>OY987194.1:27159779-27759779 GCA_963920755.1 Cartodere bifasciata | reverse complement strand
CACCGGTATTCTTAAAATATGCTAAGTTATTCCTGCTAACAAGTGCAGTGATAATTGACTATTGAATAGGTATACTAAAAAATATCTGCCAAAAAAATTACTTTGATTTTACTATTACTAGACAGGGTTTCCAAAAATTGGCGCATAAAGGCGACGGTACGTTATTAGGGCATGTCTATGTATTCCTAGAAAAATGTTTAAAATCTCATATCCTTGGAGATATGAGGTCCCAAACTGCAAAACTGTGAACGCTCATACCTTGAAGATAAAAGCACATATTAACGAATAAGATGGTTAAATACAAAGCTACAGTCTATCTTAAACCATTTCACCATTTGTTTATCTTTTAAATGGTCGAATTACGTTTTTATAATCAATTAAATATTACAAAATTTTCATGAAATGAAGCTGACAACAATGTCAATAAAATCTAATGCAAAAGTGTATAATCAAAACTCATGGATGAGATTTTTAGATCCACTTTCCTAGACTGTGTTGCCGAATTTATGCTAATTTGTTCGCAATTTTTTAACAGATGTATTTTTTCATTATATGACCAAGACTCATGAGTGTGATGTTTAGATATATTTTCCTAGACTGTGTTGCCGGATTTATGCAACTTTGTTCAAAATTTCTTCAATGAATAAAACAGATGGATTTTTCCAGTAATCCCTACGTAGTAGGCATGACCTAACAACTTACCACTGCGTTTATGCGCCAATTTTTGGACACCTTGTATTGTTCACAAAAAACCGTAGCAAAAAAAATTGTCTAATTGAAAACTTAAAAAAGACAATTAAAATTAAAAGCAAAAGATAACCTTACTAGGACAAGGTGTAACAAAACTAGCCAGTCCACTAAGTACGTCACATATATTCAGGGTGAAAATCTTTTTTAATAAAAATTTTTGATACGTTAAAAAATTATAGCTCTCAAAAAAACTATAAATAATCAGTTTATTCTTTATTAGCCAAGTCTAAAGAAAATTGGCTCTACTCTAAACCACTTCACAAGTTTCTTGTTCTTTTATTTTATTTTTTAAGCTTTACCATTAGGCTTTACTTTAAAGTGATTAAAATGAAGAGTAGTATTAAGTATTGATTTATTCTCAACAACAATGTGCATTGTTATCAGTCTAAAATAGACTTACGTAAGTCTAGAATTTAATATCGTAATGCGTGTGGGGGACATGTTATTTGGCTTGGCACAAGCCAATTATATTACGCTAGTTTGGTAGATTAGGTAACAAATCAGGGATTGTAATGATATTTTACTCAAGAAGCCAACATGTTTAAGTTTAAGGGTAAACTTTACCAGAGATTAATTAAATTACCCTAAGATCACTTAACTTACTTTGTAAATTAACACAAAAAGATTTTAAAGATGCTTGAATATACCGTCAGATTTTAAATATTCCCTCCCCATTATAGACGGGAGAATACTAACTGGGCGCATGTACCTTAAAAGATTACGAGCTGGCCGCGCCTAATTGCAGGGTGCTTGGTCGAACTGGCCACGCGATTTTTCTGATTTGGTCGTACTGGCCGCGACTCATTAACTTCCTTTTACCTAGATTTATATTTATGTATCCGATGTTTTATTAAGTTATGATATTAGAAAATTATAAAACAGAGAATCCTTTGGATATTATACAGACTTTTATTATCATTAATACAAGCCAGCAACGTTGGAAGTACTTAATGCATGTATTTTTAAGTTTTATCGTTACCGACAGATTTTTTTAAAAGCACTGAAGGACGTTTTTCTACTGGGGGACACTAGGTTAGGGTAAGTTTTGCTACTAAAAAGAAAATTTAAACAAATGTGCTTATGTGCAAACTGCAATGTAAATCTTTTTTTTTTCAATAAAATATTGATAGTTATTGTTGTTATTTTATAAAAATAAAATTCGTTTGATGTTTATACTTATCCTTTTAAAAAACTTTCGCCACATCTCCTTTTCTACCTGCTAAACATGGCAGCAGGTAGAAAAAGTACCGCGGCCAGCTCCACCATGACCTATGCAGGAAAATGCGGCCAGCTCGACCTAAATACTACTAAGTATTAAATGTTATGATGCAGCCAGCTCGTATATGCCCTTTATTTACCGGTTTGCACTTCACATTTATAGATTTGTTGAATAAATTTTGCGTTTTTTTTAACATACAAAAAATTTAAAAAAATTAATAAAAATGGTTCTTAAAATTAAGATTAACAACCGAGATGGCTTGGTTTTGACATATTTACCCAGCAGAGACTTATTTTGTCTTTTAGTGGTGCATTTAAAGATAATTACCTTTCTGCATTTTGACCTAAAAAAGTAATATGAACATGGCATCAAATTAATTTAATTTTTTTCCTTAATTTTTAGTCCTTTAGAAAACCTAAATTGCCTTTTATTAAATAATTAGTTTTAATATAAGTAGGACAATTTATTATTTTAAAGCTGCACTCAACGTTTTGTCATTTTATAGTCTCAAATAAATGCTTTTTAATGCATTAGTTTTTTTTTTACTTTGTTTATTGTCCTTTAAATGACCAAGGACTGCAGATATTTGAAGATTCTTTTTCGAATTTCGGTTAGGGATTTATTAGGTTTTTCTTTCGACTCCCCTAAGGCAGATAAGACAAAATAATTTTTAAAAAGTGTTGTTTAAAATTCAATAAGATAACCCCAAAAATTTTAAACTTATTAAAATATCTCGTAAATACCTTTTAAATTACCTTTCGCTAAAGGTATATTTCCTCGAGTATTTTGTTCCATTTTGGACACATTTATCCTATTCAATTCACCTTTAAGAAAGGAAAGAAGAATCAGATAGGTTTAAGATTTTTCAATATTAAAAGTTTCGGCAATCGATTTTGTATTAGCGTTAAAGTGGAAACTTCTTTAATTCCTAAAAGTTATATCTAATATTGCTAAAAAAGTTTCAAGGAAGTTTTTATTGTAAAATTTAAGTTTGCGGTCCAATTTAACACTCAATAAGTTATAGCAAACATTTTAAACTTTTAACAAAAACAAAGCAAATAAATATCAATAATAATTTATGGTAAAATAGCAATTTTGTTTAGATAGTTAAAACTTAACTGTTGCTTTAAATTTTTCGTACATTAAATTAAACAGTTTTTACTATGCGCACATTACATTTAAGATTCAATTGTCAATTAATTAACGGTAATAAAAGCAACTGGTTATATTTAGCTCTTTAAATAAACATTGTTTACCAAATAAAGCTATTCCAGTTGCTTTTTATGGACTAACTTTTACTCAACAAAATACTTACTGCAATTATCTATTTATAATCAAAAAAAATTATTGCAAATTT
This sequence comes from Cartodere bifasciata, assembly GCA_963920755.1. Taxonomy (NCBI): domain Eukaryota; kingdom Metazoa; phylum Arthropoda; class Insecta; order Coleoptera; family Latridiidae; genus Cartodere; species Cartodere bifasciata. The sequence goes on along the minus strand of OY987194.1, from coordinate 27,756,453 downwards.
ATTTTCTTAATGGATTTTAACTGAGCTCATGATGTACCAGCATACAATTTTGTTGGTAATTCAACATTTTCTTTTTATCATTTTCAAGGAAAAAGAACCAACAAAGTAAATTTTATGTTTTTTTTTATTAAAACTATATACCTTGCATAACCAAAATTGTTTCTAACTTTAAAAAATGTTAGCTACTTAATTATTGCATGATTAAAAAATGAAAACAAATTAAAAATGATTTACGTAATTTTTCATTAGGTAGCTGTTGCGTTGTAGAAACGAAACCTTATAATTTAAAATTATTTCTTTATTGTTGGAAATAGGTAGCTTCCTTGATAATTTATTTTTTAATAAATACTTATAGTCTGACAGTTTATTAAGAAATTGTATTTCATTGCACTAAGTTAAAATGTCTGGATTTTTCCACATATAAATGCGGTTGACTCTAACGTTTTTTTTTAGCAAAATTTTGGTAATAAATGAATCATAAAAAAAACCAAATAGATGATGCATATTATATTTAAAAGAAGAACTTTTAAGAGATTGTTATCAAAACGTTTTAACTTCTTGCTTAATTTTAAAAAGAATGGTAATACCAAATCAAGTTTTTTAAATTAGACCCATTTTTCTTTTTTTATTTTGGGATTACCTAAATAACTGCCTATTAAATGGCAAAATTCCATGAGTTCTTTTTTTGGACACAATAATTATACAATAGGCCAAGATAATTAGTAAAAAAAACATAGCAATCCCTCCAAAAAATAATATATAAACAGCCAGATTTTTATATGTTTTATAAGTGGCCACCGAAGGTTACTGATTAATATTTAATTATGTTGGATTTGCACCAAACTATGCAAATAGATGCAAAGTAAAGGGGAAAAGCAATTTTTTTTGGGAAATACTTTAACCAAAAATCATTTTAAAATATTATTTAGCACCTACTCCAAAAATTTGGTGCAGATCCATCGTGATCTAATTAAAGGAGGCTTTTTAGGGGCTACTGCGCCAACTCTAAACTTTTATTTGTGTGCATTTTGTGAATTTAGTTTCCTGAATAAATGTTCTAACACATTAAAAAAATGCGGCTGTTAGATATTTTTTGCAAGTAAAAAAATCTTGTCATAAAATTAAGTTTTTTAAATAAGTTATCAAAAAATAACGAGGGTGAATCCGTCCTTTGGTTTTTATTATAAATAAATTGCCAATTGATTAAGCGCCAAACTAAATCAATTTTTTATTGCAGGGGATTCGGCAAGCAAGGATTTCAGTGCCAAGGTAAGTACATCATAAACAACTGTTTAAATAAATATAATTCATTTACAACCAAACAACTTTTTTTCAGTGCGCAAATATCGTAAATCTAAAATTTAAACTTGTAATATTCATTGTCACCTAAAAGTATGTTGTATTATCTGAAACCTTGATCTATATTTAGCATAACTTACCTGTACTTACGTCAAGAGAAATAGGTCACTTTAAATGCCGTTATCAGGAAGAATCCTAAACGGTGGCAGCTTCCTAAGATAAAGGGCACATGTTACAAGGCTGAATCGGTCAATAAAATTTAACATTCGTGCATCATTGAAACTTTATAGGCTAATTAAACGTTTACAGTAATTACCCAACGTGAATTGTTGCTAAACAAAAAACAACATGTTTATGAAAAGTAGAATGGACATTTTTATTACTTACTTAATTAAAAAATATACATGATTATTATGTAAAACCAGGTATATCATACTTTTTTTATTTTTTTATCTAACACTACATTACAAGTTATTAAATAGTTAATATTCAGGATGTTTGCAAAAATGTCCTTGAAACCGGGGATTTCTTTGGTCAAAATAAGAAAAAAAAGATTTTATTAAAAGTGTCCGATTTTGTCCCCTTATTAAGTTACCTTTTAGTAATCAATTTTGATAATTATTGTATATCCAAACCAAATAATTGTCTTTTTTGATTACTTTAAATATAAAAGTAGTTTAAGAAATTAAAGGGGAATGTCGCGAAGCATAGAAACTGTGGTTATGAAATGTTGGTTGCCTAAAATCAACCAAAAACAGCACTTTCTGGTCATTGTTCAGTGGGTTTATAAGAGTTAATTTTAATTAAAAGTTGTGCTTACCAGCAACATAAATAAAGCACAAGTTGAAATATTCTAAAGGTCCATCAATAAGCGTTTAAATACAGAATTTTGGAAATTTAAAATACAAAAAAATAGTGCTTCTCAATTGCCAAAATTCTGTATTTAAACGCTTATTGATGTACCTTTAGAATGTTTTAACTTGTGCTTTGTTTATTTATGGTGCTGGTAAGCACAATTTTTAATGAAAATTAACTCTTATAAACCCACTGAGCCATGACCAGAAAGTGCTGTTTTTTGTCAATTTTAGACAACCAACATTACATAACCACAGTTTATAGGCTTTGCGACATTCCCCGTTAAATAGTAAATATTCGGGATGTTCGCAAAAATTTACTTGAAACCAGGGATTTCTTTGGTCAAAATATGAAATAAAAGATTCTTTTAAAAAGTTTTCGACATTGGCCACTTATTAACTAGTTTTTTCGATAGTTATTGTATTTTCTAAACAAATAAGTTGAAAAAAAAATTGCTTATATTCACAAAATTAAGTCGTGTCGAATGGCAACCTAATAAACTTTTACCACTAAACGTCGTCCTTTGAAGAACGAAGCTTCTTAACGAATGGGGTCAAATCAGGATAGCATATGAACAAACAGAAAGGAACACGCCAAGTCAAATCCTTGCTGAAAATAAAAAAAGCGCAAACATTTGAGTATACCTAAAGTAATTGGCGAGGGGGAATTCACATACCCAAATAGTGTACACCACTTCCCCCAAGAGGAATTCTTTGTAAAAAATTCCCAAAAAATTCCACAAATTCCCCCAATTTCCAAAAAATTCCCCCAATTCCTAAAAAATTCCCCCAATTCCTAAAAAATTCCACCAATTCCCAAAAAATTCCCCCAATTCCCAAAAAATTCCTCCAATTCCTAAAAAATTCCTACAATTTCCCGAAAAAATTCCCCAGAATTTCTCTTAAAAAATCCTTTAAAAATGCATTACATTTTAAATTTTCAGAATTTTTAACGCAAAATTTAAACTTATGGTTATTTTTGGCAAGAAATTCAAAAACATTAATAGGTTTTGGCGGGAAATTTCAAATTTTTGGCGCCAAATTTAAATTAACTGTTAATTTTGGCGCGAAATTCAAAAATGTTAAAAAGTTTTGGCGGCAAATTTTAAATTTATGGCGCAAAATTTAAATTTATTGTTAATTATAGCGCGAAATTCAAAAACACTAAAAAGTTTTGGCGGGAAATTTCAAATGTTTAAATAAAGAATAATCGATTACTGGAAACAATGATCACAATTAGATTAAATATTTAAAAAAATGCAATCGATTACTTTTGGAAGTAATTATTTCCAATCTTGAATATTGACCCTTCCCGTTGAGGTACATCTTCACGGTCGTTTTACTTGGGAATAGGGTGACCATCTGGAGCCGCATAAACGTACTTCACATAGCACTCTCTTACTGTTAGAATGTGGTGATGTTCATTTAAAGAATAAAAATATTGTCACATTCTACCAGTGGAAGAGTCGGAAGCGATGGGCTTTGTTCTGAATTACTAACCGATCACTACTCGGATATAAAGGACAAAAAAAAATGGATTTTATTTCCAAGAGGAATAAAAGTTATTCGAGTGGTGCCCGGGTAAAAAAAAAATCTTGTAAAAATTGTATTTTTCAAAATACCTTTGCTACCAATTTTTAAAAGTTTAATGAACTCGTTCATTGCCTAACTGGTGCTACCACAATAAATTTAATTAGACCGTAAGCTTTGTATATTACCTAGGAATTTCTTAAAAAAATAGCTTTTTTATATTTGCGTTCTATAATATGCACATTATGAAACCCGAAATTTGGTTTTTTAAAGTTTCTGAATTGCTTCATTATTAAACCCAAAGTTTTATTTTAGTGGTTGGTTTTCCTGATGCAAAAAGATGAATTCTTTTTTTGCAATGTACTTTTTATTTACAAATTTTACTATTATAATCAATCGGGGGACATTGTTTTTTTGTAGTGGGAATAACTAGAAGAATTGGAGAAACGATATTAATGGTTACATTTTCTTAAAAACTCCTATTCATTCAGTATTAAATGAGTAAAGTTTACAAATGTCATTATTCAATATGTCTAACTTTAATTTATTTTTTACTTCAAAATGTCAATGTTATGCTATAAGGTCGGTCATGAAAACAAAATTTCATCTTAAGTTTTTAATTCAAATTAAAAATGCTTTTTAATGAATTGAATGATGCAAATATAAAAAAAAAGTATAAAAAACTCGTTTTATAAGGCGTTTTTTATCACTTGTCCATTGGAAAACTCGCCGCTGCGCGGCTCTTTTTCCAAACCTGGACGCGTGCTAAAAAACGTTCTTTATAAAACTCAATGTTTTAATATACTATTATTTTCCAAAAAATACCTCTAATTTCCCAAAAAATTCCTCCAATTCCTAAAAAATTCCTCCAATTCCCAAAAAATTACCCCAATTCCTCAAATTCCCAAAAAATTCCCCCAATTCCCCAAAAATTCCTCCAATTCCTAAAAAATTCCCCCAATTGTGTACACCAATTCCCCTAGTGAAACGCCCCTCGGTAATTGGTATATTTTTTTTTCAGTTTGCAGTTTTGTGGTCCACAAAAGATGCCACGAATATGTTACATTCAAATGTCCTGGAGTGGACAAAGGAGCAGATTCGGACGTAAGTCACAAATCCTTTTTATAGACCGAGCTGAAGAGCAGATCCCTAAAAAAAAATATTTATGGCATAGTTTTTTCTGTTGTGAACTTAACCGAAATATTTTACACTCATTTTTAAAATCACTCAAAATCTCTTCTCTGTATGTACTAATAATTTAAACAAAAAATGACGGCTACTTTTGCTGTTTAGATCAGTCTGTTAATTCAAAAAAAGTCATAAGTGTGATTTATAGTTAAATTAAATTAACTTCACGCCACTTAAAGCTACTTAACTCCACTTAAATTGTAGCGACCAAATTAATGCATTTATAATATAAATTAACAGGTTAATTTAGAACACGTTAATTTAGTAAACGCCATCAATCGGTAAATGTTAAAATCGTATTATTTACCGACATTCTTCGATTACCTTTGTAATTTTAAAAATTGGGTCTAGTAGCCGATAGATGGCTCTAGTAAATAAGCTCACTTTACCCTGAATTAGCTGAAATTTTTCAAATTTAAGAAATTAAACCTATAAGTAAACGAAAAGTTAAGTTAATTGGATGTGTAAATGTGATTTTATCTATCGTATAATTCATTTCAGTCGCGATACGTTAATTATAAGTGAAGTTAATTCATCATTAAATCAAGCTTTATTTTTAAAAGCTTTAAAAATATTCGTCTTTTTTTGTTTTCAATTCTTTATTGTTATTAATCGATCACCATTTAGAAATAGTTTATATTTTTTTCATGTTTGGAATCGACTGCACTCTACAGTACGAGGTAAGGAAAACATTCCAATATTCTACAGGGTGAAACGGTCAGTTTTATAATAATATTTTTTTTTTCAATTTTGGGTTTTAATTTTTTTTTTTAAGTTTTAAACATTTTTGGGTTAATTTGTGTGTGTAATTTTTAAAAACAAAAATTTTTAGTTGTAGATGTGCAAAAAAGTAACCGTTGGCTTTGCTTTTAAAGATTCAAAAGAGATAATTTTGCTTTTAATGTAAAGTAGGTCATCACCAATTTGCTAATGTAAATTATCCATTTAACGTTTTCGACAAAATAAATAAAAGAAAATTGTTGATTGTCCTATTACATTTAATTGATTGATTTGATTTTTGTGAATAAATGTAATTTAAAAAGTACAAACTTAAACTCAATTTGCATTTTTATTTGAAGTTGATAATTGTTATTTGTTTAATTCTACAAAAACTAAAACGTAAAATTAGTTTTTGGAAGAAACAAATTTTGCTCGTGGACAAGATATTTTTATGAAGCGCGAAATTTTCTTTTTGCAGTCAAATTTTAATCGTCCTTTTTTTAAATGAAAGCAATTTTTATTTCATGCGTAAATCCATCTGTGTTGTACCTAATAACATGGAAGTCATCCCAACAAGCTTTAGCATTTAACAACATTCTACATGATGAGTAATTGATCGAATTATTAATGAATTTTGCAGGATACAAGGACCAAGCACAACTTCAAAATCCATACATATGCGTCACCTACTTTCTGTGACCATTGCGGATCTCTGCTCTATGGTGTCCTACACCAGGGAATGAAATGTCAAGGTAAACACAGATTAAAAGAAAAATTTGTTTTTTATAATACCCAAATTTTTCATTACATTTAAAAATGTTATAAGGTGTAATAATATCTATAATGTTACACTTTGTTTTATCCTCCTTAATAGCAAATTTCAAAATTAACTATAAAGGGCGATTTATACTACGTAACTTTTACTTTACTTCGGCGTAACTTCACTTCCACTTAACTTTACAAATTTGCCTAATTTACAGATTGCAAAGTTACGTGAAATTGGGATCAGTTAAGCGCATGTGTCTGAACTCACGACTTCTGACAATTTATACCTGGACTGTAATTACGGAATATCGCTTCGTAAAACCTACATAAGAAGACCTAATAGGTATCGTATACGGAGCGATATTCCGTAATCACTACCCTTGACAATAAGGGTGAATATCTCATTTTTGCAAATTTTGCGCATAATGGCCAAGCTCGGGTCTCGAGTTAGTACGACTTTATACGACTTTAAGCTAAATGAATCAGCAAAGTAGCGCTAAAGTGAAGTATAAATTTGCCAATACATTCCCATGTATTTTATTTAATTTTCGGTTAAGTTACGCCGAAGTAAAGCGGAAGTAAAGTGAAAGTTACGTTGTATAAATCGGCCTTGAAGCGTATTCGTACAAAAATTGGTTGGGGTAACCTAGGATATATGTCATATCACCCGTCGTTCCAGATGCTAACTGACATTACTCCTGAACTTCCTATTTTTATCAAATATAACGCTAATATACCAAAAAACAACATACTGTCGGTTTAAAACATTCTACGTTCCATCTAAAAGGTTTGTATAACATTGAGAGAATGCTTTACATCTTTAATTCTTTATAATTAAGTAAAAAAGGAAATTATGACTCTTTACAAAAGGATATCCGTTAATCTTTAAAATAATCCGCATTTTTTTGGATGCACAGATTTTGCATTAAAAGTACCTTTGTAAATGAGTCATTATGCTCTTTTTTACCTAATTATGAAAAATTGAAGTTGTAAAACACCTCCGTTAATGTTATACAAAACTTTTAGCTGGTACGTTAAATGTTTTAAACCGGCAGTTTGTTGTTTTTGGTACATTAGCGTTATATTTGATAAAAATATAAAATTCAGAAGTAATGTCATTTAGCATCTGAAACGACAGGTGGTATGACAGATCTCCTACGTAACCCCAACCAATTTTTGTACGAATACGCTCCATTACATTTGCATTTTAAAGGTGCTTGTAGTTGGGTCTTAAAAAAATAATAAGTATTGTGTTATACTTTGTTTTTCCCCCTTTTATTGCACAATTACAAATTAACAATTAAAAAGTAAAGTCGCTCTTTTTTAATTGCAATTGTTTTTTACTCGCAAAAATGACGTCAAACGAAGTCGTCTGCACATTTTCATGATTTCATAATTGTGATGCCGTTTAAACAAGCGCGGGCCAGCCAACGCGCAGGCGCGACCAGCACACAACTCCATCGCAAGAAGCCCGGCCGCCAAACGTCAGTCGTAAACAGCCATCTTCGAGTCCTAGTTTGCCCTGTATTTTAACTTCATATATTTGAGTTGAATAAAACAAGTTTAAAATATATTCAGTATTTTATTTATGAAAACGCGGATCTTACATTGGCGACGAGATAAAACTCATTCGAATCGAAGTCGAAAAGTCTTACGGAAAAATTACGTTGTAATTTCGTGTACGCGTGGTCGCGTGCTAAAATGGCGGGTGTTTTTGGCAAACTAGGACCGTTCAGTCCCGAGGAAGATGATTGGACCATTTATGCCGAACAAATGGACCAGTATTTTGAGGCAAATAAAATTACCGAAGAAAAAATCAAGGTAGCTACTTTGATTAACTCTCTGGGCACCTCAACTTACAGGATCCTCAGGGATCTAGCATATCCTACCATCCCCAAAGAGAAAACCTTCAATCAGCTCTCTGAGTTACTTAAATTGCAATTTTGTCCACAAATTGCAGTTTACAGAGAGCGGATTAAATTTTACGCAATCCAGCAAGAGGATGAAGAAACTGTCTCAGAATGGTATGCTCGTGTTAGGAAGTTTTCTGTTAATTGCAATTTCGGAGACCAACTAGCTAGCGTGCTGAAAGACAAATTTGTATGTGGCCTTAAAAAGGGGAAGGTATTGGACCGTTTGTGTGAAGAAGACACGTCCAAATCGTTGCAAGAGTTTGTGAAGCTTGCAATGGCGAAAGAATCCAGCATCGTAGAATCGAAAAGCGACACCTCGGCAGTAAATTGGTTCCGGGGCGAGGAGAGAAGAGGACGTAACGAAGAGGATGGGGGAAGATGGCAGCAACAGCAGCGCAACTTCAACAACCAAGGCGCATATCCAAGCGCTAACTTCAGGCTAAGAAATGGCAACGAACGCCAACACAGTGGTAAACAAAATAAATTCAGTTCAAATAATAAAAATTGTGGTTGTTGCGGTAGCAAATCGCATGTTAGAGACAATTGTAAGTACTTAAATTATAAGTGTAATATATGTAAAAGGATAGGTCATTTAGAACGAGCTTGCAGGAATAAAAATAGGGTTAGGAACCAAAATTTTGTAGAAGATGATAACTTTTCAGAAAATGACGAATATTGTGAATATGATGTTAATGACGAAAACAATATGGATGAATTTTTGTTAAATTTAAATGATGCAAGCAATATCTGTGATAAAACCAACCCTTTTGCAATTAACATTAAAATAGATAATAAATGGCACAAAATGTTAGTAGACACGGGTGCAGCGGTATCAGCGTTGAGTTATGATGCGTACCTCGACAACTTTCAAAAATATAAGCTAAAAAATGATAATTTAGTGCTAAAAGGATTTACTGGTAATTTTATTAAGCCTAATGGTTATTTTTACGTGTTTACGACTTATAAAAATACCGTTAAGAGGGCAAAATTTTATGTTGTCAACAAAGGGGGCCCTAATCTTTTAGGTAGGGACTTTTTGCGTTTGTATAATATTAGTTTAAATGTAGCAAACATCTATAAAATTGAAAAAACGGGAACTGAAATTTTAAAAAAATATCCTGAAGTATTTACTGAAAGACTGGGAAAATTTAAATTAAATAAGATTTCTTTGCAGGTAGAGCCAAACACCCAACCTGTTTTCTTGAGGGCGAGGACTGTACCGTTGGTTTATAGAGCAAAAGTTGAAGACGAGCTAGACAGAATGGTAAAGGAAGGCCTAATTAAACCAGTGATGAGTAGCGACTGGGGTACACCCATTGTTCCAGTGGTAAAAGCTGATGGGACGATCAGAGTATGCGGCGATTACAAATCAACGGTCAATAAATTCTTAAAGAAAATAACATATCCACTACCAAAAATTGATGAATTGTTTGAAAAACTAAGAAATGGGCAGACGTACACGAAGCTTGATCTCTCACAAGCTTACATGCAAATGGAACTCGACGACAACTCACAGGACATTTTAACGTGGAATACTCCGCGAGGACTATTCAAAGTACTGCGCATGCCCTTCGGAATAACACCGGCTAGCTCCATCTTTCAAGCCAAAATTGAGGGGCTGTTACAAGATATTCCTGGAGTCGTTAGTTTTATTGACGACATTGTAATCACCGGAGAAAACATGGAAAATCATTTGAAAAGTTTGGAAATGGTGCTTGATAGATTAAAGGAGGCTGGACTGACACTAAAAACGAACAAATGTGAATTCTTCAAGAATGATATTGAGTACCTGGGCCATCGGATCAGTAGAGAAGGCATTAAAAAGACAGATGGTAAAATAAGGGCCATTGTAGAAGCACCCAGACCCACCAATGTACAGCAGGTAAGATCATTTGCTGGTCTTGTAAATTATTATAGTAAATTTTTACCCAATTTGGCCCAAATTTTAAGCCCCATTTACAAATTACTTCAAAAGGGCACAAAATTTAACTGGACAACAGACTGCGAACAGTCTTTTAAACAAATTAAGTCATTAATTGCAAAGGACATGACTTTAACATTTTTCGATCCAAACAAACCTATTATTTTGACTACAGATGCATCAACGGATGGATTATCAGCTGTTCTCATGGTAAAGGAGGGTAACATTGAAAAACCAGTTGGATGCGTCTCCAGAACCCTTATGCCGGCGGAGAAAAAGTACTCAACATTGGAGCTGGAAACTTTAGCAATAATTTTTGGCATAAAGAAGTTTCAACAATACTTAATGGGGCAACACTTCATAATAAAATCGGATCATAAACCACTTCTGGGATTGCTGGGGGAAAACAAAGGCATTCCACAACGCTATCAAGATCGCATTCAAAGATGGGCAGTCTTTTTATCAGCATTCTCCTACAAGATCGAACACATCGAAGGCAAACATAACGTAGTAGCCGACTGTTTGTCAAGGTTGCCAATAAAAACGTTCACAATATCGGAGGAATACAACATATCAACATACTTAAATTTTGCATCAGCCTGTACAAACTGGCCAATTGACAATGCAAAAATTAAATCCGAGACAGAAAAAGACAAACTTCTGGGCCAAGTAATGAATCAGCTGATGTTTGGCTGGAAAAATAAGAAAGAAATCTCTTCAGAAATGCAACCATTTTTCACTAAGCGGGATGAATTATACATCGACAATAACACATTGTTATGGGGTCATCGCATTGTCATTCCGCAAACATTACGAGGAAAAATGATGCAGGAACTCCACAACGGCCATTTGGGTATTAAAAAGACCAAGTCTTTAGCACGATCTTACCTGTGGTGGCCGGGATTAGATAAAGATATAGAAAAATGCATAAAATCATGTGAGCCATGCCTAAAGCAACAACCAGATCCTCCAAAATCTTTATTGACACCGTGGCCAGCTGCGACAGAAGTTTTCCAAAGAATTCACATAGATTTCTTGGGGCCCATAAAAAATACTCAGTTATTGGTAATAATCGACGCGTACTCCAAATGGCTTGAAGTATTTCCTATGCCTAAAATAACGTCGACAGCTACAATCAAATGCTTGCGTGAGGTTTTCGCCAGGTTTGGACTGCCCCAAACTGTCGTTTCGGATAATGGCCCCCAATTAGTATCCAAGGAGATGGAGACATTTTTCACTACCAACGGAATCAAACACTTAACCAGCGCCGCATATTGTCCCCAAGGAAACGGTTTGGCCGAAAACGCAGTTCGTACGGTTAAAAATAAACTGAAAGCCGCTTTGGAAGACCATAAAAACAAAGGTACGGACCTGCATACACTCTTAACTCGATTTTTGCTATGCTACAGAAATGCAGAACATGCAACAACCCAAGAAACACCATCACACCTTATGTTTGGACGAAGGTTAAGAACAAGACTAGAACTCCTTAAAAAGGAACCATTAAACTCTGTACATACAGAAAATGAAATAACCGATCGAATTAAAGAAGCCCAGGCAAAGCAGAAACTTTATAGAGGGGGAAAGAAGAGAGAATTCCATCTAAAACAAATAGTAATGGTTCGCGACTACCGGAAAATAAATTCTAAGCAGTGGATTAGGGCGACCATTATCGGAAAAATTGGGAACTCGCTCTATTGGTGCAAAACCGAAGGAGGGGAAAAGTGGAAGCGCCACACCGACCAGATAATGTCTACAGAGCTCCAAAACTGCGAAACCTCGGTACAGTCACCGCTTTTACGAAAACCAGGAAGGGATTTAAAAATAGGGTATGTAATAAAAAGTTCCTTGCCAGATTTAGATCAGAATCTTAGCCCCACAAATAATCTTAGCCCCACAAATCAAAAAAATGTGTCAGGAAATCTATCCACTGATTTGTCCAACAGCTCATCAAATAATTCTTTTTATGAGGATCTTAACGAAAGCAATAGTAGAGACTTCGTGCAATGTAAGTATGGCACTAAGCCAAACTCACCTGTAAATGTTGAACAACTAACGGTACATACTGTTTTAGACGGGCAAAATGCTGAGCGCCCTAAAAGAGAAAAAAATTTACCATCGAAGTTCAAAGATTTTTTTTTGGGAACCTAATAGTAAGGAATCAAAACAGTGGATAGGTATCTATTAAATCGTTTATTTTTTGTAACTGTTTTCTTTGTTTATATATATGTATATGCAAGTGTTTAAATCCTTATGTGCAGTTATTTAAAATGGGAAGTGTGATGCCGTTTAAACAAGCGCGGGCCAGCCAACGCGCAGGCGCGACCAGCACACAACTCCATCGCAAGAAGCCCGGCCGCCAAACGTCAGTCGTAAACAGCCATCTTCGAGTCCTAGTTTGCCCTGTATTTTAACTTCATATATTTGAGTTGAATAAAACAAGTTTAAAATATATTCAGTATTTTATTTATGAAAACGCGGATCTTACAATAATGGTGGTTCAGCTCCCAAGGGTCCTAATCATACACTTGTTTGTCCTTTGGTCCTTTTAATTATAGGGGAATGTCGCGAAGCATAGAAACTGTGGTTATGTAATTTTAGTTGCCTAAAGTTAACAAAAAACAGTACTTTCTGATCATTGCTCAGTGGGTTTATAAGAGTTAATTTTAATTAAAAGTTGTGCTTATCAGCAACATAAATAAACAAAGCACAAGTTGACACATTCTTAAGGTTCATCGATAAGCGTTTAAATAAAGAATTTTGGCGATTTAAAATGCAAAAAATTAGTGCTTCTAAATTGCCAAAATTCTGTATTTAAACGCTTATCGATGGGCCTTTAGAATATGTCAACTTGTGCTTTGTTTATTTATGTTGTTGGTAAGCACAATTTTTAATTAAAATTAACTTTTATAACCCACTGAGCAATGACCAGAATGTGCTGTTTTTTGTTGATTTTAGGCAATCATCATTACAATATAACCACAGTATCTATGCTTCGCGACATTCCCCTTTAAAACAAAGATTACATTTAACCAATTTAGGTAGTCTTAAAATAAGACTCTGCATGAATTTGTGTCTTTATTATTAAAAACAAATATTATGACATTCTGGCAAACGATTATGCTTTTATTAAAAACTTATATGCTGTACCTAACGCAAAACAATATACTTTAAGGTCTTTCTATTATTTATTGTTTTTATTAATTAGGAATGTGACAAGTCCTTGAAGCCTTGAACATTTGAACACAATTAAAATTTTAAATCATCATTGCTATACTTCCATGAATAGCTAACAATTCTTTATTCCTGGAAAATTTCAATGAATCCGGATTCCGGATACAATATATTTATTATTTAGCCAGAAATGAGAAATTTGCACTAACAAACAAAAAAGTGCCACTTTAATCTGAATTTCAAATTATTCCTAAAAAACTCATGTGAAGAATAACAAATTTTCTAAATATATTACAACTTATTATTATGCTTACCTTACATTATGAAAATAATCAAAGACCATCCAAATTTATTTGCATATATTTACTTTGAAATTTTCAATAATTAATTTGGCAGATATTTCTTACACTACAGAGCAATATTTTTCTTTTTAATCGTTATATTTTGAAGATTTCTTTGATGTGTTATTAATGTTAATACTATTTGGGTCCTTGAATGCAAACCTTTTCCAATAAACAGGGAGAAAGTATTTTAATTTAAACGTTTTTTTAGCATGTGATATGAATGTTCACAAAAAATGTGAAATTAGCGTTCCAAATTTATGTGGTTGCGACCACACTGAGAGAAGAGGAAGGATTCAATTGAAAATTAATTGTGCTGGCAACAAATTAGTGGTGCAAGGTGGGTACTTTTTAACTCGTTTAAAAAAAAGCACTATGTTTTCAAAAATTATTTTTACAAGTATAATAGTATATTAAAACCGAGGGGCAATTCAATGAAAGAATCGGTGTACATTTTATTAAGAATTTGTTAAGAATTTATTGAGAATTTGTGAAGAATTTGTTAGGAATTTGCAGAATTTGTTGAAAATTTGTAGAATTTGTTAAAATTTGCTGAGAATTTGTTAAGAATTTGTTAACAAAATCTAGAATTTGTGAATAGTGTACACAATTTGCCCATCGATTAAAACATAGAGTTTTATAAGAAACGTTTTTTAGCACGCGTCCAGGGTTGGAAAACGAGCCACGCAGCGGCGATTTTTCCAACAAGTTTTTAATGATATTTTTTATATTTGCTTCATTAAATTTATTAAAAAGCATTTTTAATTTAAATAAAAAACTAAACTTAAAATTTTATTTTTATTGGATTGGCAACATTGACATTTTGAAGTAGAAAGTAAATTTAGGTCAGAAATATTGAATAATGACATTTGTAAACTTTTACTCACTTAATACTGAATGAATAGGCGTTTTTGAGAAAATGTAACTGTTGATATCGTTTCTTCAATTATTCTAGTTATTCTCTCTACAAAAAAGCTATGTCCCCCGACAGTTTTTAATAGTAAAATTTGTAAATAAAAACTACCTGGCAGGCAAGAATTCATCTTTTCGCATCTGGAAAACCAACCAATAAAATAAAATTTTGGGTTTAATAATGAAGCAATTCAGCAACCTTAAAAATTTTGGGTTTCATAATGTGCTTATTATACAGGATGTCAAAAAAATGGCGCATAAACGCTATGATACGCTTTTGAGGCATTCTCAGGGATCTCTAGAAAATTGTCAAAAAAAAATCCATCTGAGAAAAATGCGAACAAAGTTGCATAAGTTCGGTAACACAGTTTGTAAAATACATCTTAATAACTCATCTACGCTTTAGCTTCACTTAATAAATTATTATAATTTATAATTATAAAATATATTATAAAATTATATTGATTATAAAAATGTAATGTGACCATTTAAAAAAAAACAAATGGTAAATAATTTTAAATGGATTGAGTCTTTGTATTCAGCAATTTCTTTCGTTAATATTTGCTGTCATCTTCAAGATATAAGCGTTTAAAGTTTCGCATTTTGGGGCCTCATATTTCCAAGAATATATGGGATAGATTTTTGTAAAAAATTTCTGGGGGGTTCCTTGGCATGCTCCAATAACGTACCATCGCGTTTATACGCCAATTTTTGGACACCAAAGAACGCATATATAAAGAATAATTTTGTTGTTTCGCAAATTGCATATTTCAACAGCTTTTTTTTTTCATGCTTTTATTAATTTCAATTTTTTTCAGTTTTGCAAGGACGAAATCTGATTCCAATGGATCCCAATGGTTTAAGCGATCCTTACGTTAAACTTAAATTAATTCCAGACTCCGACAATTTGAAAAAGAAAACCAAGACTATTAAAGCTAATCTTAATCCTGTTTGGAACGAAACACTTTCCATGTAAGTTTTTGCCCTTGTGAGGCAAATTTTCTTTGTTTGTGAGACAATTTTTTTTGTTTCCATTTTTGGTCTATTTTTAAATTTCTGTCCTTTTTTTGTAGAGATCTCAAACCCGAAGACAAGGACCGTAGACTCTTGATAGAAGTATGGGATTGGGACAGAACGTCCCGGAATGATTTTATGGGCTCCTTATCATTTGGTATTTCCGAAATTTTGAAATCTCCAGCAGATGGTTGGTACAAGCTCCTTACGCAGGAAGAAGGTGAATTTTACAATGTTCCTGTACCAGAGGAAGGAGTTGATATGGCTACTATTAAAACACAAATGAGGGTAAAAAAATAAAAACATTTTAAAATTTGCAGACAAAAAAGAAATTTGTTTTAGAAAACTTCAATCACAAAAAAAACATCAGTTTCTTCAGATAAGGATGTACCACATAACATGGGAAAGAAGGATATTATTCGAGCTAGTGATTTTAATTTTATTATGGTTTTGGGAAAAGGATCTTTTGGAAAGGTAAATTTATTCCCAAAAAATCTTTGTTTTTTTGAAATCATTCGGGCAGCACAAGTTTTTTGGAAAAAATGTAGTATTTGATACCTAGAAACATAATTACCCTGTGCGCACTCATGCGCATGTTAGCATTTTGTGCAATAGGCCCCCAAAGAGCCCCCTTTCATTCGTAATACTAGATCATGATGGATCTACACCAAATTTTGCAAATAGACACCAAACAAGGTTCTAAATAGATTTTCGTGAAAAAAAAAATTTCCAGAAAAATTTATTTCTTCACCCCCTAAATGAGTAATATTTATCACATTGATCTACACCAAATTTTGGAATTGGGTTCATAATAAAAAGACATTTTTGTAATACTTTTTCTCTAAAAAATTTTCTTCAAAGGGGCAAAAAAACTTAAAAAAATTTTAGGACCTATTTTGTATGTTTGCAAAATTTGGTGTAATCAAACGTGATAAATATTTTAATTTTGGGGCCATTTGGGGGTGAAGGAATTTTTTTAGGAAATTTTTCTTTACGACAATCATTTTAGAACCTTATTTTGTATCTATTTGCAAAACTTGGTGTAGATCCATCATATTCTAGTATTACGAATTAAAGGGGGCACTTTGGGAGACTATAGTGCAAAATGCTGATAATATGCGCATGATAATTATGTTTCTAGATATTAAATTGTACATTTTCCCAAAAAAATTGTGCTACCCAAAAAATTTCTTGACCAAATGTAAGATTTTATCGGACTTATTATCTCAAACTGCACTATACTAAAGACACCAAAAGACACTTAACCAATTCTTTTATTTAACTTTTATGATAGTTATTAAGAACTTTTAGTTAAAGTAATTCCAAAATTGGAAAGCAAACTCTCTTTATTCTTGCCCCATTAAACTTTCTATTGAATTGTAAAAACCGAAGTAAAAACCTTTTAAAAAATAGCACTAAAACTTATCCTTAATTCTTTTACCGAGTCCTTAACACTTTATTGCTCATTTCAGTTTTATTTCTGTTAATTGTTAAGCCTGCTATAAAATCCGTAAAAACCTAAGAACTTGCAGAACCTAGCCAACTTTAATTTATGACTTAAAGGACATAATCCTTAAAATCCTGTTTATGTTTCTTGCGCTTTATTGCGCTTTATTTTTCTTATTTTATTTCTTAAGACGGGGCCGGTTGCTTAAGGTGGCAGGGCTCTTAATTTATTTTAGATTTTAAGAACTCTGATTTTTTTTTTGTTCTAAAATGAACGAATTGTAAGTTTATATGCACCCCGACCTTAAGCAGCCGGCCCCGTCTTAAATATGTAAAAATATAGATGCCGCAAAATATGTATTCTGCATGTGTTCATTCATTCATTCATTCAAAAAAGCTAAACCTGATCAATTTAGGTGTTGATTTTTAATAGATAAGCGGTTATTAAATGTATTTATCTACTACCGTTAGGTAACAGCTACTTTATCTTACTCATTTAAGTTAACTAATGACTTACTTTATTTCACGGAAATAAAATGAGTTAGGTAATGAAATCATAACCTAACGGAAATTAAATAAGTTAGGAAATGAGATCATTTTTTCACTCAAATTTGACATGTTGTCATGATGACAATTAGGTCTACAAAACTCGGCTAAAGCCTCGTTTTGCAAACTTCGCATTCGTGAAATAATGACCATCGTTTCCTTACTTGTTGTATAAATAGATATTACGGAATGAGAACTTTAAATTCAAGAAAAAATAATTTTTGCGTTAAAAAAAAATAAAGTAGGTTTTTGGTTTTTTCCTTATATTTTATATTTTTGATATTATTTTAAAACCAAACTTTTTGACTCCAAAGAAGGAAATATGGTCAATCTAAACCTACCATTAGATTTTAAAAATTCCGCTTGGTTTGTGAATCTCGAATGATTGAAACGAATACTCTACTGCACAACAACCTGCCGGCCCCCTCTTAAAACGTTTTTTGTAGGTAATGCTAGCAGAAAGAAAAGGTACAGACGAGCTATACGCCATCAAAATTCTCAAAAAGGACATTATAATCCAAGACGATGATGTTGAATGTACCATGGTTGAAAAAAGAGTGCTGGCGCTCTCTTCGAAACCCCCGTTTTTGGTCCAAATTCATTCTTGCTTCCAAACTATGGTAAGAAATGTTTTAGCTAAAAATGTGTGCTCTAAACTTTTAAATAACCTTTAGACTTTGGACTTTAGAATGCACCTGCAGGTCGTAAAAATTCCTTTAAAAACAAGCAGTAAACAAAGTTAACTTAATTAACTATAAAAATGTTAGTAAATATCTTGGGGAATACCGAGGGGAATACCTTGAAGTAAAACTTTTTATTTTTGCTTAAGACGGGCGTTTCAAATTCACAAATCTTCGAATCTGTGCTCCTAGAAGCTAGTATAAGGCATCTCCTTTGAGCTCCCGCCAATTCTACTAAGTAGCACTACATGAGGGCCCCATCGTATATTAAAACTAAGCGCAGTTTTGAAAACTACAAAAATGGGGCAGCAAACGTATTATGGTTTCATTTAAATCGGTTATTTCTTTGTATCGAAAATCTGACTTAAAAAATCATTATAATATTTTTGATTTTTTTTTTTCGACTACGGATACATTTTTTGGTTTATATACATTACGTGGTCTATGCCAAACCATAATACGTTTATTTACCATGGTTTTTTTAAGCTTGTAAATGATTAAAATTGCAACTTACGTTTTTCCCTAATATGGATGTGCTCGTTCAAAGATTTAAATGTACAAAGAAAAACACCAAAAGTACTATTTTACCATATTTTTATTATTTCTTGCACTCAGTACCACTTCTATATATCACAAACATTATCCTACATATTTTTAATCATAGTTATTGATGTATTACTCCGTATTTTTACATATTTTGTTTTTTCGATTTCGAAAATCACTGACATTTAGGAAGATGACTCTTTACGAACTTTTGAGTGCACAGAACATCATCTATGAATTTGAAACGCCCGTCTTAAAAATGTGGCGCTCAAGTAATTTTAATTTTTTTCATGAAAATTATTTTGCAGGACCGTTTGTATTTTGTGATGGAATACGTTAATGGTGGTGATTTAATGTTTCAAATTCAGCAATGTGGGAAATTCAAGGAACCAGTAGCAGTGTAAGAATATTTTTACCTATCCCTTAAAAATAAAGCCTATTTTTCTTATTTTTCATCCGAAAGAACTTTTTCAAAAATGTAAAAACTAAAAATGCCGATTTATAGAACGTTACTTTCACTTTACTTCGGCGTAACTTCACTTCCGCGTAACTTAACAAATTTGCTTAATTTATAGATTGTAAAGTTACGTGAAATTGGGAACAGGTATGCGCATGTGTCTGAACTCGCGACTTCTGACTATTTACACCTGGGTGGTAATTCCGGAATATCGCTTCGTACGAAACCTACATAAGAAGACCAGCAGGTTTCGTACGAAGCGATATTCCGTAATCACCACCCTTGACAATAAGGGTGAATATCTAATTTGTGCAAATTTTGAGCATGATCGGCCAAGCTCGGCTTTTGACAGTACTACTTTCAGCTAAATAAATCATCAAAGAAGCGCTAAAGTGAAGTATAAATTTGCTAATACATTCCCATGTATTTTATTTAATTTTCTGTAAAGTTACGCCGAAGTAAAGCGGAAGTAAAGTGAAAGTTACGTTCTATAAATCGGCCTTATGCATGACAAATTCTTTATTTGTAGATTTTACTCAGCAGAAATAGCAATAGGACTGTTTTTCTTGCACACTCGAGGAATAGTGTACCGCGATTTAAAATTAGACAACGTTTTATTGGATCAAGATGGCCATATCAAGATTGCTGATTTCGGCATGTGCAAAGAGGGAATTTTGGCAGATAAGACTACAAAAACGTTTTGTGGCACACCTGACTACATAGCTCCAGAGGTCCATATTTTTTTAAAATATTAAAAAAATATGAAATTTTTATTTTTGTTTTTTTTAGATCATTTTATATCAACCATATGGAAAATCGGTCGATTGGTGGGCTTATGGTGTTCTTCTTTACGAAATGCTAGTAGGCCAACCACCTTTCGACGGTGAAGACGAAGAAGAACTCTTTGCAGCCATAACAGATCATAATGTTAGCTACCCTAAAGGATTGTCGAAGGAAGCCAAGGACGTTTGCAAAGGAGTAAGTAATTTTAAAATTAAATAAATTATACGAAACTTGAAATCTTATTCATTGATAAAATTAACGTTTACTTATAGGTTATATTTGTTAATTTAATTAATTTTGGGTAAAGTAGGCATCTGTTTCCGTTTTTTACTAGAGCTATCTATCGGCTACTAGACCAAATTTTTAAAATTATAAAGAAAACTGTAGAATGAAAATAAAACTAGTAAAATAATGAGATTCTAAGATTTACCGTTAGATGGCGTTTACTGCTTTGAATTATTAAAATTAAGGAATCTATAAATGCACTAATCGCGTTAATTTAAGTTAATTTTATCAAACTATAAATCAAGCTTAAAAAGTTATATCCACCTTGAAAAAAATATTTTTTTTTAAAAGCTGTAGGTATATTTTATTTTTAAATATTTTTTCCTAGTTGTTAACCAAAAATCCAAACAAGAGGCTCGGATGCGGTCAAAGAGGAGAGGAAGACGTTCGAGGACATGCATTTTTTCGCAGAATTGATTGGGATAGAATTGAAAATCGGGAAGTGCAGCCTCCCTTTAAACCAAAAATTGTAAGTCTAAACAAATATTTTTAGCAGAAAAAATCACCACTTAATATATAGCCCAATCATTCTAATAATGCCCCCAGAAAAAAATCCCAACCAAGATCTGCTTATGCAGGTTTGTAGCCACTACCCCCAGGGTCATAAAAGTGAAAAATTCCCACAAAATTTCCGTGGCGTTACGCCCCCATCTTGCATAGAAGTGAGGAATTAGTTTTTTGTTAATACCTAAACTATTTAGCTCTTTTGAAAAAAGTTTTAAAAATTTTTAGGAACATTATTTTTATAAGAATACAGTCATTTTTAAAAAATAATAAATCACCAATATAGACGATTTTATAGCACTTTGAAAATGTGCTAATTTGATCCTACAGAGAACGCTGCAATCTATGCTTCAGGACTCTATGACTATTATGATGAAATAAGGTGATTTTCAAAGAGCCATAGAATCGTTAATATTAGTGATACATTATTTTTTTTTAAATGATTGTATTCTTATTAAAATAATGTTCCTACAAATTTTGAAAACTTTTTTCAAAAGTGCCAAATAGGTTAGGTATTAACAAAAAACTAACTTATCACTTCTATGCAAGATGGGGGCTAAACGTCACGGAAATTTTGTGGAAATTTTTCACTTTTATATTGCTGGGGATAGTGGCTACAATTCTGCATAAACAGATCTTGGTTGGGATTTTTTTCTAAGGAACCTACAAATTTTAAATAGAATGATTCAGGTAGTTGCGAATTCATAAAATTCATCACAAGTAAAATTTACCTACTGACGATATTTTTTTTAGAAACATCGCAAAGATGTAAGCAACTTCGACAAACAATTCACATCCGAAAAAACAGACTTAACGCCAACAGACAAACTATTCATGATGAATTTGGATCAAACCGAATTCATGGGATTTTCCTTCTTAAATCCTGAATTTGTTCAACATGTTTAAGACTACTCCGTATTTTAACATAAGTGTCATAATATCTATTTAAGATTACAAATATTTATTCCTATTCAAATTCAAAGACTTCGTACTTTCGTAGAGATCTTTCGATCAAACAAAATGCTTTTTCTGCATTAATCAGCTTGACCCTTATAAAATATTAGACTCTATAAGAATGGACATGTTGAAAAATATTAGTTAAGGTAAGAAAAAAAAAGCTCATGTTTAAAATAATGTAATTTTAGCCATTCTTATACGAGCAAATAATATAAAGCAGTAGCAAATTTAAAATTTATTGAAGAGAATATTCTCAATGCCTTATGGAATAGGTATTTAATAACAATCGCAAAAGCCAGCGAAAAAAAGGCTTTTTTGTGTATAAAAAATTAAAAAAGCAAGTTGAAAATATTACAGGGTCATTAGATGTTTTGCTATTAGATACATCACAGTTTAAAAATAGGTAGTTTTATCGCAAACCACAAAAATATAATTTGTTATCTATGTTATAGACCAAAAAGAAAATATTCTGTCCGCCTTTTTTGAGTATAATTTTTTTTGGTAGTTAGATTGCTAAATTTTTTTATTAATTTCTAGTGGATTAATATTTTTTGCGTCAAATTATCAAGTTAGCTTAAATATTATGTAGTTTTTGATTTTGTGATATTAACACTCAGTGCTCAGAGAGCATTACAAAATAATGCCATATTAACTAAAAATTGAATACAGGGTGTTGTAAGAAGACAATTTATTAAAGGGGCATTAATTAATGAATCTTTTGATTATTGTGACTGTATTTATTAAAAAAACATTCCAAAGATTGCGCTCTCTATTTTTTATATTAATAAAAAGTACTTTCAAGCCCAATAAGTTTGGTTAAAAAAATTACTTTTTTTAAAGGGAAATGTCGCGAAGCATAGAAACCATGGTTATATAATGTTGGTTGCCTAAATTCAACAAAAAACAGCACTTGCTGGTCATTGCTCAGTGGGTTTATAAGAGTTAATTTTAATTAAAAATTGTGCTTACCAGCAACATAAATAAACAAAGCACAAGTTGACATATTTTTAAGGTCCATCAATATAAGCGTTTAAATACTGGATTTTGACAATTTAAAATGCAAAAAAATAGTGCTTCTAATTTGCCAAAATTCTGTATTTAAACGCTTATTGACGGACCTTTAAAACATGTAAACTTGTGCTTTGTTTATTTATGTTACTGGTAAGCACAATTTTTAATTAAAGTCAACTCTTATAAACCCACTGAGCAAGGACCTTAAAGTGCTGTTTTTTGTTGATTTAAGGCAACCAACAGTTTCTATGCTTCGCGACATTCCCCGTTAAACTATTTTGAATGTACCAATTCAGAAACTAATAAAATATTTTTTTAATGCTCAAGTTTTAAAACATGATTAGCTTAATTTGGTTTGTATTGTTTTTCTTTACAACAAAATTTATTATTAGAACGACCAAACCATAAAATTGAAGGTACTTTTTTAGCAATAATTAAAAGTTACCATGGCATTCCGCTAAAATAGTTACCAATTACCATTAAAATAATAATTGCAACTGACTGTTCTGCAATTTACCGCACCTTTTTTCCATTGTTGTGCTTTATCTTTTTTTAAGCAATTTTAAAAATTGCTTAAAAAGTAGATTTTAAATTTTTAAAAACATACCTAATTGTGTCTCTAAAGCAATGTTCTAAAAAAATATAATTGCTTTTTTGTTTAGCAATAGAGCAGATTCAATTTTTTAAAATTAAATTTAAGATGTTTTTCTTCTTAGATAAATTATTGTACGTGTATTATAAATTTCAAGGACATGTTTATTGTCCTTGGAAATGAAATAATTATAAATTTTGAAATATTTCTTACGGTTCTTCCAGTATTTGACAAGCGGGTGTCCCAAAATAACTACAAAAAAATAGGACCTACAAAAAAAAACTGTAGAAAATTCGAAATTTTATTCCAAAATATTTAGGATGCAAATTTTATCACATTTTGGGGCAGCCTTTAAATAACTCTTGTTCAATATCTCTAATATTTACTCGTATTATTAACTCTAAGGATTTAAAACTTAGCTAGGTATATTATTCGATCACACTGTAACACACACCTAAAATGTTAATTTAAATTTCCAGTAAACTAGTAAAAAAAATTTTAGTTAAAAAAGTTGATTTTCTTGATGTTTGTACAAAATTGCATGCTGCTAAATAAAATGAAGGCACGTGTAATATTTGTTTGGACATTTTTTGTATTTTTTGTTAAAGTTGCATAACCTAAGTGTATATTCTAAAAAAATATATAATATAAATATATAACATTAACTTAATAGGTAATAGAATAACATACCTAGGTACATTTTTGGCGTAAAATTTGAAGCCAACTTCGGTGCCAATATAATATTTCTAACGTAAAATAAAATGTATAAATAACCTAATATTAATATTGTAAAAAAAAGCCTGAACAATCAAAAATTGATAAACTTAAAATTGTTGTTAAATAATGTTGCAACTTTAACAGAAACTTTTCTAAAATAAAAGTGTTTCTTGTATTTAAAAGGTTTTAACTTAAAAAAATACTCCTTTCTTTGATTTTAATTTATGTCAAGTTGTACTATAAAATTGTAAAAATAATATAACATGTTTGTTAAAAAAATAATTCGTATTTCAAAAGTAATAACAAAAATTTTAAAATAAAAACAAATTAATAAATAAAAATAATAAAAAGTAGGTTGTGATAGACGTCATAAATAATTTTTTGTTTATTATTATTTTTCTGTTCTTCTCTTTCATATTTAATATTAATAACATTATAATAATAATAAGGATTTGATGTTATTGTATAAATTAAAGAAAAAGTATTATACCTATTTACCTTCGTTAATATTATCTAAATATCTAATCTAATTGTTAAAAAATATTCTTCTACGCGAATTAGAAACTGCGGGTCAATTTTTGATTATTCCCAAATAAAAAAAAATTGACCATCTAATGTGTTGTAAAAAAAATAAAAATGGCGCTTTGTTCCGGTGCTTTTTTCTGTTTTAGAAGGACCAGTTTGAAAATATAAACATATCTTTAAAGGTCCAAAAAAGACCATTAGCTTTAGGGTTATTTTTGCAATTTTTGTTCTGGTGCCATTTTTAAAATAGTTCAACAAAAAGGAAATGATACTTCAAATTTTGAGTTGCCATCTTTCAACATGTGGCTACACAATCATAAAAAGTGTCAAAAATTAAAAGCACTCTAAAATTCATAACCCAATATCTTATGTATTTCGGTATATTTCCAAAAAAAAGGACTATCTTTTGCATGTTTTCTCTAGTCATTTATTTATTGGTAACATTTTCAATCAATAAATTATAAAATTGTATTCAAGAATATGTATATTTTTAATTAAATGTTACAAAATCTTCTTTTTAAAAATTCTAGTCTTCATTATTGTTCTATAAAAAATAAAAATATGTGATCCTTTTAAAATTTATAAAATTGTTCATTCCTAGGACCGATGTTCTTTATTGTTGTCTTGCAAAATTTTAGAAATACTTACAGTTTTACTTATGCAATGTTTTATTTTATTAAAAATGTTGTAAATCTATTCAAATCTTTTTTATTCTGAAATAAACTATTATATCCTATTTCTTTTGGTTTCATTTAGCCCCCTCCAAAAAATAACAGGTTAAAAAAAAAACACAAATTTTAAAAAAGTATCCGTGTATTTTGCATAATTTATAAACAAAATTTAAAATAACAATAACACTCTGTTTTAAATTTTAATAAAACAATATTATAGATTTTGTTAGGTCCACTTACTTTCTTAATTTTATTTACCAATTTTTTAAAATCAAACTCTCATTGTTTTTTAAAATTGAAAAATATAAACCAGAAAGTAACGAGACCTTTTTTTTAATATTGTGTACATTAGGAAAAAACGTATTATTTGGAGAGTATTTTCATAAAAATATATCGTAATAAAAAGAAATAAAAAAAATTAAATTATAACTCTCACTCTTATCATTTTAATAAACAGTTTCAAAAAGTCAATTTTTTTTTTGATTTGCAAAAGCTTGAGCAGCGATCTACAGTAGTAGTTATTTTAAAACTGCTCTAAAAAATCTACTTTTTTTTGGTTTTAGTAAAATCATCTTTGTGGCATAACTTAGAACAATTTTGACTAAGTTGTAGATTCTTAGGAGTTTAAAATAAGTTTAGCTGGTACTTATAAAGTAAGTTAAATACAAAGCAATTCTAAAAAAAGTAATAACTGATCTAAAAAACTTACTTACTAGAAATCAATTAAATAAAACTGGACATACCTCACAAAAATTAAAGCAATAAACACTTTGTTATAAATTGTCAGCAATTTGAAGCCTCAGTATTTTTAAATCCTTATTAAAAAAATATGCTGAAGTGTCTCATATTACGACAAACTCTAAAAACAATCATTTAATGCCATAATTTTTGCAAGCTATTAATTAAATAATGAGGTACAAATTCAAGTACCATTTTTAAGTATAGTAAAGCTATTCACACTCGTTTCTTATTTAAAACTAAGTGTGGTTAGCGTTCTTACTGCGAAATAAATCGTTTGTTCAGCCTCTCTGTTTTAAATAATTCGCCAAGAATTAAGATAGGCTAAAGCTTCATTCACAATGAAAATTAGCTTGCATGCGGTAAGAATTAAGGTAGCTTGTAAAAGCTTGAAATATGTATTTGGGATATACCATTCACAATAACTTACCTCATGCAAGCTAATTCGTTGTGAATGGTATATCCCAAATACATATTTTAAGCTCTTACAAGCTACCTTACTTCTTACCGCATGCAAGCTAATTTTCATTGTGAATCCCACTTAATAAACATTATGTAAGTATACAGAAATGGTAGTAATACTAATCTAGTAGAAACTAATCATAAAATCACAATCTATGGGGTTTTAGGCACGAGACACTGCATTCCCGCGTTCCTCTTCTTTTTTCTGTTGCTCTTCTTGGGGTGTATCCCAAGGTTGACGTTCACCAGACGCGAAAATAATGTAGAATGTGCAACACCCTGCGTAAACAGCAGCTGCCGTTATAAAAACCACGCGCCATTTTGCTTGGGTGGGCTAGAAACAAAAAAAAAATTCAAAAAATGCAAAAAAAAGTTTTTTATCCAGTAAATAAAGGCGATTAATAAACGAGCGATTTTAACAAGCGAGCGATCAGCTTGTTAATAAATGAGTTTATTAATCGCCATTTAACATACGAACTGGTTACAATGCTTTTTCGCACATCGTAGATCATTACTAAATAAATTATAAAATAAAACAGTTATTTCACCAACTAACAGAAACAATGCGTCGGCCATTTAAATTTATTAAAGTTGAAGAAGAAGAAGAGCTGTCACCGAACTTTTATTAATTGTGAATAGAAAATACATGTTATTTCCTTAAAATGTGGTAAAAGGATCTGCTTCTCATTCTTTCCAACGGTAAATATTTAATTTCTCTTGGTTTTTGTTGCTTGAACCGTAATTAAAGCTACTTTAACATTTGTAATGTAGAAACATTGATAGTAATTTTTTCTACAAGCGTGCGAAAAAGTACACTTTTCCGCACGCATTTTAGTACGCAAAGTGTCACTTTTCCGCACTAGTGCGGCAAAGTACTTTTCCGCACTAGAGTGCCTTGAAGATTTGACAGTTATTGTCGCCTTATAGAGTGGCGACATGCATTATTCTTTCTCTGTCATACAGATAACGTCATTAATTGTGATTGTAAGTTGTTATTGTTGTCACTTTGGCTATAACGTTGATGACGTTATCTGTATGACAGAGAAGAAATGATGCATGTCATCACTCTATAAGGCGACAATAACTGTCAAATCTTCAAGGCACTCTATTCCGCAAAATAATCATGTTAACTAAGGCGATGTTAACAATGAATAATATTAATTTGCAAAATTAAAGCTTTTTAAAATTAAACATAAACGTAAGCAATTGTAAATAAAATAGTATACTAACCTCGGTGGAAATTTCCTTTCTGTCTCGAGAAATGGTTTACCGCGGCGCTGCGCGCCTTGGTAAACCATCTTTTTCTCTCGACAGAAATGAAACCCTTTCCACCCACGGTAGTAATATACTATTAAACATGGAAGAGCGTTACTGTGGGCTCGTATCCATTCATTAATAGGGGTCATTAATCAACGATTTGGAGTGCGTTAATGAATGTCTTTGATAAACGATGTATGAAAAAGGAATTTAATAACAAAAAAGAGTAGTGCGCCGCTGGGACACGAACCCACGACTATAAATTAGAACAACTTTGCATTGCCGTCAAGTGATTATCCACGTTTTTGTTACTGCACAAAATGCCTTCTAGCTTTTCTTTTAATACTAATAAAACAAGAAGTTACACTTATTTTTTAAATTAATTGTCTTACCGTTCCCAAAATGACATTCCCAGCGTAAATAGGAGCAAGTAGACCAGCTAAATTGGCAAGGCAATTAGTAAATGACATCAGAATACCAGCGAATTGTGGTGAAATATCGAGATGATTGACTTTGAATCCAGAGTAAATGCCTCCGTTTAGACCCACTCCAATCGTAATTAGCGCAACTGTAAGCCATCGGTCGCAACCAGTAAAAGAAGCCGCGACTAGAGCAATTGCTGGTCCCATTTGACCTAAAAAAAGACAAAAAATCAGAAAGGGTTCACCAAAAAAGGTTTGAAAATCTTACCAATTCCGTTAATGACCTTCCTGACCAAAGTATGAGTGAAGAACGGTTTCGTCAACATCCAATCAGCAACATGACTTATGAAGATTGAGAAGATCCACATCGCCAAGTAAGGAAGAGCTGACAAAAATCCATTCTGCAAAAAAAACTCATAAGCTCCCAAAATACATCCATAACAAAAATTGGCGTGTTAAATAAAAATATTCATGTAACAGGAGAACAGAAATAACTAAGGAAATAACTTACATCCTTAATGCTAAAATGAAGAACTTGCTTCATATAAGTGGGCAGTTCAGTCATCAAGGTTTCATAACCATAATTATGCCCCATGTGGGCCAATAGAATGGCCCAAAACGGCAATGATTTTGCTATGGACTTCCATGGTATTGGTGGACTCTGTTGAAAAAAATTGAGGTTAAAATTATACAAAATGCACAATCAGCTGTTTTGTAAGCGCCATTTGCAATTATGTGACGTCACATTTGTCAAAAAGGACGCTTAAAACAGCTGTTCCATAGCCGCCATGTTTATTTTTATGACAACTGACAGAAACTATTGTAAAATCTTACAGCCACTCCAGTTTTCGATCCTAAAGTCTTCTGGATATACTTCTTCTCATCTGCATCGATTTTAGGATGGGATCCTGGATCTTCGTAGACCCAAATCAGGAATGCTACACACCAAATAGTGCCAACTGCGCCAAAAACGTAGAAAATGGACGGCCAGCCTCCTTCAGAAACTGACAATAAACCACTGAGTGGCATAGAAATAATTGTTCCGAATTGTGCACCTAGAAAAAAAATAAAACCCTTATTCAGATACTGACTGTGCTTTTGTCCACATTTTGCAGTTTTAAGTGAAAATGTGGACAAAAATGGATTTTTTTTTAAACAGTGACTAGAAAAAATTGCCTTAAGTTTAATTTACAGTTTACTTATTTTTAAGTTTAAATAGGTATTGTATCGCATAATAAGTGGGTATTATTAAAATTGAAAACAAATTTAATTATTTGTTGCGCAAATATTTTGCTGTGAATTTTTTCCCGGGCAAAAACGCGCCAAGTGATCGTGACCGTCTTCAATTTTATTAATAGCCAATAACATTAAATATATCAATAACATAATTGATTTATCACTTATAGCTAGTATTTATTGTACACATACCATTACAAAAAATCGAATGTCACATTATTTGTTATACAGGATGTTCGTGAAAATAAAGGCCTTCTAATAACCTGAGTTATCTTGGGACAAAATAAGGATAGAAATTTAAATAAACTATTTTTTCGTATTTATAGAAATAAGTAGACAAAAAAGCTTCTAATAATTAAAAAACCACTAAAGAATCTTTAGTTTTAAGCCCATATTTTTGTGGACACCCTGTAGTTTGGAATAATGAATGGCAATCTTTTTTTTTGTAGCATTTACAATATTAAATTATCTTTGTTTTATTGCTAGTAGTAAGTTGCAACATAATACTCAATCAGCAATTTTTTTGCATGTATGTATAACATTTTAAAGAAGATAAGTAACATAAAAAACATAAACGAACTTTACATAATTTTTTATACTGGTTCGACACCATGAAAACATATACTTTAATCTATTTTTTTATCATTTAAAGAGTTTGGAGCAACCTTGACATGACCTTGAACGTAGCAATAATATGTTTATCTAACACACAACTTCGGTAATAGTTGCAAAAAAAATATTATTTAGAATTGACCCCCTGTATATCTGCAATAACTAAGCCCATACCTACATTTTTTATCACTGTTTTGTTATCAAATTATTAGGAAACTTGTTTTCTAAGAAACACGTTCAAGGTCTTTGCAAAATATTATTATGGGCCTCCTAAAACTAATCATTAAAGCTATGTTTCTTAATTAGTCATTTTTCGTAATTTTTAAACAATTATTACAATTATAGGTAACACTGTCAAATATCAAGAACACCTAAAAAAATGTAAACAAGACTTGAAAGTAAAACTTTCTCCAATGGAGCGTATTCGTACAAAAATTGGTTGGGGTAACCTTGGAGATCTGTCATACCACCCGTCGTTTCAGATGCTAACTGACATTACTTTTGAATTTTATATTTTTATCAAATATAAAGCTAATATACCAAAAAACAACAATCTGCCAGTTTAAAACATTTTATGTACCATCTAAAAGGTTTGTATAAAATTTAGAAAGTACTTTACATCTTTAATTCTTTATAATTAGGTAAAAAACGAAATTATGACTCATTTACAAAAGGATTTCAGTGAACGTTTAAAATAATACGGATTTTTTTGGATGCACGGATTTTTCATTAAAAGTACCATTGTAAATGAGTCATTATGCCCTATTTTACCTAATTATGAAGAATTATAGTTGTATAACACTTCGTTAATGTTATACAAACCTTTTAGCTGGTACGTACAATGTTTTAAACCGGCAGTTTGTTGTATTTTGGTATATAAGCTTTATATTTGACAAAAATACAAAATTCAGTAGCAATGTCAGTTACCATCTGAAACGACGGGTGGTATGACAGATCTCCTAGGTTACCCCAACCAATTTTTGTACAAATACGCTCCATTAGGGTAAACCTTTTGGCCTTGGATTTTTGAGATATTTGAGATGTGTAAAATTTCTTTGCATAGTCTTGTTTACATATTTTGAACATTAAAAACAATAAATACAATCAAAAATTTATGTTGAAATGAAATCTAAGGTATCTAATGACAGAATGTTTATAATACCTGCATAAACGAAAGCACCCATTCGACTTCTCTCGTTTGGCGGGATCCACTTAGCCAGCAGAGCGTGAGTGCACGGAACAATAGGGCCCTGGCCAGAAAGTAACATTGAAAACCTAATCCAGGTCCCAAAATGAACAAGAAAACACATTTTTGCTTTTTAAACAACCAAAAACAAACAAAATTAAAACATGTTCCCATGTTTTGTGCCCACTAGAATCATCTTCAGGGTTTTAATAACAATTTTGACCTTGACTTTGACCTTGACTATTTTAAAACGTGTAAGCAACAAACAAAAATGCTCTTCTTCATTTTGTACTTGTCATCCAGAAAATACTACTTACCTCCCCGAGTCCTTGAATAAATCTAACGGCAACCAACCACCATATCCCCATTTTAGCTGAAATGGGGACCAACAACCCAAACAACGAATTGATCAACATTCCTACGCCCAAGAAGTAAATATTCCCGTACCTCTTCGACAATATGCCGAATGGGATTTGCGTCAATACGTAACCGTAAAAAAAGGAACTTAATACGTAGCCCTGTGTGTTTGTCTGCCATACGAACTCTCCATCGGCTTCATTATGATGTGTCTACGAAAAAAAAATAATTATTTCTGTGAATTAGTGTAAATTGTTAAATTGTCGTTTATATTTTGCATATAGACAAATAGGGAGCGCCATCAACGTCACCACAAGTGCCAAACAAACCCTTCAAGTTTATTAGGACCATACCGAAAGTTTCGTTAGGATGCGACAAGTATTTTAACCACAATAATTTTTTTAAGTTGGGAAGTTTTCGAAAAAATGAAATTGTGTCGAGAAAATTTGTATGCAAACACTACTTTTAAAGAAAATTATGTCAACAACAATGTCTTGGCGAGTTAATTTACTTTTGGCAACGATGCGCCACATCAATAGACTACTTCCTGCTGATTCTTGAAATTCAAACATGGACCCACCAGTCTTAGCGCCCATCCTAAACAAATCTACCAAAAACAGGAGTGTCCCGGAAATACATGGATGCTTTGCGCCAGTTAAAAGTTAAAAATGCACAAGTGTCACACCGCAAGGTTAAGAAATTCTAAGGCAATTAAATGACTCCAATTTAAAGAATATTGCATAATGAGTTGAATGTGACAATATTATTTCTGTTGGACAGCCCAAATTTTTAGGGAGGCACAAAAGTAGACTGGCTTTAATTAGTGACCCAGAATTTTGATTCTGTTCGGCAGTGGAATTTTATAAATCGCATACAAAACCGCAAATTATGATCAATCATGATAAATAATTTAAAAATAAGCCAATAAGCACAAGTGACACACCGCAAGATTAAGACATTATTAGGCAACTAAAAGACTTGAATTCAAAGAACTTTACATAAATAGTTGAATATAAAAAAAAATATGTTCTGTTGGACAGCCCAATTTTTTAGGGGGGCACAAAAGTAGACTGGTTTAATTTAGTGACCCAGAGTTTTAAGTCTGTTTGGCAGTGAAATTTTATAAATCGCATACAAAACCGCGAATTATGACCAATCATGATAAATAATTTGAAAATAAGCCAATAAGCTTCTAGGCAGTTTTATCTACAGAACAAGCCAAAAAGAGGTACACGTTTCCTTGCAGCACGCGAGGTTAACTCAAAAATGTACTGTGGCGAAACCACTTATCGTATCTTAACAAAACTTTCAATATAGTCCTGATAAACTTGAAGGTTTTGTTTGGCACTCATGGTGCCGTTGGTGGCGCTCCCTATTTGTCTATACGCAAAATATAAAAGCCAACTCTCATAGGTATTAGGTGAGCTTTTTTCTATAAAAACATACTTGGTTAACGACACCACATTCAGTGTCTACGGCTTCATGTAGGTTTGCTTCATCCAATGCCGCAATTGCCGTATGGTTTACCATAGCTACTATGGCTACCGACATATTGGTTCGCATGACGTAAGCATTTGCCATGCCAAGAAACAGCATGAAAGTAACGAAATGTCTCGTGCCCAGACATCCTGCAACAAAAAAAAAATGTTTTAGTTAGGTGC
This sequence comes from Cartodere bifasciata, assembly GCA_963920755.1. Classification (NCBI taxonomy): domain Eukaryota; kingdom Metazoa; phylum Arthropoda; class Insecta; order Coleoptera; family Latridiidae; genus Cartodere; species Cartodere bifasciata. The sequence continues at coordinate 27,723,174 of OY987194.1, read as the reverse complement.
CTAATACCTGCCTTACACGCAGCTTCTTTTTTACGGCTTCTTTAGCGCTATTGGTTAAAAATGACATTAATGACAAGTAAATGTCATTTTTAACCAATAGCAGCAAAGAAGCCGGCAAAAAAAGCTGCGTGTAAGGCAGACTTACAAGTTGAAGAGTATATACTCCCGTGCAATTCAAAAACCTAGTAACTCTAGTTAATTAGTTTGTGTTTAAACGAAGATTGTGCCAAAACTGGAGGCCCTTGGTTAAAACCAAAGCCATTTTTGGAAAGCTACATTTTTAAACTTCATAAAAATGGCTTTGGTTTCAACGTTGGACCTCCAGTTTTTGCACAATCTTTGTTTAAACACGAACAGTCAAAATAGACTTCCTAGGTTTTTAAATTGTACGGGAGTATTGCATTTGGTCGGACATTCTCTAAAATCGTTAGTATTCATCCTTGAGCAAACATTTTTGCAGATTCGTTCGTTTCATGACTTTTTAAGACTTTTATTTTTTGTCCGTCTGTCTGTAACGAAACTTGTTGTCACGATAACTGAAGAACGGTTTATTTAATTGACTTGAGATTTGGTGCAACAATCAATTTCGTTTGGGGGAAGAATTCTATTGTTTTTGAAAGAAATCAAATAATAAATAGAGGGTAGAAACCATCCCCCAAAGTTGAAAAAAATGCATATTTTTGCTAATATCAATTTAACGAAAAAAAATATTGCCAATAAAATTGAAGATTGTACTTTTTCCTATAAAAAAGCATTTTTTAATTTTTGTGTAACCCCAACCGCTTACAAAAAAAATAAGTTTTACGTTTTTTTTAATAAAATAAAAAATGCACCTTTTCAATCATCTACTGCGAAGAGTATATTATATAGAATGTGTAACAAATATGTAACAATAAAAAAATAGTCATAGAAAAAAACCTATCTGCGAAGAGTAACTTTTTAAATGATCTATGCCTCTCACTGATCTAATCCATTAATTGATTTAACCCGCTCTTGTTTTTCTCTTAAATTATCTAAAATTTATAAGCTCAAATAATGAAATAAAATGTTTATTTTGTGTTTTTCCTAATATAAAAAAAGATGTCCTCGTAGATGTCACTTTGTGTTAATTAATTGTGACTCAAATGTAATTAATTTGATAACTTTTTTCATTTTATCTCGAAAAAATAATAAATGATGACAGCGTAAATCCACTATTAATTGTAATTTGTATGCTTACAAAATTACACAATGTTGGAAAATAAATTTTGAACAATATAGTATGATACGAGGTATGATATTTATGACCTTGACCTTCATTTTCTTTAATGCTAGACCAATTAAATTATTCGAATGAATGTTACGGAAAATATAAATAAAACTTATTATACATTTCGTGCAGTTTGGCAAATTGAACAATGAACAATAAATTATTGAATGTGTCTTTATTTCCTAAAATAGAACAAATGAGTTACAGTGGTTGCACAAATATTCAAATTAATGTTTTTTTTTCAGATACGGATAATTTTGCAAAATCGTTCTAAAAAAAAATACATCTTTTAAACATTTTTTTGCTAGTTTTAATTATATTTTGCCTGTGGGGTACAGTTTAAAAAAAAAAATGTATAAGAATTTAAAAAAACATTTCAAGTCCAATTTTTGTTCTACTTTAGTGAGTGACAAAAAAGTTCAAAGGTGCATGCCAAATATTATATTTTTAAAATAAATGTGGACATAAAAATGTCATTAGCAAAATTTACATGAATAAAAATCGTGAAGTTATCAGGACCGTAAATAACACAAAACAGTTTTCATGACTCCATTATTATAAAGATAATTTTGTTAGCTTTTAGATTACCAAAATTTGCCAATAGATTAGCTTTGTAAGTCAATAGATTTTTTTTTGGTTAATGGATCGTATTCGTACAAAAATTGGTTGGGGTAACCTAGAAGATCTGTTATACCACCCGTAGTTTCAGATGCTAACTGACATTACTTCTGAATTTTATATTTTTACCAAATATAAAGCTAATATACCAAAAAACAACAAACTGTCGGTTTTAAATATTCTATGTACCAGCTAAAAGGTTTGTATAACATTTGGGGAGTGTTATACAACTTCAATTCTTCATAATTAGGTAAAATAGGGCATAATGACTCATTTACAATGGTACTTTTAATGCAAAATCCGTGCATCCAAAAAAAACCGTATTATTTTAAACATTCATGGAAATCTTTTTGTAAATGATTCATAATTTCCTTTTTTACCTAATTATAAAGAATTAAAGATGTAAAGCCTCTAAATGTAATACAAACTTTTTAGATGGTACATAGAATGTTTTAAACCGGCAGTACGTTTTTTTTTGGTAGATAAGCTTTTTATTTGATAAAAATATAAAATTCATATGTAGTGTCAGTTAGCATCTGAACCGACGTATGGTATGACAGATCTCCTAGGTTACCCCAACCAAATTTTGTACGAATACGCTCTATTGCGAGAAAAAAATGCGGAGTTGGTCAGCTTTTTAGCCAGATTATTTCCACTATTTTCTTTTAAATGAAGTACTTAGAAAAGTTGACAACATTGAAATATTTGTCTTTGATAAACAAAACTTTATAGTGCACAATAAACCTCATTTTTATTGTTTTACTAATAGTCTACTTATTAAATAAATAATGCGTCATTATTTTCAACGATTTCCAACTTGCTGCATTTTATTTTATTATTGGACAATAAAAGAAATGCTGCTATTGGTCAATAGTTAATAAAATTTCCTTTCGGTCGCGACACTCGACAGGGGGTCCTTTTCTATTCATTCTAATTTATTATGTCATAATTTCCAATTCAGCGATAACTTTGATATTAATTTACTTAATGGGGTCATCAAACGTGTTGGATAAAAATTTTCCTCAGGCATTTTTTTTATGGTGAAAAATATATTTTAATCGCAGAATTAACATTTCAAGTATCGCATTTGGACCTTGAATGTTAAATGGTTCATTCATGTTTATTATAAAGTCATTTAAGGTCGGTTTTATCTGTTTTATGGAATGTAGCCATTTTAAAATAATACAGAGTGTTTCAAAAAATAAAAATTGTACTTTTTATTTATGTCATTAAACCTCCCTGTATAGAATATACTGTAACAAATTTTGTTAATAATTTAATCTTAATTTATAATATTTAATTTTAATGGGTAAACACCAAAACGTTTTAAATCACCTTGTTTTCCTAGAAAATATGTAAATATTATTATCTTAAAATTGCAATGCCACAAATTAAAAAAAAAATAATCGTTTGTTTAAAAAGAGAGGTACATATAAGTACATATCCAATTTTTAGATCATTGTTTATTGCTAATTTTGTAAACATTGCATTTTTTAATAGAGATTAACTATCCAAACACTAAATTTGAGGATGGTTTTCAAGAAATACACCAATTAACTCCAGAATCTTTGAATTGGATATCAACCCTGAAACAGTTGTAACTTTTTAGCTGTGATTTATTGTACCACCACAATTTTGACTAACACTGGTATGCCTGAGTTCTTTCCATGGTTTTTCTCGGCCGCGAAGTAAATGCTACCAGAAGAATAAAAATCGGCCATGGACGTGAAAAAATGAGCATCACTTATACCTTTTGGAAATTAAACATCTTCCATTTTATAATGTGTACCTATTTTTGAAATGTATTTATAATATCATATGAATATATTTATAACAATCCACATTTTGTTCCACATATTTTAAAACTAATTCCTACATATTTTAATCATTTCCCTAATAAAAAAATATTTTTATTTATTGATTAATTTATTATACCAGAACTAAAATTACAATTTATAAATTATTTATGGAATAGAGAATTAATTCCAAAATTTTTAAGTGGGAAAAAATATAAATCGCATCTGATAATTCCTACATAATTTAAGAAAATATAAATGACATGCGAAACATTTTGGAAAATAACTATTTCCAGTACCTAAATTAACATTTTAAATTTTAGTAGGTAAAAATTAAATTTATGTTTATGCCAATGTTTTCAGAAAACGTTTGTGCATAGATTGAAAATATTAGCCAAAGATAAAAATACATTTCTGGAACAGCTAAACTGGAAAATCAATACAATCTGGAGACATTAGCAATCACAGAGGATTCTGTGACAAATTCACATTTTCCATGTTTAATTTCCTTAATAAAATATTTAATGGAGTAAAACCGAAATCTGAAATCGTTGAACAAACATGACGGAAATCTAATCTTGGAAAATATCAATATAAACCCGTTCGTGGGTAGACTGTACACTTGTTACCTTCCAAAAATAATAAAATTTGTCATTTCTAACGTAAGGAAAGTATAAGTAAAAGAGAGACAGAGATATTTAGTGACCGGCAATATTGGTAATGGCAGTCAGCGAGCACGTGCATGCGACATTTTTATCATTAAAATTATGTAAATACCAACGGACTTACCTTTACTTTTCTTAGGGCTATCACAGTCTTCATTTTCGACAAAAACAGCCGAGTATCGGGCACTAAAGTTTTTCCCGTTCTTAATATTACCATTCATTATATTTAGGTTAAAAATAGAGCTCCACACGAAAAATATGTCCGAGTTACTAAACGTTCTTCGCCATGCTTTGGGGGCCCATTTTTGATAGACTTTTTAGAAGCAACAATATTTACAACAACAATAAGTTAGATAGATAAAATTATAACAAGTAGATATAGTTAACAATTTAATAAATATTTTTGTACTGCTTTGGCTGCAATTTTGATTTTTTCGGTGGCCTACTTCAAGCGTTTTCTTTTGCGCGATAGTATCAGAGTAAAAAGGTTGTACAACAAAAATTTTAAATAAATTTTCATAATCGACTATCTCATGCTGTAGTGTTCGGAAAAGGCTGGGAAATGCAAAAGTGCACTCACGGCCCGGAAAAACTGACTTAACGACGACCGCGGATTTACAGTGGCCCGGAAAACTAACCGGACTTGGTTACACTTGCAAACTAAAACTTGGTTAAAAATCAAACGATTATCTTATATTTGGCAAAATATAGAACTATACAACACGAGTTTTACACCTAAGTTATCGGATAATGTTCTATGCGGCATGTGGAAGGGGCGCCGCCATGTTGCCAGACTTACCTCAAGAATTTCCGGAAAAAATTATAAATTAAATTTTGTACAAAATGCCCATGATGCGTTAGCGAAATTAGCGAAAAATGCCCAAATGTTACAATTCATGTGACAAAAAATTTGCAGTTCAATAAAATATTAAAGCGCTTGGGTTTAAGGTCATTTCAAGGTCAAATAATGTCATAATGCAACAAAAAGGAATCTTAAATATCTCAGCAAGTTTAAAAATGTCTGGAAAAACTTAACTACCCTTAATTTATCAAATTTTTAAGATAATTCTGACACAATTTTGTTGAAATTTATTTTTCATTTTAAAATGACAAATGGTTGACTTGACACATGACCTCTCGGTTGACCCCTGATAATTTTCTATTCGACAAAAAATACTGCAAGAAAAATTGTTTTTGTCAGCATTTAAGCTACATGACATAGTTTTTATATTATATTTGCTTTTATTTGGTGAGAAACTGAAAAAAAAAAATGTTGCTGCCATTTTTCAGCAAATTCAAGGATTTTTTCAGAAGTCTGGCAACACTGCAAGGAAGTAGCCGGAATCAGGCGGCAAAATTATGGATGTAATCCAAGAGCCTTTGACGCAAACTCGGCGCGAAACCTCGTGGCATTTCGTATTTTGTCTAATGATCAAGTTTAAAACTTTTAAAACTATGCCATGTTTTAAAATCATGTTTTTAAGAAGGCAGACAAAGATGTATTGCTGGTTGACTGCTTTTAAAAGCGTAAATGTAAAATTTCCAAACCTTGGCCATGATAAAATTCGCCAAATGTCCTGCGGTCACGCCAGTAACCGCAAATAATTGTCTGATTTTTTTAAGAATACTTTTTAAGTGACATAGTTACTTAAAAAATTAGCATGTCTAGGTCTAGAAAAATTGGCGAGGACTCAAACAGATTTAAAAACCGATATTTAGTAGGCTTACCTACGTAATAAAGATAGGTAAAGATAGGCATGAAAGTCAATATATTTTTAAACAAAAAAGCATATGACTGACCTTAATGACATTTTCCTTGGATTAAAAGTGAATCAGAACAATATTGATCGTTTATAAATAAAATAAATTAAACTACGTTCCTAAACTTTAATTGTAAGGCATCAGTTTTAAATATCACAAGTAAATTTTACTATTAAAATACAGGGCAGTTTTTAATAGGCGTTTTTACAAAAATGACGTATTGATATGCCCTGTATATTTTTTTTAAATATTAAGTTATTGAAAATATTAATAAATGATGCATTTAAGGGTTCTAAGGCAGTATTAACTATTTATAAATAGAAATATGATTGACACTTAATTAGATCAATCAATAAACACATTTCCTGTTAAATCAATATATTTTTAGGTCAATTTATTCAATAAGAACGCAGATTAATTTTAGAATGGAAGAAACTTCACTAGAGAGTCCTTAAAAAGGAAATAAATTAAATACAGGGTGTTCAAAAAAATGGCGCATAAACGCGATGGTACGTTGTTGGGGCATGTCTAGGGAGCCCTAGAAAATTGTTAAAAAAAATCTATCTCATATACCCTCGGAGATATGTTGCTCCAAATTGCAAAATGTTTAACGCAAATCTAGAGTATAACAGCACATATTAACGAAAAAAATGGTTTAATACGAACCTACGGTCTATCTTAAACCATTCCACCATTTTTTATTTTTTAATGGTCGAATCACCAAAATTTTCATGAAATGAAGCTGACAACAACGGCAATAGAATTTATTGCAAAAGTGTATAAACAAGACTCATAGATGGGATTTTTAGATGTATTTTTCTAGACTGTACGTGTTGCCGAGTTTATGCAACTTTGTTCGCATTTTTCTCGATGAATATAGCAGATGGTTTTTTTTTAACAATTTTCTAGGGATCCCTGAGAATGCCCCAAGAGCGTATTATTTTTTTTTACACCCTGTGTAGATTTATTTTAAATGCTAAAAAAATGTTTCGCGTAATAATTTTCAAACTAAAATAGGTTTTAGTATTACACAGAAAAGTATAATTAACTAAGCTTTTAGGATTATGAGGTACCTATCAGCACTAAAAAAAATCCCAAAAAAAAATAGACTTTGAACCCTCGTGTTCATAAAAGTTTCACAATTTTAAACAATGATATTTGCATTAGTCATCATATAAGTACTAACAATTTTTATTTAAGGCTATTACAATATAGAGTACCTAAACAAATAATCCGTAATTAAATTCAGGTACGTATTTATATAATTTAATTTATAGAAAAGTTTAAATGTTACATGGTCGATATGGCCAAAAATAAACAGAATCAAAGTAAAGTAATCATAAATTAAACTTGATTTTTAAAAAGCATTTTTGGCAAAATATAAAAGGCTAATTTGGTAGAAAGTGCCAATAGCATGTTTTAATTAAATAAAACGTAAGCTTTTTTGACATCAAAAATTAATTTCGTACGCAAGGTATTTAAATTTGTACTTCCAAATTTGCAAATATTAAAAATATTTAATATTAATTTTTTAACTCTAGCAGGCTTGTTTTCAAAATTACATAAAATGTGCCAAAATAAACTTAAAAAATCAGACATAAACTTATAAGTAAAATCATTATTCAGAAAATAAATTCTAAAAATATTTTTTCAATTAGACATGCTTTATAAATTTTTATTCAACTTATGTTAACAACTTAAATGTTGAGGTAAAAAATTAAAATAAATGTCCTAATTATTTAGCTAAGTTATAAAAAAAGCAAGACGCGCAAATGTTTACAAAATTAGCAAAGGTCGTCGCTCGAGCTACACGGTTCATAATTTACCTTTCGAGATTTATTTAATTTTAATTACAAATTCTACCTGTGAGTTAGACAACCCGTCATACCTTAATGCATTGATAGTTGTTGGCGCTTAGTTTGCAGTCTACCCAAAAGATGCCACTAGTAGTAACTTTATAAAAGTTTTTGGAGGGAATTCAAAAGTTTCTTTTATAAAAAGAGTAAACACGAGACAAATGGATGTTGTTCTTAGCATTTTTTAAGTTTTATAAATTTTTGGCACATTTTTAAAGCCGTGGGTATCACTTCTAATAAAAATTAATTTATTTTTAGCAAACATTAAAGGAACCAATTATTAACGATTTGAAAGTACGTGACAATCAATATTGGCTCGTTATTTTTATAAAAATAAGCGTGGTTTCACATTAATTGACAAATCTAATTGAGCAAATAAATCATTTAACTAATTGACAAAAAAAATATCCTTGAATCATTTTATAAATTCCTTCATTTTGGCCATGATTCAAGCTCTTATTGTTAGTGCAAATTCTAAAAAAAGCATTGCCTTTATGTGGGCTGTATTAAAAAGTAAATAAAATATTGCTAATATTAATAAAATATAAAGTAAAGTGTTAAAAACCATGTCAAATTGTTTAAGAAATATTTGATACAAAATTGAAGGTGCAAAAAATCAATTTACAACTTTTATTGGTACTAGGTACTACATACAAATTAATTAAAAGTACCTAAACGTGTAAATCGAGTGTCTTTGAACTAAAATTTTAAATTTATCACGATTTAAAATATAAAATTTTTAGACATTTTTCAAGGGTCTAAAAATTCAATTTTTTTTTTGCTTTTAACTTATTTTTAGTCACTAAAATAATGTGCAGTTGCTTAATAAACAATCCCTATAGTTTAAGCTATTTAATTAGAGTTTGCGAACAAAATAAATTTGCTTTTAGTGTTAGTGTAGGAAAGTATCCAAATTTAATTTTGAACAAAAAATCAACCTAAAACTATTTTATCATTCATTCAATAAATATGCCGCTGTCAGAATGCGGATATTGGATTGGAACCAATTGTTTAGGACAAAACTTTATAATCATGCTATTCAATGAAGTCTATACAATATTAAATTACTTAATTAACAATGTAAAAAAATATAGGTGTGCTCAAATAAAATAAATTAGCATACAGAACAAAGTACCGTTTTATTGAATAAAATAAATGCAAACGGAACTTGTACTTTGTAACAAATAATTGTAATATAGTACAGTCAATCTGTCCTAAATAATGAGGGTACATCATCAAAATTCCTGGTAGGGCCGCCTTTTTCATATGAGGTAACTGGATCACACCAAATTTTGCAGATAGATGCAAAATAAGATGCTTAAACATATTTCCTTATAACTTTTTTCAAAAAATAATTCCTTTGCCCCATAAACCAAGAGGGATTTTAAGGGGGGCATTATAATTTTTTTTTTGAAAAAAACTATTATTAAATATTTTTTAGCATCTTATTTTACATCTATCTGCAAAATTTTGTGTAAATCCAACGTGATTGGGGGCCATTTAGGGGGTGAAGGAATTTTTTTAGAGATTTTTTTCTATAAAAATCATTTTAAAACCTTATTTGACATCTATTTACAAAAATTTGGTGTAGCTCCACCGAGATCCTAAATTTCGAATTGAAGGGCCCCTTTGCGGGGCCATAACACCGTTTCTGAAACAGGAGATTCTCCAATTTGGGGTTTTACTATTTGGATCGAGTTTCATATAAAAAAAGGCGGCCCTAACTGGAATTTTGTTGATGGACCTTTATTATTTAGGACAGATTGACTGTACTATTTGTAAAGCTAACAAATAATTGCATAAGGTATTCGTCTGGGCATAATAATAAAAAAATGTCTTTTTCTGCACAGCTTTTCATCAGGGAGGTATTAAAAAACATAGGTTATTTTTGTTGGCCAGAGAGAAATAATTTTGGTTATATTTTTTTTACTCAGTTCTTTTCGGAACAAAATACGAGTTTAATTTGTTTATTTTTAGCGAATAATTTTAACAATCGGAAGTACCTAGGTTTTTAAAAAGTGATTATTAGCAGGTCCTTTAATAATTATGCACGTAATTGTATAAAAATTATCGACCATGAAATAAGTGCGAAGGTGAATAAGTCTGTTCATTTTTTTTATAATAAAATAATAAATAAAATGTCATAAATTATCGTATTACCGCGGTATTTACTAGATATTGTAAAATTCCTTTCAGCACCAGTTGTAAATTTTCCTTGATACTTTTGTTTCATTATCATGAAGGTGCGATTAAAGGATTTGGAAAAATGGTATTGCTTTTATACTTTGTTATGTACTAATGCGATAAAAGAAACATTGTTTTTTATGAAGAGGTATTAAATCTAAGAACAAATGTATCTCAAATTTTGGTCGTAGTAGTACCATTTCTTTTATTTAGATTATGTTTTTAAACAATGCGAAACTGTCTAGGCGCAATTTAATTTACCTGCAAAAAAGTTCAAGGTTCCCCAAAATAAACTTGAATTAAATTTTTATTTTGATAGGATAAATTCATGCCTTTTTTATAAAGATACCTATATTTGTTTTTTTAATTAAAATAATGCCATAAAACTTATGTGTTTGTAAATAATTATAACAAGTTAATGACTTTTTTGCGTTTTTTGTAGACTGATGATGATCAGCAGGTGATTTACCATAATTGCATTTTTAATTAATTTGAGAAAATGACAAAGAACCAACATTTAAAATAAATTAAAATGTTAACTACACATTTTTTTAGATATTTTGTGATTGTAAACTTTGAAAAATTAGTCCTAAGGCTGGAGTTAAATTCGCAGTTTCAAAGATCTGTGCTCTTAGAAGCTCGTATTAGTCATCTCTGAAGTGGGATTCACAATCTTACATTTGGTCAAGAAATTTTCCGGGCAGCACAATTTTTATGGGAAGTTGTAGTATTTGATATCTAGAAACATAATTACCATGTGCGCACTCATGCGCATATTAGCATTTTGTGCTAGAGCCCCCCAAAGAGCCCCCTTTAATTGGTAATACTAGACCATGAAGGATTTATACCAGATTTTGAAAATAGACACTAAACAAATTTCTTCACCCCCCAAATGGCCCCAAAATGAGTAATATTTATCACGTTGGATTTACACCAAATTTTGTAAATAGGTTCATAGTAAGGTTCTGAAGAACATTTTTAAAGAACTTTTTCTGTAAAAAAATTTTTTTCATCCACCATGAAAAATAGCCCCCAGAAGGGGTAACAATTTTTTTTTCAAAAATATTTTTTAGAAAGGGTATCAAGAACCTAATTTTGCATCTGTTTGTAAAATTTGGTGTAAATTGAACGTGGTAAATATTCCTCATTTTGGGGCCATTTAGGGGATGAAGGAATTTTTTGGAAGATTTTTTTAAATATCATTTTAGAACACTATTTAATGTCTATTTGGAAAATTTGGTGCAGATCCATCATCCACCATGATGTAGTATTACGAATTAAAGGGGGGCCTTTGGGGGGCTCTAGCACAAAATGCTAATATGTGCATGAGTTCGCACATGGTAATTATGATTCTAGATATAAAATACTACATTTTTCCACAAAAATTGTGCTGCCCGAAAATTTTCTGAATAATAAGGATTTTTTGTAATATTTTCTCGGACTATTAACCGAGATGACTTACACGAGCTTCTAGGAGCATAGACTAAAAGATCTGTGAATTTAAATCTCTAGCCTTATTGTTTAAGTGCCTTATTGTTTAAAAAAAAGAAGAACTATTAAGAATTTTATAAAGGGTTACTAAGGTCCCTTTTAATGTATGCACATATGCAAGGATGGTAAAAAAATTCTATTTAACCATAACTATAAAGTCAGTCGTTCTTTTGCAGGATTAAAAAATTAAAATCCTAATTGAATTACCACTAGATAGGAAGTTGTTTTGCCTTTTAAAATTAAGCATCTTGACAGGAAACTTTAATTAAGTATTAGCTAAAACAAGTAAGTAGAATAACACCACTTACAAGTTAAAGCCTTTTTTAGCTTTTTGTTCACGTCCCTAAAATTTTTGAAGAATTTACAGAATTTAACAAACTATGCCTAAAATAAGAGACCGTTTTCTAAGTTTTTTTATTTTATTTAATTCTTTTTAGTTTTCGTGACAACAAAGTTCCTGTTAAAGTCCTTTTTCTTATGCCAGATGTGTGTTTTATTCCCGAGTGTTTTTATGAGCGACACTTAATTTCAAAAGCATAAAAGTGGTGTTTTCTAGTATTCTCTTGAAACAATAAGTACCTTTCTAATTTAAATTGCACAGTGCGCTTCTAAATAGACATGATAAATATTTTTGTTTACTTAGAAAATCTACCTTTTATTTCGCAGACTCATAGTCAACAATATAATTAAAACAAAAATGAAAATTAGGTTTTAACTCTAACTAAAAATAGCTATGCGAGGGGCAATTCACATACCCAAATAGTGTACACCACTTCCCCCAAGAGGAATTCTTTGTAAAAAATTCCCAAAAAATTCCACAAATTCTCCCAATTTCCAAAAAATTCCCCCAATTCCTAAAAAATTCCCCCAATTCCTAAAAAATTCCACCAATTCCCAATAAATTCCCCCAATTCCCAAAAAATTCCTCCAATTCCTAAAAAATTCCTCCAATTTCCCGAAAAAATTCCCCAGAATTTCTCTTAAAAAAACCTTTAAAAATGCATTACATTTTTAATTTTCAGAATTTTTAACGCAAAATTTAAATTTATGGTTATTTTTGGCAAGAAATTCAAAAAAATTAATAGGTTTTGGCGGGAAATTTCAAATTTTTGGCGCCAAATTTAAATTTACTGTTAATTTTGGCGCGAAATTCAAAAATGTTAAAAAGTTTTGGCGGCAAATTTCAAATTTATGGCGCAAAATTTAAATTTATCGTTAATTATGGCGGGAAATTCAAAAACACTAAAAAGTTTTGGCGGAAAATTTCAAATGTTTAAATAAAGAATAATCGATTACTGGAAACAATGATCACAATTAGATTAAATATTTAAAAAAATGCAATCGATTGCTTTTAGAAATAATTATTTCCAATCTTGAATATTGCCCCTTTCCGTTGAGGTACATCTTCACGGTCCTTTTACTTGGGAATAGGGTGACCATCTGGAGCCGCATAAACGTACTTCACATAGCACTCTCTTACTGTTAGAATGTGGTGATGCTCATTTAAAGAATAAGAATATTGTCAAATTCTACCAGTCGAAAGCGATGGGCTTTGTTCTGAATTACTAACCGATAACTACTCGGATATAAAAGACAAAAACAAATGGATTTTATTTCCAAGAGGAATAAAAGTTATTCGAGTAGTGCCCGGGTAAAAAAAAAATCTTGTAAAAATTGTATTTTTCAAAATAACTTTGCTACCAATTTTTAAAAGTTTAATGAACTCGTTCATTGCCTAACTGGTGCTACCACAATAAATTTAATTAGACCGTAAGCTTTGTATATTACCTAGGAATTTCTTAAAAAAATAGCTTTTATTTCCAAAAAATACCTCTAATTTCTCAAAAAATTCCTCCAATTCCTAAAAAATTCCCCCAATTCCCAAAAAATTCCCCCAATTGTGTACACCAATTCCCCTAGTGAAACGCCCCTCGTAGCTATGCAACAAAAAATTATTTCTAATTCAAAAACTGCAAAATTATTCTTGATTTATTTTTCAAACGTAAAACGTGACCTTCTGCCTTGTTTGGTATATTTTCATTGTATTTTATTGTCTTTATGTTTGGATTTTATAATACCAGGAAGCTGCTCAATCATTAAATGATAAAACCCAAGATACTTAGTTGTTTTTTTTACCTAATTGCCTATTGATAGGATTTTTTAATTCCCATGCACAAGAAGTAAGCCGATAGGTACCTAATCTTATATTAAAAGCAATAATTCTAAATTAATTGAGATTTTATTTTTAAATGAAACCTTTTATATAAAATAAACCACAATATAAAACTGTTTTTTTTTTATGTATACCTTTAAATTGGTTTGGGCACATAAATGCAAAACAAATTTAGAATTTTCGCGTATTTTTGTTGCCTAAGAAAAGCACAAATTATTTAAAAAACAGAAAAAAATGGTTGTCATTTTTCTTACTTTATATTTTGTGCAATAACTTTAACTTTTTTATATGCAATAAAAGCATAGATTGCATGAGCTTTGCTCTTGAAAGTTAAAAATAAGAAAATTGTAACAATTATTATTTCTTCACTTCACCTACCTACATTAATTTGAAAATTGTGGCTAATGATATATTTTTTAAAATTAAGCTGCATATTTCTAACCGCAATAATAATTATGAACAAATTAAAAAAATAAGCTGGTAATAATAAATAATTTTAAAAAAATAATTATTAAGTAAACTGTATTTCATTATTATGCGGATAAATACTTATTTAAATCTAAGTAATATACAGAGGCTGTTTTTAAAAATTCCTTACAAGACAAGTAATAAATATACGAGGGGCAATTTAATGAAAGAATTAGTGTACATTTTTTTAAGAATTTGTTAAGAATTTGTAGAATTTGTTGAGAATTTGTAGAATTTGTTTAGAATTTGTTAAGAATTTGCTAAAAATTTGTGAAGAATTTGTTAGGAATTAGTACACTTATTCCTAACAAATTTAATTTGCCCATCTTAATATATTCTTCTACTCACCAATAAATAGACTTTGCCACAACTATAATTTAGTTTGCCTACTTTTAGATTTCTCAATGCATATCAATTGTTTTAAGAAAATTTTATACAACTCGTTAAATCAATCTTAATTTAGATAAGATATGATTAGGTTAGTAATAAGAATTATTACATTTTAGTATTAGTTATTCTGTTATTATATGATTTGTTAAATTTTTTCTGTCCTATAATTGGGAGTAAAATCCTGTTGGGCATAATTCAATAAATTAAATTAAATTAAATCTGATTTGCCCCTCGTAAATACCTTTATTTTATACCAATGAAAAAATTAAGTAATTTAGTTTCAGATTGAAAATTTTGGAAATACAATTAATTGTAATTGTAGGTACTTTCGAAAACATTGATTGCAATAAAAAAAATTATGTTGTAAATTTCTATTGGCAATTGTTTAAATTTTTTTTTAACAAGTTTAAGTAATTACCTATAAGTGGTTAAATATAAGAAATTCTTTAATAATTATAGCAATTTATATTTTTTTTATGTTTTCTCAGGTTAATGATGCACTAAGAAAAATGCAAACTAATATGATTTGAGTTACAATCAGCAAGAAAATTATCTTCAGCATTTTTTTTTATTTAAATATTACTAATTTCTTGTACAGGTAGTGATAGCAAAAGCATTACAGAGCAAAATTTAAATATGTAAAAAAATGCTCCAGGTAATTTTATTTTTTATGAAATTTAATTTTTTACTCAAAATTGTTCATTAAAGTTTAAAATGAATTCTAAAAGTTGCCAAAATATTGTAAAAAACGAGGTAAAAAATAAGTCAGAGTTCATGATGCCGAGGTCACATTTAAGTCATAAAAATAAAGGATAATTTCTTGTGTTTTAAATATGTAAATAAATAATTAATTACAAATTGAAATCGATCAATACACAATATTTTCTCGAATATTCTTCTTGTCTTGTCCCTGTGATAACCAATAACTGGCCTAAGGCATCGTTGATCTAGGTCAGTCATTACAAAAAGAAATTATTTTTTTGGGTAGATTATTACATCATGGTCACGAGGATATTTAAATTAAAACTCTTTTCATTTTAGTTAAATAATAATTAAAATAGGTGCTTATAAAATTTCATAGAAAGTTATAATAACGGAAGTGGAAACAAAATATTGATTTCAAATTATTATTAAAAATTCTTGCTTGAAAATACCAATTTAATTATTTACTTCCTTTTCTACTATTTCATAACAATGATGGTAAATAAACAAATCATTTAGATAAAAAACTATTTTTAAATGCAACACTTTTATAGTACGAAAGCTGGTAACCAAAAACACACATCATCGAAAGTTTTTTGTGCATTGCATCATATTTAATATTCCTTGTTCGAGCTTTTGTCCAATACACTTTTAGAGCTAATAGGTAGCGATTTTTTTAAACATCATAGGTGGAATATTCTTTTTTAAGAAATAAAATAATATGTGCACATATGAGCCTTAACACTGCCAACCATTTATGTAGTGAACATTTTTAATTTTGTGTAATCTGTAGACTTTTATGCGTAAAATAAGAAATTTTTATTACAGGGTTTTCTACCCTTGGAAAGCACATTTAAAAAGCGATTAATACATCATAAAGGGTTGGCAGGGTTATAGCTCGAAGGTGCATAAATCAATTTTGTTGCACGAAGAAAACGATCCCACTTATGATGTTTTTACCTTAAAAAAAAACGCTACCTGTTTGGCCTGCCATTTTATTGGATTAAAAAAAGTAATATTAAATATTTTATAATATCAAAAAATCATGACACCATTAATGATGTGGGTTTTCATGTTGATAGCTCCTATACTATTATGTCTCGTGCGATTAACCACTTTGCAGAGTGTTGAAAATTTAGTTTTGTTTTTTTAAGTTGTTTTTTCTAAATTCATTTCAAAGTTTGATTTGTTATTCAATGCTTGACGTGTAAATTTATGCTATATTATTACATTATAATTATTCTGATATAAAATGTTAAGCATCGAAGCAGAAAAGGTTAACATTTATTTTAGAAGTAAACAAAATATTGTTTAAAGTAAAAGACTATTTATTTTATTAACTTATTGTTTAAAACTAATATTAACATTGTTATAATAATTAATAAAACACGATATGCCTTTTGTAAAATTGCAGCATTTTGTTTAATAAGCATTTCGCTATTCACCTATTTTCCAAAAGAGTAAATGAATATAATCAAAAATAATTAACCTTTTATCGTTAATGTTCACTTGTGCCGAAGATCCATAATTAACTTTCCCGAGTTAATAAACAATGGAAATTGTAAAATTAGCAAGAAAGCGGAAAGATTAGAAAATGGCGAATGAGCCGGGTCACTTTTTGATGTAATTTCCGTTTTTGGTAGAATAATTTTTAAACCCAAAACAGAGAGTATTTTTTTGTCTAAGCGAATTTTTTTCTACATTATTCTTATTTACTAGCATTCTATAGAGTGTCCAAAAAATGACGTATAAACACGATGGTACGTTATGTTGGGGCATGTCTAGGGAGCCCCAGAAAATTGTTTAAAAAAATCTATCTAAATTTTATCAAATGAAGCTGACAACAATGTCATTATGATCTAAATGCAAAAATTTATGCTCAAGAATCCAGATGAACTTTTAAGATGTATTTTACAAACTGTGTTGCCGAACTTATGCATTGTATGATTGATTTTGTTTGACAATTTTCTAGGGATCCTTGAGAATGCCCCCAGAGCGTACCATCTCGTTTATGCGCCATTTTTTAGACAACCTGAATTGTTTTCTTCGATTTTAAAAGAATGCTGCATTATCTATCTACTACTATCATTTTTCTATGCAAAAATGATGGTATTATCCATTAAAAGATCAGGGAATCCCCTAACCACGAAATCATAATTAAATTGATTCCTATTTTAAGTTAAATTACCATTAATAATTAAATGATTTGTTGCTTAAATTAACATCAGATTGTTTACATTAACTAAAATGGAATAATAACATTTTAATATGGAGATAATTAGTTTTAGCATTGTTTTTAGGTACCCAGGTAATTTTTAATTTAATAGATAGGTTCAAAATAATATTATATAGATTTAACATTCTTTCATAATGAGCAGGCAAATCATAATGGAAAAAAAATCATCAAATTAAATGATACCAATACCTACTTATTTAAGGAACGGAACCTGTTTTCGTTTATTGGTCACATTAAAATGGTTATATTCTTTTTTGATACCTTTATTAAATTACAAAAATCTGGCTTTAACTTTTTTTTTGGGTTATCATTAAAAAAATTTAAAAAAAGTGTATAATTAGCTGGATATTAAAAAACTGGCGTCATTCTTTCATTTCTGATCGCGACACTAATTTTAATGGTTTTGTTTTTTGTTACCTATTAACCTATACCTATTTTTGCCATCGCCATCGATATGGTAAATTACCAGACAAAGACAAGGAAGGTGTCTATTTCTTTTTTAATAAGCAAAAAATTATTTTTAAAAAAATGTAAATGTTATTGTTTCTTGAATAGGTAGTATATAATTCTATTCTTAAAAAAATATTTCTAAAAATGTTTACCTATATTTTGTACTTTGGGCACTTATTAGATACACTTTATTATACAGGGTGTTACCAAATAACTAGGAAAAAATTCAGGTGGTAATTCCTGAACCCATTTTAAGAAAAAAAGTTTATATAAACATGTGTCCGAAAATCCTTCGTTTCTGAGATACAGGGTGTCAAAGTTTCTCAAAAAAAAATTTAATCTTAAGATTACTAAAAAGCTATTTATTTAAAATTATAATAAAAAAAAGAAATTAATTAACCCTTCATTGTTAACTATGTTTTATTTTCATTAACATAAAAAAGCCAAACTTAAAAAAGAAATTTTGTTGCCTTTGGGCAATGAATTATTTTCTCGAAAACGGTTGGTTTTATGAAAAAAGAACAGGACATTAATTTTAAAGATCATATTTTAGGGCTTCTAATTATTTTATGAAAATACCAAAAAAGTAACACACAAAAAAGTTGGGGGTGAACAACCCCAATGGTACCCCCAAATGTGCCCCTTCCAATTATAATTTTTATTTTTTTTCTACCGCACTTTATGCCTAATGGTAAGAAAATTACCCGTGCTATGTTTTAAATAAATATCTGGTTTAGTTTCTTGATAATCTTAAAAAAAAAGTTTTTTTTTAAAAACTTTTGCACCCTGTATCTCAGAAAAGAAGGATTTTTGGATACATGTTTATATGAACTTTTTTACTTAAAACGTGTACAGGAATTACCCCCTGAATGTTTTCCTAGTTATTTGGTAACACCCTGTATAATACTATTTGCTTTGGGATAAAAATTAATAAAAACTTTTTAAACTTACTTGTTGGTGGTTGCTCATCAATTTTCAGACCATCAGTTTTCTTCGCTGGTAAAATATGACCCATGTTTAACGAGTTTTATAACAATATAACTTATTAATAAAAATGTAACTATCAAAAAAATATCACAGACAGTTTAACAAAACGTGAGCCTAAACACGTTTTAAAGTTTAATCATTTTTTGTTAATAGTTTTGTTCGCGTTAATGATAAAAAAATATTGAAATATTGTTTAAATAACTTTGTTTGGATTTTGGTAAATACCGGTGTTTCACCTGTGTTCCATTCCGGTGTCCGGAGTTTATAAAATACGGAACGTTTCCCGCGAGAAGTTTTATAACTACTGGCGATTTGTAGTCTTGCCTCTTGACAATTAGTTTATTTTACACTCGTTGTAAAAGTAAATTACTTGTTGTAATCTCCACTTTAAATACCTCAGGAGGCGTAGGTAAACTGATGATTACTTAAATATACAGTCTGTTTATTTTATAAAAAAATAACTCGTACCTATAGTCTGTGAGTAAACAGAAAAGCGTCAGTAAAAAAATAAATAAAGAATCGTGAATTGTGACCGCAAAAAAACGTGACAGAAAACCGGACATACCAACGCTTTTTTATGTTTATAAATAAAAGAAATCGATTTTTTTTTAAACTTTACTGTTAGTCCCATAAAATCTCAAATCTGGTCAAGAAATTTTTCGGGCAGCAAAATTTTTGTGGAAATAACCTAGTATTTAATATCTAAAATCATAATTACCATGTGCGCACTCATGCGCACAGAATCATTTTGTGCTAGAGCCCCCCAAAGAGCCCCCTTTCATTAGTAATACTAGATAATGATGGATCTACACAAAATTTTGTAAAAAAAATTCTCCCAAAAAAATTCCTTCAATGGTCACAAAATTAAAATTTTGACATGAGATTTACACCAAATTTTGCAAACAGATGCAAAATTGTGTTATAAAATACAATTAGGAAAAAAAAAGATTTTTTTGCCCCTCCGAGGGGCCATTTTTTTATAGGGGGAAGAAATTTTAGAAACTTATAATGAACCAAATTCCAAAATTTGGTGTAAATAATATTTTTTATTTTTGGGCCATTAAGCGGGTGAAGAAATTTTTTTGGTTGAACAATTTTTGCAAAAATCTTTTATAAATCTATCATAATCTAGCATTACGAAGTAAAGGGGGCTCTTTTGGGGGGCTCTAGCACAAAATGGCATGCTAATATGCGCATGAGTGCGCACACATGGTAATTATGTTTTAGATTTAGATATTAAATACTACATTTTCCCACAAAAATTGTGCTGCCTGAAAAGTTTTTAAAAAAACAAGAATTTTTTGTAAGATTTTACCAGACGATATCATTTTTTACGGTTACGAGAAAATCAATTTGGAAAAAAATTGTTTGTGGCCATTAAAAATTTATACCTGTACCTATATTTTGCAAGACTGCCATTTCTGAGTATTTTTGGGCTGATTTAGTTATTTTGTACAGGTGTCCCAAAATAAGCACATCACGTGTATGGTACGTTGTTGGGGCATGCCAAGGGATCCCAAAAAAATTGTTGAAAAAAAAATCTTATAAACCCTATTGGGCCCCAAAGTGCAAAACTTTAAACGCCCATATACTTTGAAAAACAAATAAATTTAAAGGTACAGTCTATCTAAAATTATTTTACATTTTTTTTATCTTTTGAATGGTAAAATAGGTAGCATTTTTTTTTACAAATTTTTGTCAACAACTTAAAAATAACTGCTTTACAAAAAAATAATGTTTTTGAGAAATTTTTATCTTACGATTTTGTTTAATTATCCATCCAAAAAAATTTCTTGTTGTTGCTGGTACATTGTTGTTGGGTCGCAAATTTGAGTCATCAATTTCACAATAAAACATATGTTAGAGGAAAACAAAAATACTTTTCTGTTTTAAGTTAAAGTAACTTAAAGTTTAAAGTTAGTATAACTAAAACTATGCAATCGAAGGTTTTTTTGATAAAATATGCGCATACCTATGCATAGAAAAATATTAAATTAAGTATAGTAACTAATGGTTATATCTACAAAAAAAACACTAAGATTCTTGCAAGTCAAAGTCACGTAAACATATTGTTTATTTAGGTCTTGATTTTTTAAATAAAATTATAAGAGAGGTATATGAAAAAGAAAGGACCTTTATTTTAAAAAATCCATGGCAATTACTGTCGAGGATAGATTTTGTTTATCGCTTCTTAGTCCTTAAAAAAGATCATTTTTACGCAAAAAGTATTTTATACCTACGCATTAGCATGTAATGCATTTTCCAGAACGATTCGGTAATTTTAAGTCAGCTTACGTGACATTTTTACATTTCTTTTCAAATAATAAAATTTGATAAGAAATACAAAAATGCGGTGGTCTAGTAACAAAATTTAGAGTACGGTTGTCCCCTTCGTTTTATTTTCGACACCATCTGAAAAGAGTGTAAATACATGCAAAAAGTATCCACGCTCCTTTTAACAATCAATCATTTTTGAATTAACAATTAAACAATTGACTTTATTTAAAAGATAACAAAATAAGCAATAAATTGGTAATAAAAAGGTCTATAAATTTATTAAAACAGGGCAATAAAAGAAAATCCGTCTGATCACCTAATTAACCTAGGTATTACATAGTCGTAACGATTAAAATGGTTTTATTTTAAGTTTTTATTGCTCCTACACTCATTATTAGAAAACGTGTAGCTAAATTACGACACAAGCAAACATGATTATTATTTTAATTATAAAAATGCCGCTAACAGGTACCTGTCTAAAGTCTAAAGGAAATTTATTGAATTTCATACATTTTATAAATCTCTTCAAACAAAAAATAAGAAGGTTACTTGCGATTTTACCATTCGCAACTTTCTTATCCTTTATTTATTTTGCGCTTTTTTTTGTTAACACATCAATATTCTAGGTTAACGATGACTTTTTGTGCCAAATACATTTGAAATCTGGCCTCAAACTCTGCAAAAGTTCAAATTCTCCCAAAAACGCGCTGAAAACTTTTAAAACTCGCGCCACACATGCGCATTGACGCCACAAGGATGCGCAAAACTAGTTGCACGGAGTCAAAACTCCGTGCACCATCGCCAGTCATATGTCACCTGTCAAACCAAATATTTTGTTGTGTCATTCACGTTTTTCAGCAATCATCTCGCAGTTATTTGCAAAAATCAGTGAAAATAAGCAACAAAATGGAAACAGAACGTGAAAAAGGTCTGCAAGACTACCGCAAGAAGCTTCTGGAACACAAAGAAGTGGAATCTAGACTAAAAGAAATGCGCGAACAGTTAAAAGACCTAACTAAACAATACGACAAAAGTGAAAATGATCTTAAAGCCCTACAAAGCATGGGGCAAATCGTGGGCGAAGTCCTCAAACAACTAACTGAAGAAAAGTTCATAGTGAAGGCGACAAACGGACCTAGGTACGTGGTGGGCTGCAGAAGACAACTAGACAAAGCAAAATTAAAGGCCGGTACTAGAGTAGCATTGGACATGACAACGCTTACAATTATGCGTTATTTGCCCCGTGAAGTGGACCCATTGGTGTACAACATGTCGCACGAAGACCCTGGAGATGTGACTTATTCCGCTATCGGTGGGTTGTCTGAACAAATCCGGGAGCTAAGAGAGGTAATCGAATTACCGTTGTTGAACCCAGAGCTTTTTATGAGGGTTGGGATCACACCACCGAAAGGTTGCCTATTGTACGGCCCCCCTGGGACTGGAAAAACCTTGTTGGCACGAGCTGTGGCCTCACAACTGGACGCAAACTTTTTAAAAGTGGTATCAAGCGCTATAGTAGACAAGTACATCGGTGAATCTGCGCGGTTAATCAGAGAAATGTTTAATTACGCTAAGGACCATCAACCTTGTATTATTTTCATGGACGAGATCGACGCCATAGGGGGGAGACGTTTTTCCGAAGGTACTTCAGCCGATCGTGAAATTCAACGTACTCTTATGGAGTTGCTTAATCAAATGGACGGATTCGATTCGCTTGGGCAGGTTAAAATGATCATGGCAACGAATAGGCCTGATACTTTGGATCCAGCGCTTTTACGTCCGGGCCGTTTGGACAGAAAAATCGAAATCCCGCTTCCTAATGAGCAGGCTCGTTTGGAAATTCTGAAAATTCACGCTTTGCCAATCGCAAAACATGGTGAAATTGACTACGAGGCGATTGTTAAACTGTCTGATTCTTTCAACGGGGCTGATTTAAGAAACGTGTGTACGGAAGCAGGACTGTTTGCTATAAGAAATGAAAGGGAATACGTTATTCAGGAAGACTTTATGAAGGCTGTTCGGAAGGTTGCTGATAATAAGAAATTAGAAAGCAAATTGGATTACAAACCCGTTTAATATTAATTTTTGATTTGTACTTTAATAACTACCGCTTACTTTATAACCGTATTTTAATAAACAATATTTAGTTTTTTTTGTACTATACTTATTTTATTTTTTTAAGAAGAATGTAGCAAAGCATAGGAACTGTGGTTATGTAATGTTGGTTGCCTAAAATCAACAAAAAACAGCACTTTATGCTCATTATTCAGTGGGTTTATACGAGTTAATTTTAATCAAAAAACAGAAATAAACAAAGCACAAGTTGACATCTTCTAAAGGTCCATCAATAAGCGCTTAAATACAGAATTTTTGGCATTTAGAAGCACTGTTTTTTTGCATTTTAAATTGCCAAAATTATTTTTTTAAATGCTTATTGATGGACCTTTAGATGTCAACTTGTGCTTTGTTTATTTCTGTTGCTGGTAAACACAATTTATATTTAAAATTAACTTTTATAAACCCACTGAGCAATGACCAGAAGGTGGTTTTTTTTGTTGATTTAAGGCAACCAACATTACAGTTTCTCTGATTTGCCACGTTCTCCGTTAACAAAAAAAAAAAACAAAAAGGTGTAATCAACATTTTTTATTATTTTAACAAAATTTAGATTACAAAAAATCAACTATTATAATAGAAAACTGCACCAGCTAAAAGGAGCTTGAAAAAAAATCAAAAATAA
This sequence comes from Cartodere bifasciata, assembly GCA_963920755.1. Lineage (NCBI taxonomy): Eukaryota > Metazoa > Arthropoda > Insecta > Coleoptera > Latridiidae > Cartodere > Cartodere bifasciata. Next base: position 27,699,131 of record OY987194.1, on the reverse strand, counting down.
TAATATAAAATATTCAAATTTTATTATTACGCTCAGCAACGTGCATTTAACAAAAAAAAAATCTTGTCAATTTTTATTGAATACTCATTTGAAGATAAATCGATTTTTAAAACCTGCGTTAATTAATAATCACGTTTACGCAAGAATCCATATTTAAAACACTGCAAACGTAAAAGCAAGTTTTTAAAAAAACGATTAATTAAGCTGAAAAAAACAAGATATCACATTCTTATACAAAAGTTGCAGGAACTGGTAAAAACTAAATAAAAATATTGTAGGTAAAAATAAGCTACCTAAAATGTAAAATCATAATTAATATTAGTACGTTATTGCATAATCCATGATATTTTTTATTTATCAATCAATAATAAAATTAATTACGTATTATTTCATATTTGGCATAAAATAACAATATCTTAAAAATTGACTAGCAAACTGATTTTATTTAAAAAATGAAAAACCAAAATGCATGTTGCTGATTATTATACGATCACTACAAGGTACTATCAACGATTTTCTAATGATTTATGGAATCTACCAACGGATTTATGTATTTTTAGGCCGTTTCTATAGGTTCTTTTAATTCCTGAGCTTCTAGTTCCTCTGTTATCTGCCTTTTTTCAATTTCAGCCTTAAAATTTTCAATGTCTTCTTGACTGCAACAAAAAATTAAATTTACAAACCATTTAGAAAGAAAATGCAAAATGGGTTTTTTTTTTAAAAAACCAAGTGTTTTTTTAGGGTAAAAATCTTAGTACGATGATTGTCTTTTATATTTTGCATATAGAGAAATAGGGGGCGCCACCAACGGCACCACAGTGCCGAACAAAACCTTCAAGTTTATTTAGACTATACAGAAAGTTTTGTTAAGATACGACAAGTGGTTTCGCCACAGTACATTTTTTAGTTAACTTAGCGAACTGCCAGGAAACGTATACCTCTTTTTGGCGTATTCTTTACATAAAATCCCCTAGAAGCTTATTAGCGGTTATTTTCAATTTTTTTTATGTAAATTCCCGATTGGTCATCATTTGCGGTTTTGTATGCAATTTATGAAACTCCACTGCCAAACAGACTCAAAATTCTGGGTTACTAATTAAAACCAGTCTACAGTTGTGCCTTCCTAAAATTGGGCTGTCCAACAGAAAATAATTTTTTTCACATTTAACTGTTTATGTAAGATTCTTTTAATTGGAGTCATTTAATTGCCTTAGAATGTCTTAATCTTGCGGTGTGTCATTTGTGCATTTTCGGGATTTAACTGACGCAAAGCATCCATGTATTTCCGGGACACTCCTGTTTTTGGTAGACCTGTCTTAGGATGGACGCTAAGATTGGTGGGTTCATGTTTGAATTTCAAGAATCAGCAGAAAATAGTCTGTTAATGTGGTGCATCGTTGGCAAAGGTAAAAATCAACTTGGCAAGACATTTTTGTTAAGAAAATGTTCTTTGAAATTGCATAAAAATGTTCTCCATTTTTTCGATAACTCTCTAACTTAAAAAAATGATTATGGCTAAAATACTTGTCGTATTCTAACAAAACTTTCGGTATAGTCTCAGTAAACTTGAAGGTTTTGTTTGGCACTTGTGGTGGCGTTGGTGGCGCCCCCTATTTTTCAATATACACAATATAAAAGACAACCCCCGTATTCTTATCTTATGCATTTTAATAAACAATGTTACCTATTTTTTTAGTTTTCTTACCTTATTTGTACAAACAAAATTCCATTAATAACATTCAGCATATCAAGAACAGATCCCATGGAAGGAGGTTGAATCTGAATCGGAGGCAACGTCGTGCCATTTTTTCCTGTGTAAATCTCATTCATCTTTTTCTGGAGGACAACTGCTTGCTGCGTGAGATGTTTGAGACACTCTGAAGATTCTTTGGTTTTCTCGTGGTTTTCGCCGAGCTGTTGTTTGTAAATAGCGTAAGCTTCTTTCTCGTTGTTTAGAGCGGACCGGAAGTTACCCATGCAACTTTGAGTACGGGCGACGAGGTGGTAACTTACTGCTACTTTTAGGGATTTAGAGCCGTAGTATTTAACGTTTAAAGCGAGGGCTTTTTCTAGGAAACGGAGGGATAGTTCGTATTCTCCTACCGCGTGTAGGATTAAGCTGATGTTGCTCTAAAAATTAATTTTTGTTAAAACACAAACAGTTTTTTTTTTTTAATTTTTAAGTTCCAATAATGAAAAGAAATGTTTTTATTGTTAAACTTACATCGAGAAGTGCTACCTCTGGATGATTTTCTCCGCACACTAAAACGGCAAGATATCTTGCTCTGTATAATAATTTGAGCGCTGTTGAAACTTGGCTATTTGCGAAACAATATAGTGCCAAATGGGCCTGAAAACAAAACATTTAATATTTAATAGAGATAAGCAAATTCCCAAAATTTTAATTTTTGGGAAGAAACTTAAAAATATTGCCGGCAATATTCCCATTTGGAAATATTTCCGGGATTTGAGATATTTCCGGGAATATTCACGAAACTTTCCAAATGGAAACTTTTAGGAATATTTCCGAAATATTCCCAATAGAAATATTGCCGGCAAAGTCCCCATGTAAAAATGAACGGATAAAAACTAAAATTTGATTAACTACCTAGAAATACATACAGGGTGTTCAAAAAATGGCGCATAAGCGCAAAAGTACGTTGTTACTTGTTGGGACATGTCTAGGGAGCCCCATAAAATTTTTAAAAAAAAATCTATCTCAAATACCTACGAAGATATGAGGCTTCAACGTGCGAAACTTGAAACGTTTATTTTTTTTAGATAACAGCGCATATTAACAAATGAAATGGCTAAATACAAAGGCACAATCTATCTTAAATTATTTTACCATTTGTTTATCTTTTAAATGGTCAAATTACGTTTTTGATTTTTATAACTACAAAAACTGTATGAAATGATTGTCAATGATCTAATGCAAAAATGTATGCTAAAGAATCTATATGAGTTTTTCCGATGTATTTTACAAACTGTGTTGCCAAACTTATGCAACTTTGTTCGCATTTTTCTTGATTAGTATAACAGATGGATTTTGTTTAAATTTTTTAGGGATTCCTGAGAATGCCCCAAGAAGGTACCAACGCGTTTATGCGCCATTTTTTGGATAGCCTGTATATCGAAAGTTTCCATTATTATTTTTATTTTAAACAAACAACAAACACTGTTAGATCAGTAAATGGGCAAAAAATATGAATTTTGTATTGTATAAAAAAAGTTATGTAGTTAAAATTCAATTTTTTTTTAAACTGGTGGGTGCACAAAAACAATTATAAAATGAAGCCTCTAGTTTTATCAAGATTTATTAAATATTTCAATGAGTATTTATTTTGTAAAAAATTCCTTAAAGTTTCCTAAAATGTCATGAAACAAACGAACCTGAAAATCAAAAAAGTCATGTACAAGTATCTGATACTTTTTCAACTTTTCTATTTTTTTGTGGCCTTAGAAATATTTTCATTGACACAAAATTGATGCTATGAAAACTTGACACTTACATATTCGGTAATGGTGTAAGGGTGATCAATTCCATTGACTCTTTCTGACATTAAAACGGCTTTTTGTTGATAAGCCATCGCTTCTACATGCTCTCCCATTATGTAATTTAATCTAGCAATCATCCTTAAACACTGCGCAATCTCGGGGTGCATTGCTCCGTATACGTTGTTTAAAAGATTTAGAGCCTCACTTATTAATTCGTATCCATCCTTTAAGTACCTATAAAACAATAATTTAAATCGTCACCAAACCAAAATGATTCTAGGTTTTATTCCATTTTTATTTTGTTAAGAATTAAACGTGGTATCTTTAGTCAAAGTCTCAACAAGACACCCCTTACGGGGAATGTTGCGAAGCATAGAAACTGTGGTTATGTAATGTTGCTCCCTTAAATCAACAAAAAACAGCACTTTCTGGTCATTGCTCAGTGGGTTTATAAGAGGTAATTTTAATTGAAAATTGTGCTTATCAGCAACATAAATAAACAAAGTACAAGTTGACATATTCTAAAGGTCCATCAATAAGCGTTTAAGGGCAGAATTCTGACAATTTAAAATGCAGAAAAATAGTGCTTCTAAATTGCCAAAATTCTGTATTTAAATTTTAAACGTTTATTGATGGACCTTTAGAAAATGTCAGCTTGTGTTCTGTTTATTTATGTTGCTGGTAAGCACATTAAATTAAAATTAACTCTTATAAACCCACTGAGCAATGACCAGAAAGTGGTGCTTTTTGTTGATTTTAGGCAACTAACATTTCATAACCACAGTTTCTATGCTTAGCGACATTCCCCTTTAATTACACAAGTACACATTTAAAAAAAAACCAGAGTAGGCGAGCCTTGGGGTAATATATATTGTCATTAATGTCACTTGTTTTTGGTATTTATGTTAGAAAAGTCAAATAAATTAAAAATGCATTTAAAAACATGTTCAAGACATCTGAATCAAAAACAATGATCTCAAGATAAGCAGAAGTATTTATTTTTTTATTAAATTACTTTGTAATACAGTAATCATTAAACCCTTTAAAAGTTTGCATACAAAACAGAAATTATTTATGTAAGTTCACTGTTAAGAATTCATTTTAGGTATCATAGGATAAATTAGCACTTTTACAAAAATGTCTACAATTTTCTTTATAAATTCTCACATCTTAAGCAAAAATTGCTTCGCTTTTCCAATTTCTACGCCTGTTTTATGTGACTGTCATATTATTTTTGGCATTTTTTAATTTTTAATGACAATAAATTGAAAATCTAATGCCAACTTTGATGAAAATTCAACTTTTCAAAGAAAAAGGTTCTAGTTTTCGAAGATGTCTTTGGTTTTTTTAAACTGTGAATGGATAGTACTAAAAAATAATTTACCCTTGCTGAATTTTAGTCTGCCCAGTTGTATAAAAGTTATAAGCATCAGTCGCCCTCGGGTTAATATGCTTAACAATGGGGAAAATATTAATAATATCCTCTTCGTAAAAAATCAACTTATTCTTCGACTCGAAATTATAATCCCTTAGCAAAATCTGCAGTCCAGTTTTCAAACAAAAAGACCTCAACAGCGAGATCTTTTGCAGTTGATACGTCTCAATAGCAGATTCTACATCCAGGGTTGTTAAATCAAAATCAAAGTAAGCTTTGCATTCTGTCTTAAGTTGGGCCCAGAGTGTTTTGGAGGTTAGATTGGCCCAGTCGTTGCTATCGTTGCAGGCTAGGGGGTTAGACCGACCACGGCGTTTGTTGCGTTTTTTATTTTTGCTCTGGAATTCATCGGCTGACTGAAGAGGGTTGGGGGTAGTTCCGGGGTACAGGAAGCAGTTAAGGAAGTGCGCGATGGCCACGGAGAGGTTCATCATTTCGCAGCTCTAAAAATAACATAATAAGGGTAGTTTTTTTCTGCAGAACTGAAATTTTAGCAGTTGTCTAATAAGACTTTTAGCCTTCTTTTACACGTATTTACAAAAATTTATGAGTTTCGGCTTAAGTGGAAATGACACTTATTTTGTATTATTAACTGGAACACCCTATAAATTTTGACATTCTTAGGAACATTCCTTTAATAAGAATACAGTCGTTTAAAAAAATAATGTATTACCAATATTAAAGATTCATTAGCACTTTTTAAATGAACTAATTTGGTCCTACAGAGAACGCTGCAATCTATGCTTCAGGACTCTATGACTAAGATAGACGATTATGATGAAATACGGTTATTTTTAAGAGCTAGAGAATCGTTTATATTAGTGAATTATTATTTTTTAAAAAACGATTGTATTCTTATTAAAAGAATGTTCCTAAAAATGCCAAAATTAATGTCATTTCCACTTAAACCGGAAGTCATAAATTATTGTAAATACATGTAAAAAGAGGCTTAAAGTCGCCTTAGACTTAAACTCCTAAAATTTCAAATCTGTAGAAACTATACGTAGAACGTTATGAGCTTGTGCGCTTTTTGCGAGCCACACGATATACATGTGTTCGGTTTTGATCCCCTTAGTTAGTTACATTACAGACCGCTTAATTTCTAAAACGAATAATTTCTTAAAAAAATGTTATATTATGCATCTAGTTAGAGATGGGCCAATTGTCAAAATTTGAGAATGTTCCCGAAATATTCCCAAAATGTAAATATAAAACATAAAAATGGCGCCGAGATTTAAAAAATAAACTGTTATTATTCTTTTCGAATATTTCCGTCCTCTTTTTAAAATCCCGGAAATATTTCCGAACTGGAAAATTGCCGACGGCCCAGCTCTATAAAAATAAATCAAAAGTTTCCATTTGGTAACTTTCCCAAAAGTTCCCAAACGGAAACATTCGAAAATATTCTTAAAATGCAAAAGTAAAACATAAAAGTAGTGCCAACATTTTAAAAACTGGTATTATTATTTTCGAATCTTTCCGTCCTCTTTTTATATTCCCGGGAATATTTCCAAAATGAAAAGTTTTCAATTGACCATCTCTAATCTAAATACTAGAAATATTTCTTCATTTGGATTATTTTGGAAGAAGTGTTAATAGTGGTGATCCTTGGGAGGATGTAAGTTAAAAAAAATCAAAATTGGACACAAGTTTTTTTTCTTAAAATGAGTCTAAATTTTTTCTACGACATTAGAAAACACCCTGTGTAAATAAAATACAAGAAAAGAATTTCACTCACCTGCAAATAAACAGTGAAGATATGCTTAGCAGACCTCAAAATCAACTCAGCAACAGAAATGCTGTGCAGATACTCCAACTGCTTCACCTTCGCGAGCAAATTAGTCACCTTCCCTAAATACCTAATATTTATACCCCGAGTATGCATAGCCTCGGACAACGTAAACCCATCCATAGGCGCGGAAGAATGGTCCAAACAATCACGGATAAACGTTGGTATTTGCACAGTTAACAAGAACTCAGATGCGTCCTTAACTAACTGCCTTTGTTTGACTATTGGGGGGTCTAGGTTGTCGCAGTGTTTTATTCCTGGGGAGTACACATCGGGGTTGAAACGTATGTCGAATTCTGTTTCACGTAATGAGCCCACTGCGATTGAGGCTGTTTTAACTACGTTCTTTGTGCTTTCCTCCACTGAAAAAAAAGAGTTTTTGTAAAACAGATTTAGCTCTAAGAATGTGATTCCATTGAATGATTAATCTTAGAAACTGTAATAGTACAGGCGATTCGTATTTGGACATCGACAAAATTAGGGGTATGGCCGATATTTTTATATGTGGCTCTGGAAATAATTGTGTTGTGTTATTCACAGACAAGTCAGGGTTCGGTTTAAACCCAGATTCAAGACAAACGAATGTTTAGAAAGAAACGGTCTAAAAATGAAGGTCATTTGGAAACTGCACAGGAATTCCATAGTTTCCAATAACACAATTATGGTTTTGGGATGGAATTTCTTATGGCGGCAGAACTGAGCGCGTTTTGGTGGACGGCTTTCCTAATGCAAACGGACACATTAACAACATTTATGACCCTGTCGTTGTTTCATATACACATAAAATTGGACATGATTTCATTCTAATAGCCCTGGAGATAGCGTCATCTTCGATGAGTCGTACTGATAACACCTAATTTTTATAAATTCTGAATCTTTGGAAAGCACTGAACCGGAAAATAGAGTACAGGTTCGATTTATAGTGGTCCAAAAATCAAAAAAAAAATTGTTTATGACCAGGCTGATTTTTATAAAATTGGTTAAAAAGCAATTATTGAATTGAAAAATAAAGGTCTGATGGCACAATTATGATACAGGGGGAATTTATAGTGGTCCAAAAAAAAAATGCTAAATTTCATTTAACCGAATTTTTGGAAAAAAGTGAAAAAACTAAACTGGAAAATGAAGATCTAATGGCACAATTATGATACAGGGGAAATTTATGGTGGTCCAACAAAAAACGAAAAAATAAACGATTTTCATGGCAGCTTAATTTTTATAGGATCTATTAATTAGAAAATTCCAAACAGGAAAATAAAAGTCTGACTGAAAAAATTATGATACAGGGAAAACTCATGGTGGTCCAAAAAAAAACGAACAAAAAAAGTTTATTGATAACAGCTGGTTTTCATAGGACCGATTAATTGGGAAATTCGAAACGGGAAAATAAAAGTCTGACGGCCAACTTATGGTACAGGGTCGATTTACAATTTTTTTTTAAATTAGCTAAATTTCAAGCGATGTTATTCCTGTTTATTTTTTCTTTGAAGATCTAATTTTTTCGCTGAAAATGCGTGTTAATTATTCAGGAGGATTGCAAAAAAATACTGGAATGGTAAGAAAAACAAGAGAACGTGGAATCACCAGCCTAAAATTTAAAAAAAAGTTGTTGTCCCTTAGATTTTTTTAACAGTGTAAAATGGTCCAAAATGAATGTTTTTCGCCTGAAACTAAACAACTTATAGCCTAGAATATAATATAAACATTTTTAATCAATTTACATTTTTAAAGCGCTATTTTTTTCTTATTTCCAAATACGAACAAAAAACTATCTAATAAAAAAAATACTTACATTCCAATTTGCTCTGTCCAGTAACACTCTCCACAATTTTCTTAGCTTCTTCCTCCTCCAACTGACTTTTCTTATCTTCCTTATCATCTTTTTCCTTAGTTTCGTCCTTCTTGTTTTCATCAAGGACCACAGCGTTATTATTCTCGTTTTCAGTATGTTCCTTATTGTCTAAAGCTATCTTAGCTTTGTCTGTGTTTTTTTTATTTGCGTTAAGTTGCTGCAAATGATACGCCGCATATTTTATAAACATCATGTAGCGAGAATCGACAAAACTATCGATTAATTCTTGACGAAGACAACAGAGCTTGTGTTTATGCTCAATTGGGAAGCCTGAAAAAATTAATGTAATTAATAAAAAGAAAAACTTCGAAAAAGAACAAAACAAAAACCACAAAATTGCTACAGGGACATTTCATATAAAATCGACCAATCATAGTTGCTATTATTTGATTTGTTTTATATTTGGTAGGTACAATCCTTACCCATGGTAAAAGTGGTAAAAAAAAACTATTTATTAAATTTTCATAATTTTTCTTGTCTTAGACTGAAAATTGAATTTTCCGATTTCGCGATTTTGGAAGATTAAAATTGGTAGTAATTTTAAGTTGACAATGGACACTTCTCTTTATAAAAAAATCAGGAGCTGCATATTTGCACTCCTTCTCCACTAGTAAGTACCTCAAACCAAAGAATATAAAATAAACAGAAGTTGCACTTGCCCGATTTCGTGGTCAAAAACCGATCTCACGCATACCCTCAAAGCTACTAACCTATAAACGCCAAAAACTTAAAACATTTGGTGCAAAAACTTTTATTATTTGCTAAATGAATAAAAAAAAACAAACCGTAGCGACTGCAGAGAAATGTATGCTCAATAGAAGCTATTTCTCCCTTTTAATATTAAATATTTTATTGTTTTGGATGAAAATAACCCTTCTTTTTACCCGAAAATACGCTTAGAAATTTAGCAGCTTTGTCTTAATTTTTAAATGGCAAATATAACATATACATTGTATCTTTTACTCAACTACAAGGTAAGGTAAGACAAGCTTAGGAAAATAATGCTGCAATTTACAAAAATCTTTATCGATAAAAGCAAGTATGAAATATAATTATAACGCAACAAAGTAGCAAGGAACCAGTTAATTTTTAATGTAAACAAACACTTCTTACCCTTCTAAAAATAGATTACAGGTATAGGTTCAGGCTTTTATTATTATTTGAGGGTGTCATTCTTTCGTAAACATCATTGGTAGTTAGTGTTCAATGCAAGTGTTTACAGTATAAGTGGTATTTTTATTTATTAAGTTTACTGTTTAACATGGTGAATTATTGTTGTGTTGAGAACTGCAAAAATAATAGCAAAACGAATGAAAGTAGTGGAAGTTTTAGTTTACGGTTAAAGTTGTCTTTCAATTCCAAATGATCCTGCAAGGTTTGTACCTAAAGTTATTTATATTTTTGTATATTCCTGTGGCTAAATCTTTTCTAGGACGATAATTTTTTTATTTTATCTATTATTTTTTGTATCCCACTTTGTTTGTATTTTAAGATGTGTCCCAATAGAAAATCTATTTAACATTGTTATTAAATATTGTTTTCAACAGTGTTATTTTATTTCCAAACTGTTAAATTTAGAGATATACACACTTTTTTTTGTATAAATTGTCCAAAATTTAATAAAAAAACTGAAGTTAATGATTTGAACACGCCCGTTAACATGTGATCGAACGTAGCCCGCTTCAATTTTCGACAATTATAAGAAGTGAGGTTATGTGCTTTGAGGGGCGACGCGAGGTCAACTTTGTGACACAGACATCAAAGGTGCCGACAGAGAGTGCTACTTCTGTTTAGTAAATATTCTTTGCTCAAACTATGCAAGATGACCAAGTTTAGGTCCAAAAAAAGCTATGTGGGACTGAGTAGATTTTTTTTGATAACTTTAAAATGTTAATGTGCTAATGGAGATGCATAAAAAAATAATTTCGTTTGCGATTTCACTTCGTTTAGAAACAACAATGCTTTTAAAATGTTACCGAGTCCGTTAAATTTAAACAAGATCAAATCATATTTTAAATTCTTGGAAGATTAAAATTAGTAACTGTTTTTAGTTGACAGAAGACACATCTTTTTATAAAAAAAAATATGAACCGTATATTTGCACTCCTTCTCTACCAAGCAGCTGTGGAAAATGACCAAATCTGGCACCAAAAAAAGTTATGTGGGACTGAGTAGATTTTTTTTTTGATAATTTTAAAATGTTGTAGTGGTAATAGAGACGCATGAAAAAAAATTGGTTTGTGATTTAACTTCATTTAGAAGCAGCAACGGTTTTAATATGTTACATTTACACATAAGCGAATCACAAGAGCGTTTATTTTTTTTTTGTATAGTATGTCCTAACATTTTAATTTTTAACATAAAAGTAAAAAAAGTCTACTCACTCCCACATAGCTTTTTCTAGGCCTAAATTTGATCATTTTCCATAGTTTGAGGTGCTAACTAGTAAGGAAGGAGTACAAATATGCAGTTGGTAATTTTTTAATAGAAATAAGTTACCAGAAGTAAGCACTGGACTAAACCTCAAAAGGATTTAAAATCATGCAGCAACTCTGAAATCCAATTTTGGTCGATTACATATGGAATGGGCCTACATGTTTCGAAGAATTATTAAAGCATCTTCAGGATAAATTTTTATGTTAAACAAACTTCCTTACCCAATAATTTAACTTCTTTGCTTAAATCCTCGTTCTCAAGCTTTAAGAAATTAACATCTGGTGGAAACGTTCTCAACAAATCCAGAATATAATGCCGTCCATCGTTCCCAATAATCCCCTTGCATTCCACACTTGAACACAACTCTATAGCCTCATTTTTATCATTTAAAACATGATGTGGAAGGATTTTAAGCTGCTGCCCTGCCTTATTTAATAGATCTAAATATTTAGGGTGAGATAAGACAGTTTTACCAAAGTCTATGGATCCATAAACGACCGATTGCTCCTGTTCTCGCTCTAAGATGCCTGGGATAATAGATTGAGCGGTTACACGGTAACCACGGTAATCTATTACAACGGTTCCTAGAGTATAAAGACCTGGAAGGTCAACGGCGCTGTATACTCGGACTCCTTGAAGGTCATTTCTCTGCAAGAGAACAAATAAACAATGTTGCATATAGACAAATAGAGGAAGCCACCAAAAGTGCCACAAGTGCCAAACAAAACCTTCAAGTTTATTAGGACTATACCGAAAGTTTTGTTAAGATACGACAAGTGGTTTCGCCACAGTAAATTTTTAAGATTAGCTCGCGAGCTGCAAGGAAACGTATAACTCTTTTTGGGTTATTCTTTACATAAAACCGCCTAGAAGCTTATGTCGGTTATTTTCAATTTTCTTTTATGTAAACTCATGATTGGTCATCATTCGCGGTTTTGTATGCGATTTATAAAATCCCACTGCCGAAGAGACTCAAAATTCTGGGTCACTAATTAAAGCCAGTCTACTTTTGTGTGTCCTTAAAAAATTGAGCTGCCAACAGAAAATTATTTTTTTTCACAGTTCTGTGGTAGGGAGGCAAAAGGGGATAAGTATAGAAATGTCATTTGTGCATGTCACTCTAAAAATGGGTTTCTCACAAATATTAAACAATATTAATGCAGTAATGAGAAGCTACATAAAAAAAAAGATTCCACAGTACGTATATGGCTGATCCAATTTGTAAATATCTAAATGTTTCTATTAAAATTCGGTGTCCGAAAAACACATTTTTTTAAATGTCAAATATACTTATCCCGTTCTGCCTCCCCAACACAGAGTTAACTGTTTATGTAAAATTTCTTGAATTGGAGTCTTTAATTGCCTCAGAATGTCTTAATCTTGCAGTGTCACTTGTGCATTTTCGTTTTTTATTCCGGGACACTCCTGTTTTTGGTAGATCTGTCTTAGGATGGGCGCTAAGAGTGGTGGGTCCATGTTTAAATTTCAAGGATCAGCAGGAAATAGTCTATTGATGTGGTGCATCGTCGCCGGTAGTAAAAATCAACTCAGCAAGACATTGTTGTTGAGATAATTTTCTTTGAAAGTAGTCAAAAATTTTAGAACCAAAATTTTCTCGGTACAATTCCATTTATTTAAAACTTTTCAACTTAAAAAAATTATTGTGGCCAAAATACTTGTCGCATCCTAACAAAACGTTTGGTATAGTCCTAATAAACTTGAAGGGTTTGTTTGGCACTTGTGGTGCCTATTTACAAAATATAAAAGTAGTGATGTTAATAATTTACCGATTAAAAACGTAGTTAGCTTTATTGACCGGTTTTTTACCGGTCAAATTTTTTTTTTTTAATTCTAAAAATGGATGTATTTTGGCTACACAATGCCATAATAACCAAATACTTGTAATTCTTTTGCCCCCTTTTACCAAAATTTGTAAAAAACTTCTGCGTCTGCGTAGGTAATTAAATGTAAAACTGGGTTTAATTTCGCAAATTAATTTTAATGATTTAATTTCCCAATATCGGTTTTTCTATCATGTTATCGTTTAGTCATTTAAATAAATAAAAATGACACAGACACCCAGAACCCCCCCTTAAAAATTAAAAATTGACAGTTGACAGCCACTTCTTCTTCTTCTTATCATTATTTTAGCTGTGAAGTAATTTTTTGACAAATTGACCTATCAAAATCATTTTTGATGGTAAAAAACCGGTAAATAAATCCTAGTCACAACACTAATGAAAGACAACTCTCGTTGGCATATACCTAGATTATTAAAGGAAATAAATTGCTAAAAACAGTACTCACCGGTGCCACAAAAGCAGCAGCATCCCCACCAAGCTCCTTATAATGATCCCTCACATCAAACCCAAGCGAGAAGAAGATATTATTCCATATAAACATCTGCATCTTAGCCTCCTCGCCAGGGTTTATAGCCATGACATTACCATCAATAACGGCAACAGCGCCTCTGGTGGCAGCGGCTACAAAGTCACTGTGCACCTTGAAGATGGCGCGCTCGCGCAGTAGCCTCTCAGGAAGGGACTTGCGCGGTAGCTCGCGCGTGGTTTGGATCTCCTCGTTCCAGTCACGGGTTTGGCCTGGAATGTGCTCTTCATAACCCAACTTAGAGGAAAAGGCTGATGGTGGAAAATAAAAAAAATAGTGCAGTGTGCCAATTCGGTAAAATAAAAATAGCAAAAATGGACATTTAAGTTTAAACAGACAACTAAGGAAATATGTATTTTTAAGTAGAACAGGACACAATTTTATATTTGTAGAACTATTTTCCTTAGCTAAAGGTTTAAAAAAATTTAAAAATAACTTAAAATGCGTTTTTGACATAAATAATTTAAATAAATATTAAAAAAATGTTTTTTAGCTAGTAGAAAATATATATAACAGAATGATATGGTTGTAACTTTTGCAATAAAACGGTCAACAAAAGCGATTTGCGATTATTTCCAGAGTTTTTTTTTATAAAAGTTAGGGTATACATGGTTTTCTCTAAGCCGTGGAAAATATTGATCAATTTTACGAAAAAAAGTTCAAATAAACATGTGTCCGATTTTGCCCCCTTAGTTAATTATAGCGCTCTAAAAAAACCCTAAAAAAATAATTTTTTCGCATTATTTCCGAAACAAATATTTTGAAAAAATGTAGTAGGACCTTTTTGATGCATGTAAATACTGGAAATATTTCTTTATTCTTAAAATTCTGAAAAAAGTCTTTATACAGGGTGTCCAAAAAATGGCGCATAAACGCGATTGTACGCTCTTGAGGCATTCTCAGGGATCCCTAGAAAATTGTAAAAAAAAATCCATCTGCTATATTCATTGAGAAAAATGCGAACAAAGTTGCATAAATTCGGCAACACAGTCTAGGAAAATACATCTAAAAATCCCATCTATAAGTCTAAAAATCCGATTTATGAGTCTTGATCATACACTTTTGGACTAGATTTTATTCACGTTGTTGTCAGCTTCATTTCATGAAAATTTTGTAAAATTAAATTGATTATAAAAATGTAATTCGACCATTTAATAAATAAACAAATGGTTGAATGGTTTAAAATATACTGTAGCTTTGTATTAAACCATTTGTTTCGTTAATATGTGCTGTTGTTTTCAAGATATAAGCATTTAAAGTTTCGCACTTTGGGGCAACATATCTACGAGGGTATATAAGATAGATTTTTTTTAACAATTTTCTGGGGCTCCCTAGACATGCCCCAACAACGTACCATCGCGTTTATGCGCCATTTTTTAGACACCCTGTATGGGATGTTCAAAAAGTGGTGCATAAACGTTTGGTACACTCTTGGGGCATTCTTAGGGATCTCTAGAAAGTTGCAAAAAAATCCATCTGTTATATTCATCGAGAAAAATGCGAACAAAGTTGCATAAGTTCGGCAACACAGTTTGCAAAATACATCTTAAAAACTCATCTAGATTCTTGAGCATACATTTTTGCATGTACTTAGATCATATTGACATTATCGTCAGCTTCATTTCATAAAATTTTTGAAAAATTTAATTGATTATACAAATTTAATTGGGTCATTTAAAAGATAAACAAATGGTAAAATAATTTTAGATAGATTGTGCCTTCGTATTTAGCCATTTATTTCTTTAATATGTGCTGCTATCTTTAAGATATAAGCATTTAATGTTTCGCACTTTGGGGCCTCATATCTCCGAAAGTATTTGAGATAGATTTTTTTTAACAATTTTCTGGGGCTCCCTAGACATTTCCCAACAACATACCATCGCGTAAGTTAAAAAAAACTTAAAAAGTCAAAATTGGACAAAAGTTTTCTTAAAATGGATACAAAAATTACCCCCTGCATTTTTTAATTTTTTACATCATTTGTAAACATCCTGCATTTTTTCTATAAAAGTAAACATTTTATTTATCGTGTACCCTTTGCAGTAAGCCTTGAATGCATTTAAATTTTTATTTATAAGATAAATGCGCATATTCTATTAATTAAAAAAAAGTTAAAAAATTAATTTTGTAGAAAATTTGACAAAAAAAAAAGTTTTTTTTTTTTTCCGTCAAGCAAAATATACGTACTGTCTTCAGCTCTGATAGCATCTACAGTATGCTCCAAAATAGGCGCAGTCCACGCGTACAGCTGATACGGAGTGGCCACCCTTTCAAAAGGATGACGTTGGGCTCTCTTTTTTTGAAGCACGGCAAAATTTCTCTTAAACTGAGGCGATATTTGATTTAACAGCTCGATTAACGAATGGCACAAATGACTAGGCGTTTGGGGCTTTGGGTTAAAATCCTCGGCAGTTGATCTAGACAAAAAACATGGCAAAAATCAATTTTTTTATAATAAAAATTTTTTTTGTCAAAACTTACTGGTTAATGTAAAATCCCCTCGAACAGGCTGAAATATGATAATGCTTGTCTTCTAAAGTAACCACGTATAAATACATGAGGTCCCCATGAATTTTTCTATGACCAGGTGGCGGATTCCAGGCTGAAGTGGTCATAACCTAACAAAAACCGATTTTTACTTCAAAAATTCAAAACTTTTTTTAGCAAAAAGTAGTAAAACATACCTTGACAGATTGTGGCACTTTTTGGTCTTTAAATTGGGGCTGTAAAGCCGAAAGGGGGCGCTCCTTACTATCAGGCATTATATGGTCTGGTGGTGTACAATCTACGCTCTCCGGGCGCATTTTTTTCTTTTCTACAATAACATTTAAAAAAACACAATAAAGAATCGATAAAAAGGCATAAAAACAGCCAAAATGTAATATTTAAAGGACATAACCACACATTTTTGACATTTGGTAATCAAAATGGCGGCCGCCACAACGATCAGCTGTTCTAAACTTACCCAAAATATCTCCCTGCGTCACAGTGTTTAAGAAACTCAACGAATTGCATTCTACTCCATTAAAAGCATCAGCAGGATCTAAGGATTTTAATAAATCGCGCACATGTCTAACGTGAATTCTGGCTTCGCGCATAGTATAAGGTTCTTCAACAACTTTGATCACTGAGTTTTCTTTCAAGCCCTCTATGTTTTTGAGCTCAGCGAAATTATCTAGAGTGTTCCCGTCTAGTTGCAGGGAAAAACATGTTCGATGGCATGTGTCCTCGCGATCCATTAAAAGCTGGTGGATTTCTTGTACTAGTTCCATGCTGGAAACCTTAAAAAATTGATAATTAACCTTGCTGATATTTTTTTTAATGCCTGTTTTTTATATTTTTGATTTTTAGCACTCAGTACCTGGATGTCGAAGGGCTCGTTTCCTGGACTCACGATTTTGACCGTAAATCCAAAATCTTGTATAAAAACATCCTCCTTGCTTTTGTTTTCTTCACTTTCATCTTTTTCCTTTTCATCAACATCTTTGGCGATTTTTTCTGAAACAAAAAATAATTTTAACCTAATATCCCAATCATTCTATTTAAAATTTGTAGGTTCCTTAGAAAAAAATCCCAACCAAGATCTGCTTATGCAGGATTGTAGGCACTATCCCCAGAAATATAAAAGTGAAAAATTCCCACAAAATTTCCGTGACGTTTAGCCCTTATCTTGCATAGAAGTGAGGAGTTAGTTTTTTGTTAATACCTAAACTATTCGGCACTTTTAAAAAAAGTTTTAAAAATTTTTAGGAACATTATTTTAATAAGAATACAATCATTCTTAAAAAAATGATGTATCACTAATATTAACGATTTTATAGCTCTTTGAAAATGACCTTATTTCATCATAATCGTCTATCTTAGTCATAGAGTCCTGAAGCATAGATTGCAGCGTTCTCTGTAGGACCAAATTAGCGCATTTTCAAAGTGCTATAAAATCGTTCACATTGGTGATTTATTATTTTTTTTTAAATTATTGTATTTTTATTAAAATAATGTTTCTAAAAATTTTTAAAAATTTCTTCAAAAGTGCCGAATAGTTTAGGTATTAACAAAAAACTAACTCCTCACTTCTATGCAAGATGGGGGCTAAACGTCATGGAATTTTTCACTTTTATGTTCCTGGGGGTAGTGGCTACAAACCTGTATAAGCAGATCTTGGTTGGGATTTTTTTCTGGGGGTATTATTAGAATGATAGGGCTATAACTTTAAGCTAATTTGTGAAATAAAGTACCTTTATCTGTTTCATGATGATCAACACCATTTTGCAAGACTTTTTCCTCCTTAGTGGTCATGTTTTCTGCAAAAAAAATAATTCAAAACAGTTTTAAAAACTTCACCTAGTTTTGCATGTGCCGCTTCATGGCGAGAGTGTCCCGAACTACAAAGGCAAGGTTCAAAATAAAATAGTCGATATCAAAAGAAAATCAAAATAATTACGTATAAGACATCTGCATTATGAGATGTTTACGCAATAATATTAATTATTTAAACAATTGTTATCTTCCCTGACTTAATAAACTCCTATTTTGCCTAATTACATTACGTAAGAGACCTTAACATAACCAAGAATAATTTTGTGTTATTTGCTCCTTGAATAATACCAAAACGTTTCTACAATCTTAAGCCGATTTATTTATCTACTTACCGGTTAAATTCGAGTCGTTTTTTGCAATTATTTTGTCACCAGAATCACTTTTAGGCAAGTTATCTACTTCAGTCGATCCAAGTGCCATTTTGAACTATTTGTAATTACACAAGATTTAATTTAAGTTAATGTGATGTTTTTAGTGGAAATTTGGGATAACTTCACTTTAATTTAAATAGAAAATTTGTTTGAAAAGCCTCTCACAGTGGGATCATTTTGTTCAGCACGTGCTTCGAAATTAACCCCCCCTTGAGTAAAGTTAGTTCGGTTGACTAAAGCTAGGTAGCGGCACATCGCTTCAGGAGCTTTTCGTTGATTTCTTATCAAAAGAGGGTCGAAGAACAAACTTTAACATTGTTAATCTTGACTTATCTTTATAGTTTCGTTGTATGCAGAAGGATCACTTGATAGGTAACAGGATGTTAAGGTAAAGTTGATTTTTACAGGAAATGCAAATGCAGTTTTGTATTCCTTAGAAATTTTATTTTATCACTTTTTGTAACAGATTTTATAGCTGGGAAATTAAAGAAAATTACATCTTTTATAAATTAAATAAAACTTACATTTTAAATTTTTTTTAAATAAAAAAAAAACGAGATCTTTTCGAAATTTTTTTAACATTTTCTCGTCTAGCTTAAAGTGCCGTAGTAGGCCGTTCTGGCAGTGAAAAACAATTAGCATAGCATCCTTGATTAACAACTAAAAATACATTAAATTTTATACTTTTAAAAATACATTTATCTATTTTAATAAATTCTTTTTTCTACAAAGCTTTCCATAACGTTTAGGTACCTTTTAGAAACGCAATTTTAAATATATTTATCTACTAAAATTAATATAATTTTATTTTTTTTTGTACACATAAGGTAAGCAGTGTTTAATAGAATTATGAACTTTTTCAAACATTTACACAACGAACAGGATTTCCTAAATTTTGAGCCGAACTTTTCCAACACCAATCTCTTAATTAGAAGTATACATATGGCCGATTTTACCTACTTTTTTAACACTTCTTAAAGCATGTTTAGCTTTAGAGGGGGCTTAAAAAAATTGGATAAATGGGCCATCATGACTTAAAAATAATATATTAGGGTGTTTTTTTCTAGAGCAAGAAAAAAGCACTCCTATATTAATATTTAGGAACATTCAATATACAACATTTTGATTTTTATTTACCATTTTTATATTATTTACAAGTTTAAATAAAACCGAATTCCAATATCTTTCTGATATGTTTTTAAAATTTATCAATGCATCGGCACATGCGCTGTTTAAAACTGACCTGATGTAACCTCAATATTTTTTCTTAACCAATCCCTTTAACTTTTACAGGACCATAGCTTAAGCTTAAATTTAAAAAAATTTAATCTCATTTAGGGCACGATCTTAATATAAAAAAACCTAACCTATATTTTTTTAAGTACGACCTTAACAATTCCATAATTAGGCAATTTATAACAAATTAACCTTAAAATAAGTCACCAAGAACTAAATAAAGCCGTCCTAATCAATTTATTATAAGTAAAATTACCATAAACTCATAATTGTAGTAAAACCTAGTAATAGAATCGAGCTAAAAAAGATAGAGCTAGAAATTTGAATATTTTGGGCAGTATTACATAGAGAGTGGGAGCATGAGCAGTAGATGACTTGAACGTCGTGAGTTCCTGCTCTTCTTACGCATTCTTTGTCGTCTCGTTCATCAGTTACGTAGCCGCATGCTCGAACTATGCGCAGTTTTCCCTGCACTGTAAAAAAAAACAAATTAAAAGCAAATTTAACTCAAAATTTCATACCTATTTTTTTGGGATGATTAAAAGACAAAACTTAAGGCCAATATTTTTATACAATGAAGCGTATTCATACAAAATTTGGTTGGGGTTACCTAGGAGATCTGTCATACCGCCAGTCGTTTCAGATGCTAATTGACATTACTTCTGAATTTAATATTTTTATCAAATATAACGCTAATATACCAAAAAACAACAAACTGCCGGTTTAAAACATTCTACGTACCAGCTAAAAGGTTTCTATCCGTGGCGTATTTAGTGCCCCCGCAGAACCCGCAATGCGGGGGGAGCCCGGGCATTTAGGGGTCCCGAACTAGAAAAAGTAACTACAAAAATGTTGCTTTTTGCGTTTAAAATCAGTAAAAATTTAAAAAAATTTGCCTGCGGCGCCATTCTTAGGGACCCATAATTTTTTTGCGGGGGGGCCTTACAGATTTTAAATACGCCACTGGTTTTTATTACATTTAGAGAGTGTTTTACATCTTTAATTCTTTATAATTAGGTAAAAAAGGGAATTATGACTCATTTGCTAAAGAATTTCTGTGAATGTTTAAAATAATCCGCATTTTTTTGGATGCACGGATTTTGCATTAAAAGTACCTCTGCAAATGAGTCATTATGCCCTTTTTTACCTATAATTATGAAGAATTTAAGTTGTAAAACATTATGTAAATGTTATACAAACCTTTTAGCTGATACGTTAAATGTTTTAAACCAGCAGTTTGTTGTTTTTTGATATATTAGCGTTATATTTGATAAAAATATAAAATTCAGAAGTAATGTCAGTTAGCATCTAAAACGACGGGTGGTATGACAGATCTCCTAGTTAACCCCAACCATTTTAGAAAGTATCTCTTTTTTGTATAATTAAGAAACAAAAATTGATGGCAGGTATTTGTTTTTTTCTTTTGCAATTTTTAGAAGGACTACATAATTATCGCGTTTTTTGGCAATCGAAGTAACTTCTAAAAGTTGCAAAATGTCCATCTGTCTTTTTCTAGGTCATTGAAATAAAAAAGAGACAGCATGACATTTTACAACTTCTAGAAGTTACTTCCATTGCACTGAATATTAGGGTGGGCCGAAAAACACCTTTTTTTGAATTTTAGGTATGGCTAGTGAAAAAATGATTCCTTGGGTCAATAGTATACCCCTCTAAAAAAATTACATTTTTAAAAAAATATCTAGCCGGGCCCCCTGAGATGCCAAAATCTCTTACTTTAGGTATAAACAGTGTAAATTCAAAATGAAAAGTTTTGACTCATCTTTGAGATCTGAATAATTTTAGGCAAAATACATTAACCGTTGCAAAAAAATATGCTATAATTATTAAAAATCTTCGTTTCTTGCATAAAAATAAAAAAACCAAAATTTACAATTTTTTGTCCTTTGGGGGCACGGTCAAATTTGGTCAAAATACTTTTGTTTTTGTTATAGAATATGCTGTTACGATAAGAAAATTTATTTGCATTACTTCAAAGTAAATTGTTGAAAAATTAAATTTTTAGCAATTTTTTATTAATAGCAACATTTTTGGCCTTGGGGCCCGGCGAAATATTTTTTTAAAAATGTAATTTTTGTAGAGAGGTATACTATTGACCCAAGGAATCATTTTTTCACTAGCCATACCTAAAATTCAAAAAAAGGTGTTTTTTGGCCCACCCTACTGAATATCTAACAATCTTATGGCAAATTCCTTCTACTAGAGACCCAAATGGACTGTTAAAATTTAATTGCTCATTATTTGAGGTCATTTTAAAAGGGGCTCCTATGAGTATATTATTGAAAAAAAAAAGAGACATGTCATTTTAAAAAGACCCCTTTAAGTACCTATATTTTTGGACAGATACATACCTTTTTGGATAGTTTTTCGGCACAACGTTGGTGGAAGATCAATATGTTCTAATTTTGGTTTCATAGAACAATTAACAGTTCCGATGGTGTATGGATCAAATGGGTCACCGCATCTCGGATCGAATTCTGAATTACATTCATAACACGTTACAGAATGGTCTTTGTCTCTGTCTCTGTTTTGCTCCATTCTATGTTTTCCATTGCCTAAGAAGATACATTATTTTAGACATTTTCCGAATAAACTATAAGTGATGTTTTTCTGAATGATTTTAAATTTCTTAATTTTTAGATTACTTTACATTGAAAAATTGAAATAAGTAAAAAAAGTAAAAATTGGCGTATAACCGCGACGGTACGGGGCATGTCTGGGAATCCCTAAAAAAATGCCAACAAAATTTGTTTATCTTTTAAATGGTCCAATTACTTTTTATAATCAATTTAATAATAACAAAATTTTCATAAAATGAAGCTGACAACAATTTTAATAAAATCTAATGAAAAAGTATGTGATCAAGACTCATAGATGGGATTTTTGGATGGATTTTTCTAGACTGTGTTGCCGAATTTAGGCAACTTTGTTCGCATTTTCTCTAATGAATATAACAGATAGATTTTTTTAACAATTTTTCAGAAATCCCTAGGCACGGTCCAACAACGTACCATCACGTTTATGGACCAATTTTTGGACCCCTGTATAACCAATAAGCCTATATAATTTTGGTAAAATGTTAGTACATAAGTATTGCATGATTATGAAAATGTTTATAAAAATAAATGTTTTTCTAGTACTCAAAAGGTCAAAGTGTAAAAATGTAAAATAAAGCTTTCATTGAATAAATGATATACTTTGATCTAAACAAATCAACAATAAATCAAAAATAATTAGAAAATTAATAGTAATGCTTAACTAAACAGCTTCTTTTTTTATTTTTACTCAAATTAAAATTTAAAAAAAAATTAAAATACGTTGTTATTATTAAAAGCATTTTTTTTTAAATGAATGTTAATTGTTTAAAATACAATTTTCCTAAATTCTAAAAACAGCTTAATTAAATTGATACTTTAAAATGTCGAGAAAATTTAACTTAGCATCATAGAAAATGTATTTTTATACCCATTAAAAACTTACTTTTAATTACTACATCAGTTATTACATTATTAAAACCCCAATTACTAAAAACTAAATTTATAAAATTTTGTTCACCCAAGTGCAAAGCCGAAAATGTAGCACCCTTAGGGACATTTATGCATGCATTAAAATGAAATTTATCTACCAAGAAGGGATTGGGAAAGGTCATACATTTACAGAAAATAACCTATTTAAACCTTTGAAAACACAAGCCCCAATCGATTTTCTTTAAATAATTTAATGCATACATTTAAAAAAAACATATAGAAATGCATGTATTAAAGCAACATGTTTTCATTCTATAAAAGAATTTAATTTAAATAAACTGTAATCCACTTTGCATAAATCTAATTATGAGAAAAATACTTACATTCAACAAAAACAAATGCCAATACCAGTAATGTTAAACAAACAGTTTGCATGTGTCCCAAACAACTAAAGCATATTGCCATAATTGAAGTTAGAAATTTGGGTTTTTGATGGAACTAAAATGTTTAAATTGAGGTTTAAAACCGGCCGTTTTCTGCAGCACTTTTCTATGCGGCTTTGCCGTATCGACGTCTTGCTGTCTCTCGTCGGTCGGTCGAGGCGTCCTGCTTTTACAAAGTGCGCGAGTGCCAGATTCGCAGGATGTATGACGTCATTAGTGCAGCTCGCGGGGAGGGGGTTGGATTTGCCCGTAAATAAGTTCAAAACTATTCGAATAGTGCTTGTTTCCAATTACCCTAAACTTTTATATATAGAAATCAAAATCAAATTAAATTTATTGTTTTTAAGTTTATACACTTTAACAAAGTTGTAACATATTTAGGCCAATCACAAGATTAGCGAAATGTGTAGTATAAGAAAAAAATCTTTAAATACTTACCAACTAAGCAAAGTACATAATTTGTGGCAAAAGGCTAACCGTTGGGGCAAATGAAAACAAGTATTTCAAAAGACAAACTAAAATTAAACTTTTTATAAAAGCAACAAATATTCGACTAAACACAAATATAAAAATACTGTATTAAGATCAAAATAATATGTCTTTATTTAACGGGGAATGTCAAAAAGCATATAAACTGTGGTTATGTAATGTTGGTTGCCCAAAATCAACAAAAAACAGCATTTTCTGGTCATTGCTCAGTGGCTTTATAAGAGTTAATTTTCAATAAAAATTGAGCTTACCAGCAACATAAATAAACAAAGCACAAGTTGAAATATTCCAAGGTCCATCAATAAGCGTTTAAATACAGAATTTTGGCAATTACAAAGCACTATTTTTTTGCATTTTAAATTGCCAAAATTCTGTATTTGAACGCTTATTGATGGACCTCTAGAATATGTTAACTTGTGCTTTGTTTATTTTGTTGCTGGTAAGCACAATTTTCAATAAAAGTTATTTCTTATAATCCCACTAAGTAATGACCAGAAAGTGCTGTTTTTTGTTGATTTTAGGCAACCAACATTACATAACTACAGTTTCTATGATTCGCGACATTCCCCTTTAAAAAATGAATAATAGGTTACTGCAAATTCAAAGTTTTTCAAAAGCCTTTTAATTACTCCAACTATTTGCCTTTCAGTCACTTTTTTAGAGAAAAAAAAACGAATTACTTCTTGTTTTTTTTTTGCTAAAAGGGGTTTTCCAATGTCGTAAAAAAAATTCAGAGAGCGATTCCTAGACTTATTTTAAGAAAAAAAGTCTAGGAATCGCATGCCTATAATTTCGATTTTTTTAAACTTACAGCTTCCAAAGGATTACCACTATAAACACTTTTTCCAAAATTTTAAAAATGAAGAAATATTTCTAGTTTTTAGATGCTTCAAAAGGTGCTATAACCATTTTTTGAAAAAAATATTCATTTCAAAAATAAAGCGAAAAACATAATTTTTTAGAAGGGCAAAATCGGTCACATGTTCATTTAAACTTTTTTTCTTAAAATGTCTCCAGAAATCAATCACCCCCTTTTTCCACGACACTTAAAAATTGTAAAAGACAAAAATTTGTCTATGATAACTTTAGTTATGCGCTGAAATATGACGTCATAAGAATCGATCAAACTGGGTTTTTGAATTGGGTTCACCTATTTTATGCCAAATGCATGCTTTGGGGTTATTGGGTAAATAACAATTTTAAACCCAGATTATTGAACTGAGATTGGAATTCAAATGGAAAAGGTAGCGATTGAGTTCAATCGAGGATTAAATGAAAATGGTTACGATTTAAGTCGAAAACTCATTTTAGTTATAGCTTTTTTTATTTAAATGTTTTCTTAATTTAAATTACATTTTTAAAGTATTGGTGATTCATATTTAAATTAATAATAAATAAAATTAAATTCACTGTAAAAAAAAATTTAATCGATGTTTCCATTCATATCTACATATAACATTTTTAGATTTAAATTTTTAAGAATTATCGGGGGAAATATTTTTAATAATTATGCAGGCAGAACCATAATAAAATCGACAAATAAAAATCTTAAATGTCATTTTGTCGGCTCCCTTAGAGCTAATAATAAAATAAAGGTTTACCTCATGTCTTTTTTGCATTAAATAACGTAAAAAAAACATTTTTTTTACTTGCATTCTTCATGAAACGGTTCCAAAGTTCTTACGTCTCTCCAGGTAGGTGGTAAATTATTATAAAGATGATTACCACACTTTTTACAAGATGCACTAAACAAAACGTTGTAACTGTGAAACCAGTGCTACAAAAAATAATTTTTTTCTTAACAATAAATACAAACTTATATTAGGGGAATGTCGCGAAGCATAGAAACTGTGGTTATGTAACGTTGATTGCATAAAATCAACAAAAAACAAAACTTTCTGGTCATTGCTCAGTGGGTTTATAAGAGTTAATTTTAATTAAAAATTGTGCTTACCAACAACATAAATAAACAAAGCACAAGTTGACATATTCTAAAGATCCATTAATACGCGTTTAAATACAGATATGGCAATTTAAAATGCAAAAAATAGTGCCTCTAAATTGCCAAAATTCTGTATTTAAACGCTTATTGACGGACCTTTAGAATATGTCAACTTGTGCTTTGTTTATTTATGTTGCTGGTAAGCACAATTTCTAATTAAAATTAACTCTTGTAAACCCACTAAGCAATGACAAGAAAGAGTTGTTTTTTGTTGATTTTAGGCAACCAACATAACATATCCACAGTTTCTATGCTTCGCGACATTCCCCTTTAAGACTTTTCTTTTCGCAAAAAATTTTTTTGGACTAATAACAAGGGAAACCATGAAGTGAACTTACCATAAAAGACCTAACAGCCAATTCTGGCATAGTAGGAGAATGAAAATGACACATAGCAGCGTGACAATTTTCAGTAACTCTTCTAAAAACCTTGTATCTAGATTCTTCCCAAAGGTCTGTGTTTTCACTATGAGCCTTTACCACAACCCATTCAATCATAAGACCTTTAAAGGCTATAATTGCTTTAAGAACCCGCCCCAGAGAGGCTTGAATTATTGGATTAGGCACAAAAGGCCTATTTGCTGTAATTGTAACATCGGGAAAAAGACGGTCTATGCTGCCGATTAAATTTTCAATCACTCTGTAATTTAAAGTATGTTTGCTTTCTTACTAGGTTCTTTTAAATACAACTTACTCAGGGGGTACATTGTGATTACTAGTTTGCGTTTTACGCCTTTTAGTAGTACTGAAGTTTTTGTATGTTTTGCTGAACGAATTCGTTGCCAAGATGTTCCCAGCTAATGCACTATACTCCCTTATCTAAAAAACACCTCACTTACATCCTATTTTCCACAAAACAGCCCCATTATTACCTTATCAGTCCATTTATAGCTATTAACCAACTGTCCATACAATGCTTGTCGCTCTTGAGTAGTTTCCTGGGACAAATACGTAGTGTTTCCTAAATTAAAAGCCCCAGGAGGAGGCGTAAGGCTTCCTACTGCTGTTTCCACATCTCTTAAATTGTTGTTCACCACTGTGAGCAGATCTTGGAGCTCCAGAATAAACTTCTGCTCTTTGCCTTCGTCACCGTGGTCTGCTCGCAAACCATTGCTTACTGAATCAAAAACACTTCGTACGTTCGAGCGAAGCACCTTTATGTTATTAAGAGCCACATTTAGTTGTTCTATATCGCGCTCCATTGCGATTTTATGAGAAATGTTTGAAAATAAATAAAATGTGAGGTTAGGACGCGGCTTTGTTGACGTTTTTAGTAAAATTCCGTGCGCACGGAGTTCAAGGGTTGTGCAAAATAGTTTAGTGTGGTTGACAACACGCAATGTTGATGCGTATTGTTGGTTGCATACTTATAAGGCGGGGAATTTAAATAAAACAGAGGTTTTTCGTATAGAGATAGAATTTATTGCATTCAGGAAACTTTACATGTTTCGTAAGTATTTCCATATTTAATAATAATAACATAATGATCAAGAAATGCATTCACGCTTTTTTTTAATGCATCTTTTACTCAATATGGCTTAAATACTAAATTGACTCATACTTGACTTGTCGAAATAACGAAGGTTTATTCATTCGCGCTAGTTTATAACGTATTTTTCCAACAAACACAAAACGATTTTCGATTTTTACAATTATAAATACCAAAAATTTTAGAGAGGAACGTAATCCGTACTCTCACAATAGGTAAAATTTTGAATACAAATTTTAAAAATTACTATGATTACAATTTATTACTTAAAAATCTAGAGCTATACCAAACATACCCATTCATGTAATATTCAAAATAAGATAAAGTACTTATTAAAACAAAAATTCGCAATAATTCATACAGATGTCAACTATTTTACTCTAATATTAGGTGATTACTTTTATGTAACATATTTACATTTAGAATAATCATTGTGCGAAGTTCGCAAGTTTTTTAGCTTCAAATTAAATTTTTACTAGGCCTGTAAGTTAAATACAAATTTTGAGGGTTTTTTTTCAAAAAAGCCTTTCTTGGGGATGCATATTTTGAAGCTAAAAAAATTACACAAACGCTGGCTTTTTTAAATCCTGCAATACTTTCTAATATTGTGTGGATTAGCAGAAAATTCTGAAAACCAAAGCACTTTTTTATAATTATAAAAAAATTTAATCTTTAGAATTTTCTGAGTCTAAATTTAATATTGGTAAATATTCATGTTTTATAGGTTTGTGATCTACTCTATTTTAAATATTTTAAAATCTGTTTTTTTTAACTTAAAATTTTAGTGAGTGTAACCTTATTCTAGAATTTAAGGGTTGCGTATTGATGTGCCAATGTTTAGCTATTTTTCTAATTTTAGGTAAAAATATTTCGTTGCTATAAAATTTTTAATTAAAAAAATAAGCTGAAATTTTCAAGAAAGTGTTATTTACAGTTTTGTGTGATTAGAACATTTTTAAATGGAGAATTTTTTTTTCTCTACTAGCGTTTTAAACTTGGTTTGTATTTTGCAAATAAAAAGTAGCTCTTGAATTAGAAATATTATTAGCTAAACAATAAAATAATTTCTGGTATTTTTCGAGGTATTTTCTATCGACAAACATCTTGAAAAAAACATCGGCAATTTATTTTAGACTAGTAGTCAAAAAAGTTAAAAAACGTGATTTTTAGAATAATTTGTGATAAGCCAGTTTTATTTTTTTTGAGAGAAATTTTGTTACACCCATAATATGTAAGTGTTAATTATTGAGCTAGTGCGTTACTTTAATTATTTTATGTAATATAAAATGCTAAAAAATAAGAAATACGTAATAATTGTACCCATACTTTTTTAGAATAAATTATTGAGTTCTTTTGGCCATTTTGAAATTTAGTTTGGTTTAAAAAAAAAGCTTTTATAAAAAAAATAATTAAGGTTGTTTAAAAAATTAACAGGAAGGTATTTAAGGATTTTAAATTTTGAAAATTTTTTACAAGAATTAAAAAAGTGATTTGATTCTTTTAAAAACCAAAAAATCTCAAAAATGACCTCTTACATAAATATTAAATGCATTAAAAGCAAAGTTACCATACTTTCTATTTTACAAAGGCAAAAAGTCGTTACACTATTTTTTTTTAATTTTTGACGTTTTGGATTTTTTTAAATAATTGTTTGCACCATAAAAGTGCCTAATTTAAATTAAATATTTTGTTAATAAATACAAATTAAAATAGGCAATTTAAGGAGTAAATTTTTAAACAAAATGAGTTTAAAATTTCTGTGCTTCTGTTAAAGTGTTTAGAATAAAATATATTTTTTTTTATTAATTACCCAAAATTGTTCTTTAATAAAAAAAAGAGTGTTGACTTAACGCCTTTGTATGCTTTAATCTTATATTTAACAAATACGAGGGGATATCCCTCATTAAATATTTAATAGTGACCAATAATTATTCCATGACGGTTTTTTTCATGTTTTAATATTTTTGGTGCATCTATTTGCTGATGAGTTACCCCCTCGAATAAATATTAAGAACTAATAAGTGCATTACCTTTTTGAAAGTGTAATTTTTGATTTATCACTTTTGCTTTTTAATGCTAGTTTTGTGTATTAGCGGTGGTTCTTCTACAAAGTTTCGTTCCTCATCTTCAGGAATGCAGTTTAATTCTAGCTATTTCATATTATAATTTTTAACAATTACCTTTGTAAACATTACTAATTTTGTCTACAGTCACTATAATAACGTTCTATTCTAGTTGTTTTGCTATTTTTAATAAAGTTTAATTATTAACGTTTATTTAAATTGTTAAAGTGTTGGTTCACTTTTTTAAATTGTTTATTTTATAACTTATGTTTCTAGTTTAGATTTTTTAATAACGGATGCACATTTTCGTTTGTTTTTATGAAAAAATTAGTGGCAGTGCAGATTTATAGGTATATTCACAAATTACGATCATAGGCATATTATTTCGAGCATTTATTCCGACGAAAAAAATTGTGCAGTAAGCTAACGCAATTTAAAAGCTGAGCACAGACATTATTAAATATCAAAACTTTTTTTTGAATCGTTAAAAATAAGAAATTAACATAAAATTTTACTTAAAACATAACCAAACTAATTTTATGTCAAAAACATATGTTCTCAAGCGGCTATTTTGAAAGTTAAGACGTATCCTAGACAACAGATGCGCGCGCAGCCATCTTAAATAAAAAAAAGGTGCGCAAAACATTCTGAAATTTACATAAATGACTACATTGGTGCCTAATTAAATTAATGGAGCGTTTTCGTATAAAAATTGGTTGGGGTAACCTAGGAGATCTGTCATACCACCCGTCGTTTAAAATGCTAACTGACATTACTTCTCTTTTTTATACTTTTATCAAATATGACGCTAATGTACCAAAAAATAACAAACTGCCGGTTTAAAACATTCAATTTACCATCTAAAAAGTTTGTATAACATTTAGAAAGCGCTTTACATCTTTAATTCTTTATAATTAGGTTAAAAAGGAAATTATGACTCATTTACAAGAGGATTTCCGTGAATGTCTAAAATAATCCGCATTTTTTGGATGCACGGACTGCATTAAAAGTACATTTGTAAATGAGTCATTATGCCCTTTTTTACTTAATTATGAAGAATTGAAGTTGTAAAACACTCCGTAAATGTTATACAAACCTTTAAGCTGGTACGTAGAATGTTTTAAAGCGTCAGTTTGTTGTTTTTTGGTATATTAGCATTATATTTGAAAAAAATATAAAATTCAGAAGTAATGTCAGTTAGCATCTGAAACGACGGGTGGTATGATAGATCTGCTAGGTTACCCCAACCAATTTTTGTACGAATACGCTTCATAAAATGAATTGCCAATTTTTTAAATATAAATAGGGAAGAAAAAAGTGAAATGATGTCACCTGCGCTCAGCTTTTAAAATTAAACCAAAAAAGTGGCGGCGGCTTATTAAAATGTCCACCAAATCACTAAAACGCGTTTTGGGGGCACAGTAGCGTCCCGCACACGAGTCAGTAGCGTCCCATCACTTTAAAACAAAAGTCAGTGGCGTACATTATTATTATGAAAACTAGTGCGCAGATACTTGGCGCAGTCTCTGCTGCGTTGCGTAATGATTTGCATGAGGTGGTCCTCGATAGTGTGCAGTGGCGTAGGGAGGGGCAGTAAGCTAAAGGTGGCAATGTTGAGGCTGCTTTCCCATTGTCAGACGGCACTGTTGGGGAACCTTGGAGGCGGCAGTGGAGGTGGGGGGCGGCTCACGACGCCGTCCTCACCGTGGCGGGAGAGTGACCTCTCCGAACCCGCTATATTGGTAACCAAATTTGGTTAGTGGGTGTTTTTAAGAAAAAACAGTGGCGTGCATATAGATTTTTTTCGTGCAGGAATCGTGCATTTAAAACGTTTATTTCATGCACCTAAAGGCCAAAATAGATAGTTTTTTTACCTTGCAAAAAATATATACAAGCCAGATTTTATATAAATAAATAAACTTGGCAAACAGTTGCAAAAAGAGGTTCTAAAGAACGTAGACACTTGATATTTTTTTGTGAAAAAATTCCTTCATCCCATTTGAGAGGGGGCCTTGGAGGGGACATTTTTTCTAAAAAAGTATAAAGTATACGTTTTTTAGAACCTTTTTTGCAATTATTCGCCTAGTTTGGTGTAAATCCAACATCGTTAAGTATTACACTTCGGGGGCCATTTCGAGGGCAAATAATTTTGTTTTAAAAGAATAATTTTTGCAGAAATTTTTTTAAAATCTTATTAAGCACCTATTTATAAAATTTCGTGCAGATCCCCTGTGATCTAATGTTGCAAATTAAAAAGGGGCTTTTACGCCAACCCTAAAATCTGGCTGTTGTAGGTATATTTTTTGTAAGAATTGCTATGTTTTTTTACCAACTATCTTGGCCTAATACGAAGATATGACAATTTTATTTTAAAACATTCTTAATCGATAAAAAAAAGGATTCTGAATCTGATTCTAATCTTAAAATTAAAAAAAAAACTGCATTGTTTATGAATGATGCACCATAAATATGCAATGGTCTTTTTTAAAGTAGACTGAAATTTTCATATCTTCCCCTAAAGGAGAATGTCGCGAAGCATAAAAACTGTGGTTATGTAATGTTGGTCGCCTAAAATCAGCAAAAAACAGCGCTTCCTGGTCATTGCTCAGCAAGTTTATAAGAGTTTATTTTAATTAAAAATTGTGCTTACCAACAACATAAATAAACAAAGCACAAGTTGACATAAATTCTAAAGGTCCATCAATAAGCGTTTAAATAAGGAATTTTGGCAATTTAATAAGCACTATTTTTTTGCATTTTAAATTGTAAAAATTCTGTATTTAAATGCTTATTGATGGACCTTTAGAATATGTCAACTTCTGCTTTGTTTATTAACCCATTGAGCAATGACCAGAAAGTGCTGTTTTTTGTTGATTTTAGGCAACCAACATTACATAACCACCGTTTCTATGCTTCGTGACATTCTTATAATATTGAGCTACCTACCAACATCTTTTCTTAAGCTTCTTTTAATTCTTAAGCTAACAATAAAATTAAAAACTACGTTTTATTTCTGGTGAAGTTGTGTGTGTAGGTACATATGTTTGTGAAATCTAAAATTCTGATTTGTTTTGCTTCACTCTAGTGCAGTTTTTGTACAGGTGATCCAGTGTTTGTTTTTTCTAAACCTTTCACAAAAGTTAAGACATAAATAGTAGTATGAACGGAAATAAAATAAATTCTGGGAAAATGTGTTTAAATGTGTCTTTTTTAAATTAATAAAAAAATTTAAGTAGGTAGACAAATAAAAAGTGATAAGTTAAAAAAAACTTAAAGGCTCTTAACTTTTGTGAAATAGTTCTTCAGTGGTCTAAATGTATAATTTAGTATACCTTGAATTGTGGAATATGTAGAGTAACTTCTTGGATTAAATGATGCCATTAAAATTTGTCGTTCTAAGTCGTTTTCGAAGTCGTTGGAACATGTTATTGGTACTACATCATCATTCACAAGAACTATATCATAATAAACAGAAAAATCATTCTTAAACTCAAAAAATCATTCTTTAACTTAAAAAAAATCTATCCCAAAAAAATAGAAAAGCAGCAGCGCCAAGATAAATGGCAACATGCGCTCCAAAAATGCAAACATTTGAACAATGAACTCAGAAAATAAAAACAAAACCGAAGTCAACAAAATTATACGAGACTATTTTACTCAAAAAAAAAAAAATTCTACAACTTTTTTCAAAAATTACAAAATTTATAAATTTTTTTTTTGCTTACATGAATCTGCTTGGTTGTTTTTTTCTTCGGCGACTACAAGAGCTGCCTGTTCTGTTATTGGTAAATGTTGTTCAAGTGCGTTAACACAGTTTAACATACTCCTGGAACATAAAATATTAGGGGTACTCATAAGGGGGCCAAAGAAAAAAAAATGGAAAAATAAAAGTGTATTTACAAAAAATTATTGAATACAGTCACTTTAAAAACATAACAAATTAGAGCTTTGCTTCTTCTACTTCTTCTTCGCTGTAAAACAAAAACAAAAAAAATAAAAATAAAATAAAAATAAAGTAAGAAAAATAAATAAAAATTAGAAAAAAAATAAAATTAAACCCGTTAATCATAAACAGAAACAAACTTATTGCTATTTAGGGGTAGTCCACGTAAACCGACCAATATTAAGTTATACGGGGGGTTACCAAATAACTAGAAAGGGATAATTCCTGATCCCATTTTAAGAAATAAAGTTCAAACATGTGTCGAAAATCCTTCGTTTCTGAGATACAGGGTGTCAATGTTTCTCAAAAAAAATATTATCTTAAGATTAGGCACTAAGAAACTAAACCAGATTTTTATTGAAATAATAATAAAAAACAGAAATAAACTAACCCTTCATTGTTAACTATGTTTCATTAAAATAAAAAAGCCAAACCTAAAAAAAAAGTTTGTGGCCTTTGGGCAATGAATTTTTTCCTCGAAAACGGTTAGTTTTATAAAAAAAGAACAAGACATTAATTTTAAAGATCATATTCTAGGGCTTCTAATTATTTTATGAAAATACCAAAAAAGTAACACACAAAAAAGTTGGGGGTGAACAACCCCCATGGTACTCCCAAATGTGCCCCTTCCAATTATAATTTTTATTTTTTTTCTACCGTACTTTATGCCTTAGGGCAAGAAAATTACCCGTGCTAAGTTTCAAATAAATATCTGGTTTAGTTTCTTGGTAATTTAAAAAAAAAGTTTTTTTATATTTGCGTTCTATAATATGCACATTATGAAACCCGAAATTTGGTTTTTGAAAGTTTCTGAATTGCTTCATTATTAAACCCAAAATTTTATTTTATTGGTTGGTCTTCCTGTTGCAAAAAGTTAAATTCTTCTCTTGCAAGGTACTTTTTATTTACAAATTTTACTATTATATTCAATCGGGGGACAGTTTTTTTGTAGAGAGAATAACAAGAAGAATTTGAGAAACGATATCAATGGTTACATTTTCTCAAAAACGCTTATTCATTCAGTATTAAATGAGTAAAGTTTACAAATGCCATTATTCAATATGTCTAACTTAAATTTATTTTTTACTTCAAAATGTCAATTTTATGCTATAAGGTTGGTCATAAAAACAAAGTTTTATGTTGAATTTTTAATTCAAATTAAAATTGCTTTTTAATTTATTAAATGAAGCAAATATAAAAAATAGTATAAAAACTCGTTTTATAAGGCGTTTTTTATCACTTGTCCATTGGAAAACTCGCCGCTGCGCGGCTCTTTTTCCAATCCTGGACGCGTGCTAAAAAACGTTCCTTATAAAACTCAGTGTTTTAATATACTATTTTTTTAGAAACTTTGGCACCCTGTATCCCAGAAACGAAGGACTTTCGGACATATGTTTATATGAACTTTTTTTCTTAAAATGAGTTCAGGAAGTACCCCCTGACTCCTAGTTATTTGGCTGCATTTTTTGCTTATTTTTAAAGCCAGATTTAACAAAAAAAAGGGGGGTTTACATGGGGGCCCCCTCGAGTGATATTGTGTAGTACTACTAACATAATGTGGCCTTATGGGGGGTGATAATGCGTTGGTGGAGGTGGCAGAGCAGGCTTGGAGTCCGGCCAGGTCCAGGAAAGGGCGGTCAGAGGCTGGGCATCCGGCGTGGGGGGCCCTGCAGCCCCCGAACTTCCGCCACTACGACACACCCGCCCGTAAGCCAAAATAGCATCATTTTTGCATGGCTACTTTTTACTCTATACTGGGTGCACCACTACAGCCCCCTTAGGGGGCCCAGCTGGCCCCATTTTGGGGCCCAATATTTTTTTACGAAATTTTGTTTTGTTTTAATTAAAATGATTTTTAAACACATTTATGCAATAAGTTTGACATTGATTTTTATTTTTTATGTGGGGCACCCAGTATACGGATTTTTTGTCTACATAAACGTCAAGAAATGCGCCGTCAATACGCGCCCTTTTGCTGGCCTGAAGACGTCTCAAGCAACGGTCAGCGTTTAAAAAAATCTACTTTAATTTTACTATTAATAAATGTAATAATACAAAAAAAAATAAAAAATTAAACATTTTTTTGACTTTTTGGCAATCAACTTTTTAGCTTTAAAATAAGGTAAAAAATGAATATTTATTATAGTATAGGAGCTATCAACATGAAAATCCACATCATTAACGGTGTCATGATTTTTTGATATTACATAAAATTTAATATTACTTTTCCTAATCCAACAGGTAGCGTTTTTTTTTTTAAGGTAAAAACATCATAAGTGGGATTGTATTGTTCGTACAACAAAATTGATTTTTGCACCTTCAAGCTATAACCCTGCCAACCCTTTATGATGGGTTAATCGCTTTTCAAATGTGCTTTCCAAGGACAAAATGAAAAAACCCTGTAATAAAAATTTCTTGTTTTACGCATAAAAGTCTACAGATTACACAAAATTAAAAAATTTGACTTCATAAATGTCTGGCAGTGTTAAGGCTTAAATTTGCACATATTATTTCATTTCTTTAAAGACAAATATCCCACTTATGATGTTTAAAAAAAACGCTACCTGTTAGCGCTGCCAGCGTATTGGACAAAAGTTAATAAATATTAAATATAATGCAATGCACTAAAAATCATGACACCGTTCGATGATGTCTGTTTTTGGTTGCCAGCTCTCGTACTATTAAAAAAGTCAACAAAAATAAATTTCTAAAAAATACTAATAAAAAACAAAAATATTCAACGAATGAAGTTGATAAAATTACCGCTTATTCTGCACGCCACTGACATTCAAGCATTTGAAAATGGGGGTGATCTATGATTTTATGGAGATGGGTCAGATCTAAATGAAATTACAAAAGTTAAAATAAAAGAAAATATAAGTTTCTACATTAGCAACTGATTTTTCTTTGGCAATTTTAATTTCTAAATTTTATGAAAAATGTATCAATCGTTTTGCCCGTTTTTAAAAAACTACGCAATGAATGCAATAAAATATTTTTTGATACCTAATATTAGGTAGGATCAAAAATTAAAGTTCCGATTAATTTTAAGTAGAGCCAGCTCCATGACAATAGCAAAATAAACCAAATAAAAAATATGTGTAAAACAAAATGTGTATTATTAAATTATAGACCGCCTGATCTAAAAATGAATTCAGTCAAAAACACAATAGGAAATTTGATTTGTTGTAGTTTTTTTGCCCTATAAAATATAGGTAGAATAATGCATTCAATAAGGCATTGTATAATACTAGGCTATTATTCCAAACTAGTAATTTCAAACAAACACCATTCACTTGTAGGTGTTAATTAAATCTGTTCAATTACAATTTTGGACTTTGCTTTATATACCATTTACTCCTATTTCATGTAGACAGGTTATATAGTTTTTTGAGCGATTTATTTACCTACTAAATATTTAAATTGAATGTGCTTTACAGAAACTTAAATCTAACTGCAAGAAGTTGGCAATATTAATCGTCAAAAGAGAGTTATTAATAGTTATTTAACCAGTAAGTGTGTTAATAAAGGCGATTAATAAACGAGCGGTTTTAACAAGCGAGCGATAAGTGAGTTTACTAATCGCCATTTAACATACGAACTGGTTACAATGCTTTTTCGCACATCGTAGATCATTATTAAATAAATAATAAAATAAAACAGTTATTTCGCCAACTAAAAAAAACAATGCGTCGGCCATTCAAATTTATTAAAGTTAAAGAAGATGAAGAGCTGCCACCGAATTTTTATTAATTGTAAATAGAAAATAAATGTTATTTCCTTAAAATGTGGTAAAGAGATCTGCTTCCCATTCTTTTTAACGGTAAATATTTAATTTCTTTTGGTTTTCGTTGCTTAAACCGTAATTAAAGCTACTTCATCATTTGTAATGTAGAAACATAGATAGTAATTTTAAACATAGAAGAGCGTTACTATGACTTTTATCCATGCATTTATAGGGGTCCTTAATCAACGATTTGGAGTCCGTTAATGAATGTCTTTTATAAACAATATGCGAAAAAATTATTATAGGACTGTATCTTAGTAAACATTGCTTATAGGAATCTTCTTTTTTTGGGTAATTATTTTTTTATTTGTCGGTTAAATTAGACCTTTTATGGAAGGCCAACTTTCTGCAGTTAGATCCATTCTATTTACTATAAACAATTTAATTTTGCAGCATTTACTAGCATTATTGGCTATTTTGAAACTAAATTAAAATTATTAAATTTGTGTAACAAAATAAGTCGAAAAGGAAACGATAATTATAAATTTTACCATGAACAAATTAAAAGCAAAAAAGGGTCATGCCTTTATTTAGGTGCAATCACACGGTATTTTTTTACAATCCGTGAAACAATCACTCTAGAAAAATCCGAATATTTATGTAAAATATGAAAAAAATCATGCGACACCCAAAACTTACCCGTATATTCTTCCGTCTCGGAAACTCGCCCTAATTTGCAAAAATTTATGATAAGACGGTTTTGCTTTTTATATTTTTTACTTACAGAAGTGCGTTTGAGTATTATGTATGCAAGGTATCAAAAAAAATAGAAATTTTTGGTAAATTTTTTTTTGTACTAATTTTTAAACATTTTTTAACACCTTGCACTTATAATTCTTATACCTATTTTACTACAATTGTTTATAAACTAAAGTCTTATTATCAGGATTGAAAAGGATTTTAGGATCTGGCAGGAACAGGAACTGGAACATTTGGATCGACTTCACTAGAAAAGGAAAATGACTTTAAGCATTTTTTTAATTGCTGTTAAAAATATCAAAATTAAATTTAAAGAAATTTTGATACTCTTTTTTGACTAATTAAGTTATCTTACCTTCCATTGGACCTGAATAAAGCAAGAATCTCTTCAAAAGTCTTATTTTTCGTTTCGGGCACTTTTTTATAAACGAAAATCCAAAATATGGCTAGGAAAGCACTGAACGGCAAGAACGTGTAGTTTTCGAAGAAACTCTGAAATAAAAAAAAAAGGTTTTAATAATTTAATAATTTTAAAAATGTCACAGAAATTAATTCCCCACAACAATTGCTAAAATAAAAAAAGCTATATTTTCGCAAAATCATATATAATTTTTTTCTGAACTTTTGTGTAAGCTTGTTTTGTAAAGTAGGTAGTATAAATTAACTAAAAAAAATCGTAAGAAAATTCTTATGAATACCTTGAAGTAGAGTGCCTTGATGATTTTGACAGTTATTGTCGCCTTATAGAGTGACGACATGCATCATTCTTTCTCATTCATACAGACAACGTCATTTATTGTGATTGTAAGTTGTAGTTGTTGTCACTTTGGCTATAACGTTGATGACGTTATCTGTATGACAGAGAAAGAATGATGCATGTCGTCACTCTATAAGGCGACAATAATTGTCAAAATCATCAAGGCACTCTACCTTGAAGTGAACACAATCCCTCAAAGCATATACAGGGTGTCCAAAATATGGCGCATAAACGCGATGGTACGCTTTTGGGACATTCTCACAAAATTGTCAAACTAATCAATCTGTTATATTTATCGAGAAAAATCATTAAAAATGCGAACAAAGTTGCATAAGTTCGGCAACAAAGTTTGCAACATACATCTTAAAAACTCATCTAGATTCTTGAGCATACATTTCTGCATTAGATCATATCGACATTGTTGTCAGCTTCATTTCATAACATTTTTGTAAAATTAAATTGATTAAAAAAATGTAATTGGACCATTTAGAAGATAAACAAATGGTAAAATTAATTTAGATAGATTCTGCTTTTGTAAATATTTGACCATTTTTTCGTTAATATGTGCTGTTATCCTTAAGCTATAGACATTCAAAGTTTTGCACTTTGAGGCCTCACATCGGCAAGGAAATATGGGATTTATTTTTTAAATCATTTCCTGGGAATTCTCAGGCATTTTTTAACAATATACCATCGATTTTGTGTGCCAATTTTACCATTTTTTATAAGATAAAATTGTTTTTTTTTTCTAAAGTAAATTTTTGTGCGATTGTGATCCATAAAAAAATTAAATGCCAAAAGAACAAGATTCTCGCTGCTGAAATGTGTTTGCGTTGATTGACATTACAATTTATGTTCAAACTCCACTAATTAATTCGCAATTAAAGTTCAATCACGCTAGATTTGTCTAGCCTAAGCAAAT
This sequence comes from Cartodere bifasciata, assembly GCA_963920755.1. NCBI lineage: Eukaryota > Metazoa > Arthropoda > Insecta > Coleoptera > Latridiidae > Cartodere > Cartodere bifasciata. The sequence continues at coordinate 27,659,731 of OY987194.1, read as the reverse complement.
TTCTCGCAAATAAAGTAAAACAGGCTAAATATCAAACTACTTATGGAAATGAACACCAATTTGCACAATACACACGTGTTTAGGTAAGTACAGCCTACAACAATATTGTCTGAAATTAGACACAAAAATAAAGAACCTAAAACTTAATATTATGTCACATTTCACTGTTTCATTAGATATGATAATTAACATGCACTTATACGATTTAAATGTAAGGCCCTTTCACAAAAATACTAAGTATAAAACGGGCTACCACCACAGCTAATTCGTCAGTCAAGTTTCGACCACCGTCTGCCAATTAGTACATTATGAATACTTACATCGTAAGTATTTATTAAATATACATTTAAAACATTCTCAAACACATTAGGGTTGCAATTAACAACCCTAAAACAATTTTTCATGAAGACGACCCTGATGAGTCCTACATAGGACGAAACATGGGAGCGTCTTTTAAATTAAACCGTCATTTAAACACATTTTATTTAAAACATACTCTTAAGATATTTTCGGGATGCTATTAACATCCTTGAAGCATCTGAATGTTTTCCTGATGAGTCCAACTAAGGACGAAACAGGGGGAGACATTTGTAGGCTTAAAATTACTAAATAAACCAGAAAAACACATTTCAAAACATTCTAAAAGCGAAATATAGCGCTTTTACTCTTAAAACTGTCTTAAAACATTTATTCTAAAAGATGGTGCTGATGAGTCTCACAAGTGGCGAAACTGGTACACATCTTTAGTTTTAAAGATAATTTTAACCAATTTTTTGTTTTTTCAGTTCGTCGCATTCACATGCCTTGTAGCCTCAGCTTTGGGGCGTCCCCAATACGGGGGCGGATCCGCTGGGGGGCTTTTAGGGCATCATGAACCTCTTCATCATGAAATCATTGGTCTCAGTCGTGGAATTGAAATCCATCATGAGAAGCATGAAGGAGGAGAAGGCGGCGATGGTGGAGAAGGCGGCAGCTCCGGTGGTGGTAAGTTTTTTGTTTATTTTAACTTTTTATTTTTAAGAAAAAGTGGTCGATACAGAAATTAGCTTCGGTGAGCTGCAGTCACTTGTATTAGGCCCCATTTGTATATGAAGGCCTCATTGAATATTAAAAGTGGAAAGTGGTTTTAAAAACTAGATAAATCGGGCTACAAAATGCTATTTATTTCATTAAAATCGATTTATTTTTGATCATTAAAATTTCACTTCAAAAACCACATACATATTCATTTTTTTTTGACTTAAGTCATCTTCACAGTTTTTAAATTTAATAAGATAGTAGGTAGTCCTTAATTTGTTGCTTCAACTAATATTTTCATTTAATTAACAGATTTTCCTACCTAATTAACCCTTTAAAGGACTTAAAACTTTGAATTCTAACCCAGTAGCTTCCACCAAGTTTTAAGAAAAAGTGGTCGATATAGAAATTAATTTTGGTGATCTGCTATCACTTGTATTAAGCCCCATTTTAATATGAAGGCCCCATTGGATATTAAAACTAGAAACGGTTTTAAAAACTAGATGAATTGGGCTACAAAATGGTTTTTGTTTCATTAAAATCGGGTTACTTTTAGTCATTCAAATTTCACTTTAAAACCACATACATTTTAAATTTTTTTTTTCTCGACTTAAATCGTCCTTTCAGTTTTTGAAAATAATAAAATATAAGCCTTTAATTTGTGTGCTACAATTAACATCATCGTTTAATAAACAAATTTTTCTACTCAATTAACCTTTTAAAGTGCTCAAAACCCTAAATTCTAACCCAGCAGCTTCCACCAAGTGTCGACAATTTTTTTTTTTTTTCGTGCCTTAATATTTTACCTAAACTTAAACAACTAAAATTTCAGGAGGAGGTGGAGATGAAGGTGGACATGGAGGCGGTGATGAAGGACACGGACACCACGAAGAAGGCAAAGGAGGATTCGGTGGCTCCCACTTCAAAACTCCAGTTGACATCCACCATGAAGAAGTTGTCCACCTAAAGGTAAGCCAATTTTGACTTTATCACTTTATAGTTTGAAGTTAAAGTTGACGCACACAGTAGTGCTCGCATTTTTACGACTGTAATAGTCCAATAGGGAATATAACATATAAGTACAACCAGCCTGACACCACCTCTAGAGCCTAGCCACACTCCATTAGTGGCAGAGAGATTCGAACTCAAAACGACACTTTATTCTTGCTTCTTTCTAAGTATGATAAAGTCGTATAATCAACACCTATTTCCGTTTTATTGAAATTATTAAACAGTTACATTATCTAATTCAACAATTTAAAATCGATTCCTAAAATCAATACACGTCTACATAAATTGTATAATATCAAATTATTAATCTAAGTACAAATGTTCTGCTTCAGTTAAGATTCTATTTCTTGGAATATTCACAGCATAAATTATTACATAAACTCATACGGTCCAGAAGCAGAAAAAAAAGACAGATTTTACCAAACATATAATTTCAATATTTAATATAATTCCCAATAAAATGGAATTTATTGGATAAAAAACAACTAGCTAGACTTGGTGAAAGTATTTTTTAATTTTCATTTTATAATCAAACCGTGAGTTATTTAGTCATGTGGAAAACTCGCTGATCAATTATAAATTATATGATTGTTTTAAGTTAAAACGTAATTAATTATGTCGTACGATTATACGGGTGCTTGTAGCTGTTTCAATCATTTTTCCAAACAAATAATAATTGAAAAAGTGCAATAAATTAACATGGTTCAAAATTTAAAAAATCCCATCTGTATCTAAACTAAAAGTCCAACTTGCACCACGAAATGCTCCCTGTGCCTAAGTTGGAAGTCAAACTTGCATACATGTGTCTAAATAAGAAGTCTAAAGTCGTTTATTTTTTTAAAGGCTCACCCCGAATACCACTACGACTACCATGTATCCGACAAGAAACACCATGACTACAAGAGCAAACATGAAACCCGTGACGGATACAAAGTTAAAGGAACTTACTCCCTTCTTCAACCCGACCACAAGATCCGTGTCGTAGACTACGTAGCCGACAAGAAACTTGGTTTCGTCGCTAAAGTAACCTACAAAAAAGCCTAAGTCAATCTAGAATTAGATGATGTTTTCGTTGTATGGCTGTAGTATGTAGAAGGAGTGTAAATAGTTGTTTTTTTATTGTTATTGTAATTTTTAAAAAGTTAACTTGTTTTGTTGCGAAAATAAACTTCTTATTTAAATTATATCTTTTTTGTTTTACTATTTTACTAAAGACACTAGAATAAAAGACTCGCCAGTTTGATGTTATTCTATGGTATCAACAAAATTCATAGAACTGCCGCCCATTCCATAGGAGGATTCAAAAGACTTTTTAAATTATTATTTGTGGTCAAACATAGATTTTATTTATTTAGCAAGTTAGCATGCTTTAATTTTTTTATACTTTTTAATAATTAAATGAAAAAATAAATTAACCGTTTCGTTAAAACATTAAATTTATTTTTAGATTTGAAGCAAGCTTCAATAAATACCCAAAAAATTAATAGTAGGAAAAGAAAAAGCACAAATAAATACTGCTATCAGAAAATTATCCTTCGGTTTGCCTTTGATTTTAGTTTCATAAATTCTCTAATTAATAGTTTTATTAATTTCTTTTTAATTTTTAAATCTTTTACATTTTTCTTTTTGCCTGTTTAAATTTTGCTATTTGCCTGTTTTATTCATTCACAAGTTTCTTTCTGAATAATTCTTTGGAATGAAGAACATTTTAAAATCCTTTGCCGCCGGGTTCTTCCATTTAGCACTTCCGCAACCAAACATTTCAAAAATGATATTAATTTGTAAAAATCCAATAGACTAATAATTATAATATTAATTTGTACAATTGGAAGCCTAAAATTGTATTATATAATGAAGAAAAATCACAATACTTACGCTTTTAGAGTGCCTTGAAGATTTGACAGTTATTGTCGCCTTATAGAGTGGCGACATGCATCATTCTTTCTCTGTCATACAGATAACGTCATTAATTGTGATTGTAAGTTGTAATTGTTGTCACTTTGGCTATAACGTTGATGACGTTATCTGTATGACAGAGAAAGAATGATGCATGTCGCCACTCTATAAGGCGACAATAACTGTCAAATCTTCAAGGCACTCTATACGCTTTAAAATATGTTTGCCAGTAAAATTATATTTTTAATTTTTTTGACAAATTCATTGACAAATTCAAAAAATTATGTCATTATAATGTGAAAGTATCTAGCCGCCTCAAGAACGGGCGACCAATCAAAAGCGGTAGCGTATTGTCCAGTCTTTTAATCTAGTGTCTTTATATTTTACTAGACAAAAAACCCCCTACTAATCTACCTCATGGGGTGCAAGTAATGTGGTGGAGTGGTAAAATTTCGAAAGCTAATGTTACCATTTAAAATAAAATACTTTTTCTTAAAACGTCAAAAAAACATCACTTTAGTGACGTATATGGTGAACATAAAGCAGCACTTTTCTAAACTGTATCATAGAGTTTTTGTTTTTACTGCCGGTGACAGTAAAGGTAACTTTTACTGACGCTACCCAATTTTTTTTTTCCTAAAACGTCAAATAAACATTACTTAAATGACGTTTATTTTAAAATAAATAAAAGTCAACTTAAATAAGTAAATTAAATTTATTATAAAACCATTGTATTTAGAAGTTTTAAGAAAAAGTATCGTTTACTACACAGAGTTAAAGTGGCTTTGTGTGCCTCAGCCGAATTGTCTGTCTCGCTTCGCTCACCAAACAATCTTTCTGCCTCGTCACACAAAGCATCACTTTAACTCTTAGTACTAAAATCTACTATTCTCAGCTTATTTAAATTTTTTACCAATACCTCTATATAAATAGTAGATTTTAGTACTAAGAGTTAAAGCAATGCTTTGAGTGACGAGGCAGAGAGATTGTGTAGTAAACGATACTTTTTCCGAAAACTTCTAAATACAATGGTTTTATAATAAATTTAATTTACTTATTTTACTTGACTTTTATTTATTTAAAAATAAACGTCATTAAAGTGATGTTTATTTGACGTTTTAAGAAAGAAATCATTTTTTCAAAAAGTTAAATACCTACCAAGTTTATAACAAAAGAAGCATAAAAATCTAATAGCAACTTTTTAAAACCTTGTTGTTTATTTTCTTATCGCGTAAACTGAAAGCTTTCTCGACAAATTTATCAAGACCATGAAATTTTTCATGACAGGACCTTGCAAAATGAAAAAGGAATGCATAAAAAAAGCATCCAATTATTTTGTTAAACTAGATCTAACGAACAATGCAATGTTACGAAATAGCTTAATGACTCTAGTCTAAATAGAAAAAAATACAACTTAATTATTCTGACAACCGAACAAATTGCAATTACTGTTTCAAAAGAATCACGAAATAGATCGCTTTTACTGCTTGAAAAATTAACCTTGAAAAATGCATGCTTTATTTAAAACCATATCCCTTTAAAGATTTAAAATTGGCTTAAAATTAAATAATAATGCTTTTATTATTAAAGGTTCTAGCCCAATTATTCTAATTAAAATTTGTAGGTTCCTTTAAAAAAAATACCAACCAAGATCTGCTTGGATTGTAGGCACTACCCCCAGGAATATAAAAGTGAAAAATTCCCACAAAATTTCCGTGACGTTTAGCCCCCATCTTGCATAGAAGTGAGGAGTTAGTTTTCTGTTAATACCTAAACTATTTGGCACTTTTGAAAAAAAGTTTTAAAATTTTTAGAAACATTATTGTAATAAGAATACAATTATTTAAAAAAAAATAATAAATCACCAATATTAACGATTCTATAGCTCTTTGAAAATCACCTAATTTCATCATAATCGTCTATCTTAGTCATAGAGTCCTGAAGCATAGATTGCAGCGTTCTATGTAGGACCAAATAAGCTCATTTTCAAAGTGCTATAAAATCGTTCATATTGGTGATTTATTAATTTTTTAAATATGATTGTATTCTTATTAAAATAATGTTCCTAAAAATTTTTTCAAAAGTGCCGAATAGTTTAGGTATTAACAAAAAACTAACTCCTCACTTCTATGCAAGATAGGGGCTAAACGTCACGAAAATTTTGTGGAAATTTTTCACTTTTATATTCCTGGGGGTAGTGCCTACAATCCTGCATATGCAAATCTTGTTTGGGATTTTTCTCTAAGGAACCTACAAATTTTAATTAAAATAATTGGGCTACAAATTACAATTGCAAAGAGCTACAATTCTAGGGGTGAACATAAGAAAAAAGTTCCTTTAAAAAGGACTCTAATATTGCCCCTTTTTTGAGGTATAACCCCCCAAAAAACCCCTAAATAATCTTTAAGCTTTTTTACAAAATTATGAACGAAAACAAAATAAATTGAAGTAACCTAGTCTTCATAATACAAACCAGAGTATTTACCTCAAATATAGGTAAAATTACATAATAATGCTAATTTCCTATCGATACAAAACGTATATGCTGATTCAATTTAGCATGAAGTACTTATGCAGAATCAAAATCTAGATATCCGAAAGGATATCTTTAAAACACGGCAATAAAACGTACACAACGCTGCAGGTTTTTTGTCCCATTATGTAATGCATCTAATCTAATTCTAAATGTAGGTAAGCACATTATACTTTACATACCGAAGACCTGAAGCTTATAATAGTCAGGTATCTCATTATTGTGCTTATTGGAGCAATTATTTGTCTACAATCCATACACTGTTTAAAAAACCAGAGTCACCTATGAAAACTAGAACCTTTTTCTTTAAATAGTTGAATTTTCCACAAAGTTGACATTACATTTTAAATTAACTGTCATTAAAAATTAAAAAATGCCACAAATAATATGACAGTTACATAAAACAGGCGTAAAAATTGGAAAAACGAAGCAATTTTTGCTTGAAATGTGAGAATTTATAAAGAAAATTGTAGACATTATTGTAAAAGTGCTAATTTATCCTATGATACCTAAAAGGGCTTCTTAACATTGAGTACTTGCATAAATAATTTCTATTTTGGGTAAACTTTTAAATAGTTCAATGATAAGTGCATTATAAAGTAATTTAATAACAAAATAAATACTTCTTTATATGTTAAGACCATTATTTTTGAGTCAGATGGCTTGAACATGTTTTTAAATGCATTTTTTTGACTTTTCTTACATAACCAGCAAACACAAGTGACATTAATGGCAATATACAGTATAAAATCTATCACCCTAAGGCTCGCCTACTCTGTTTGTTTTAGAATGTGAATGGATAGTATGCTGAATGTAACAAGTCATTTTCTGATCAGGACGATAAAAGTGACCAGTTTGATTTCTTTAGGCAACATCGCTTATCCAAAAATTAGCTATCTAGAGGGGGACTATTTTTGACAAAAATGTTTAAATTTAGCAGACAACTTTCTTAAATTTTGAGACGTCTTTTGACATATAAGAAAAAATGACACGTTTTTTTTATAACTTCGTAAAATGGGCACTCTTTTTTGGAAAAGAACACTGTGCATTACTCTTTAAGAGGAATTTTACTTTTTAAGCAATAATAAAAATAGTTTAAGCAGTTAACAATGTGTAACATGAAAAACAAACATTATACGTGCTCTAATAAATTCATCTATTATTTAATAATTGCATTATTTTGATACACCTAGGGCTGTATAGTGCATAGTGACATTTTACCTTCAAAAAAGTAGATTGCATATTGCATGCACGTACGATACGATCAATTTAATTACCATCTAATCTAATTTTATGTCGATTTGGGTATTTGCAGCCAAAAGTGATAGTTGCTAAACGTAAAGCAATTTTCTTAAAAATTGACATATTTACCAAATTACCGAAAATTTAAAAAATACCTATTAAAAATGACTATTTATATTTGCGTTCTATAGTAAGCACATTATGAAACCCGAAATTTGGTTTTTAAGGTTGCTGAATTGCGTCATTATTAAACCCAAAACTTTATTTTATAAGGTTGGTTTTCCAGATGCAAAAAGATGAATTCTTCCCTTGCAAGATACTTTTTATTTACAAATTTCACTATTAAAAACTATCGGGGGACATAGTTTTTTTTGTACAGGGAATAACTAGAAGAACTGGAGAAACGATATCATTTTCTCAAAAACGCCTATTCTTTCAGTTTACAAATGTCATTATTCAATATGTCTGACCTAAATTTACTTTTTACTTCAAAATGTCAATGTTGCCAATCTAATAAAAATAAAGTTTTAAGTTATGTATTTAATTCAAATTAAAAATGCTTTTTAATAAATTAAATGAAGCAAATATAAAGAATAGTATAAAAAACTCGTTTTATAAGACGTTTTTTATCACTTTTCCATTGAAAAATTCCTGGACGCGTGCTAAAAACGTTTCTTATAAATCTCATGTTTTAATTACACTTAAAATCAGCTTTTACTTTTTTAATAAGTTATTTTTATTTAAAAAACAGTGTTCATTCTTATGTGATAATAACATCTGCAAAATTTCGAGCATTCGGGTAATTTTATTTCGATGTAACATATAGTGAAATTAATTTCAAACACCTGTTATAAAAACAAAACTTAAACTGAAATCCAATTTTGTAAGAAAACACCAAATAATGAGTAATTTAGATTCAAAATTTTTACGCATTGGAAGCACGCTCTAAAATAAATTTACATTTAAAATCGCTTGAAACGCGTGAACCGATTTTAATATCCTTTGATCACTAAGCATTTGGGTAATTTTACGAAATTACACCAATTTCTTTTTGTGTTCGTAATTACGAGACCGCGTTTATACAGCATACAGATAACATTATTTTAATTTGTACTTTACCATTACCACTAAAAAAAATACTTTAGTTTGGATTGAATTTTAACTCGATAATTACGGTACAAAATGGCACAATACAATATGTACATTTTTTTATTTTAGGCAATAAAAAGGCCATTTAATTATTCTTTATGTTCTCTAGAAAGAGTATAAACGAAATGTACCCATTAAATTATTTTCTTTAGTTCGTATGTAGATTGAGTAATGTCCAACATCGTTAAGAAAAAGGAAGCATTATGAAAATTTTGTAAACAGGAAACATGGTTAGATCTTTTCTTATAATTTAATTAAACATAAATGTGCAACTTTTGTTTATTATTTTTTAGAAAAATAGGACAAAAATAAAATTTAACTTTTACCAAGAATGCTATATTTTCAAAGGATAATAGAAAAATATGCCAATTTTAATTGGGGTTGTTGATTTAAAAATGGATTTACTATCCATTCACAATTAACAAAAAATAGAGCAGGCGAGCCATAGGGTCACAAATTTTAACCTGTATGTTGTCATTAATGTCACTTGTGTTTTGCTGGTTATGTAAGAAAAGTCAAAGAAACTAAAAAATGCAATAAAAAACATGTTCAGGGCATCTGAATCAAAAATAATGGTTTTAACATACAGAAATATTTATTTTTTTATTAAATTACTTTATATGCACTACTCATTAAACCATTTAAAAATTTACAAAAAATAGGAATTATTTATGTAAGTACTCACTTTTGAGAAGTCCTTTTAGGTATCATAGGATATATGCCTATTGCGCCGATGATTAAATTTGAGTATACAAAAATAGTGTGTAATGCGCCACTTTTATGATACCTATTGATTTAGGTCCTTTCTTATACCTGGTTTGCATCTGTTTAATCCCTTCCTTTGTCACCCCAACAAATTAGTCATTAGTCTTCATTTTACCAGAAAATCTCAACCTAACCTACCTAACCTAGTGTCCCCCAGTGGAAAAAGGTCCCTCAGTGCTTTTGTAAAATTATATTTAAAGCCCTGAAATTTAAAAAAACAAACTAGAGAAAAATAAAGAATCTTTGTCAGCACATTACCTACCAAGACAATACATATCTAATGGCGGAAAATATTATAAACTTTAATATATGAAGAAAAAAGGACTTGTACATATTATAAAAATATATGCTAAGAAAACAACCCAATAAAGTTACGTATTTTAATATTTTTTAATTAAGAATATACCTGTAAATGTTTTTAAATCGAGTTTTCTTTATCCCTTTTACCTGGGTATACTTAACTACTGGTATAACAATAGACCTTTTATAAACAATAGCGGCGCAATGCAAACTATTTCTGTATGAACAAATTGGCGCAATACCAAGTGTTTTCTTAATCACCGGCGCAATGCAAATACACCCGTATCATAGGATAAATTAGCACTTTTAAAAAAAATTCTACAATTATCTTTATAAATTCCCATATTTCAAGCAAAAATTGTTTCGTTTTTCCAATTTTTAGGCCTGTTTTATGTAACTGTCAGATTATTTTGCCAACTTAGTGAAAAATTCAACTTTCCAAAGAAAAAGGTTCTAGTTTTCATAGGTGACTCTGTCTTTTTTTAACTGTGAATGGATGGTAAAATCCTGTCTTAATTTGCTTAACAAACAATAATTATAATATTTACGATTTAGGCTTTTTCTAAGAAACAAACTTAGCTAAGATAATTTCAAAAAATGTCGACAATTAAATTTCTTAAAAAATACTTTTTCTTTTAAGCTTTAACTTTTTGAACAAACAAATGTCTTGGATATGTCGAAATATAGCCAAAAAAAACAAGACAACATCTAGGGAATTTGCTTTAATCATTTTAAAGAAGCCAAGACATATTTTTTTTTAATTAAAATGACCCTTTTGTAAGAATTTGACTAACTCAAGCAGGAATGCAGGAACTACAAAATATTCTCGATCTTAGCCTCGCTAGCTGAAAATCGAGCATATGGGTTCCTGAAGATCAAGGGAAAGCACTCTTTTGTTCTAGGGTAGGGTAACTCACGGAGGCAAAACTCATACAAAACACACGTTTAGTATCGAAGAGGGGCCTTTCACATCTTTTGGTATAAAATACAAAAGCAGAACTGCACTTCTTACAGTTTGGTCTTTTTCTCTCCCCAAAATAGTGTGTGTTGTGATCAAAATAGCCATGAATCTTTTTGTGAGTACAGTTTAAATATTTAGAATTAACGTGAATTTTTTTGTTAAATTTTAAAAAATATTGTGATTAGTGAGTTAAAATTTGGACGCAAAAAATTTAAAAATTAATCATATACAGAGTGTCTAAAAAAAGGCGCATAAACGTGGTGGTACGCTCTTGGGGCATTTTCATGGATCCCTAGAAAATTGTCAAAAAAATCCATTTGTTATATTCATTGAGAAAAATGCGAACAAAATTGCATAAGTTCGGCAACACAGTTTGTAAAATACATCTTAAAAGCTTATCTAGATTCTTGAGCATACATTTTTGCATTTAGATCATAATGACATTGTTGTCAGCTTCATTTCATGAAATTTTTGTAAAATTAAATTGGTTATAAAAATGTAATTTGATCATTTACAAGATAAACAAATGGTAAAATAATTTTAGATAGATTGTGACTTTGTATTAAGCCATTTTTTTCGTTAATATGTGCTGTTATCTTCAAGATATAAGCTTTTAAAGTTTTGCACTTTGAGACCTTATATCTTCAAGGGTATATGAGATAGATTTTTTTAAACAATTTTCTGACATCTCCTAGACATGCCCCAACAACGTACCATCGCGTATTTACGCCAATTTTTGGACACCCCGTATATATCTATGTAATTTGGATTTTTTAGCAAATTATGAAAATGCCTTTTTTGTTGATTACCAATATTTTGCGACAACCCAAAAAGTCAATGTTAATTTTTGGAGCAACATTAATGAAATGAAAATTTTATTAAAGAAGGCTTTAAAAAGTCTGCCCAAAAAAAGATTTTAATAAAAAGGTTTGGAAACCACCGGGGAAAGATCTAGTTAATTTTGCTGTGATTTATTCTTGGTTCAAAAAAATAAAGTTGATTTTTTATTCTAAAAAGAATTTTGTTTATAAATCTAATTTTTTAATCTGTTTTTGAAATATTCAAAATAATGACCAAAAGTTACAGTAAAAAATTTTTTTAGAAAAATATCTCGAAAAATATTGTAAATTTTATTTTATTAAAATCCAAGAAATATTGCAAAAACGTACATTAAGTTATGGACTCACAAGAAGTTTCTTTTATTTTTATTGAAAAAAATTAAATAAATTAGCACTTTGAAAAGCAATTTGACTTGTTTTATAAAGGTGATACATTATTTTAATTGACAGGAATTCATTATTTTCGGAAATTATTATTATATCACAATGTTTTGATACACTTGGCATAATTCATAATACAACATGAAATTAAATTCCAACATCATAATTATTTTACTTAAAATTCTGAAAAATACAATCAATAAAAAAATGTAATTCTCCGACGAAGAAAAACCAAACTTTTTTTAATTTATTAAATACCATAATTTAAATCTTAGAAAACCCTTCAAAAATTCAGATTAATTAAGTATGTATTAGCAAGACATAAGGTTCTATTGACAATTTTGCAAATACAAAAAAAAATCTTTAAAAAATAAGAATAAAAAAATATTTTTTTTTTATTTTTGTTGGTTCTATTTCTGACTGTTCTTTCTGTTATTTATTTTATTTTCCATTTCCAGGTTTGTCTGAGTGCAATCCTAGTAGCCGCGAGCACAGTCTCAGCGGGAATAGTGAGTGCAGGATACGGACATTACGATCACGGTGGCTATGAACCAGAGGCGTATCATCACGGTGGCCATGAACATCAAGCTGTGCAATATGTGGGAGGAGAAGAAGAAGAAGTTGGTCATAACGATATCAGCTCATATGCTGATCACGGCCATGGCCACAGCCATGTTCAATCTCATGGAGGACATGATGAACATTACATTGACTACCATGTAAGTAATTTGATAAATTTGACCCTAAATTTGTCTTTTTTAAATGGTACAATGTTTTTTTTTCTAAAAAGTCTATCTCACAGAAACATACTGTTAAAGTTTTATAAGTTTGACAGCACTGTTTAAAAAAATACAAGTAATGAACTGATTAATGATTCTTGATCCTTGGGCCAAGATAAATAATTTTATACCATGCAAATTTTTTTGTAACAGCCAGGGTTAGAACATCTATTCAGGAAGCTAAATTCACAAAAAGCACACAAATAAGAATTTGCATCCTTTAATTTGCAACATTAGATCACAATGAATCTGCACCAAATTTTACAAATAGGTAAAAAATAAGAATTTAAAAAGGTTTAAAAAAAAATCCCTAATAAGTAATACATATTTAATCATGTTGGATATATGTACATCAAATATTATAAGCAAATGCAAAATAAGGTTTTAAACAACTAATATTTAATACATTTTCCTGAAAAACATCCTTCTTCCCATTCGAGAAAAGGGCCTTAGAGGGGTATAGACATTTTTCCAAAAAAAGTATAAGGTATTAGATTTTTAGAACCTCATTTTGAATCTATTTGCAAAGTTTGGATGTAAATCCAACATTATTGAATAATAATCTTCAGGTTTTTTAGAGAAGTAATTTTTCCATAAATCCTTTTAAAATTTTATTTAGCCCCCATTTGTAAAATTTGGTGCAGATCCATCGTAATCTAATGTTGCAAATAAAAGTTTTTTGGGGCTACCTCACCAACCCTAAACTCTCATTTTTGTGCATTTTGTGGATTTAACATCCTAAATAAATGTTCTAACACATATAAAAAAATCTGGCAAATGCTGTTCTTTATTTTTTGAACGGTCAAAAATTATTTATCTTGGCTTATAAGCTTTTTTTTAAGTTATTTTAAATAGGAAATATTGTACGGAAATAAAATGATCTTTAGTAACAATTCCACACATTAATTAAAAATAATAGAAAATTAATGCAGACTAAAATTCCACGCAATCAATATTTTATAGCATTTCTTTACAACAATTAAAATCGTGCTCACTCAACACATGACAATTATCATTCGAAATTTGCATAACATACCATTCATAGTCTGTTGGACGAACGCACATTTTTAAACTTACATAAATTAGAAAAGCTAGTACTGTAAACTACATAAATTTTCCATTTTAGAAATCAAGCGAAAATACAAAATATTAGCATCAGTTTAACAATAAACAATATCGATTCAACAGGTGATGTTACTCAATTTTGAGGAAGTAAAATAATACATTGTCTTCACACATCGCGATTTTTTATTAGCATTGTTGCTTTTAATAATTTATTGTTATGAAATTACAGGTTATGATTTGTGACTCTTTAAGAAGGAAATATTATTATTTAGTTTCAAAAAATTTCTCAAAAGTTTATTAAATTTGATTTTTTTTAAATCCAGCTATGGACCTAACCAGCTTTGCTCTAGTTTTAATGCTTTTCTAGTTATTTTAATCAAGGAAAATAAGTCCTATTAAATTTATAGTTTGCCTGATTTAGTGATTTAGTTTATTTAACTGCAATACATCTTGTTAGGTAGAAAGTTCAGTGTTTTATGGTTACAGATGCGTATCGCATCTACAAACATAAGGAGGCCTGTCACATACCTGTAATTACCATTTTTTATAACATGCGTACATCTGATACATAACTTACGAGAACTACTGAATTTAGCTCAATTAAATACATAAGTATTTATTTACGTACAGGTTTCCACGAGACTCGAGACTAGGTTCTGAATAAATCTTATAATTTAAACAAAAATAGGAAGCTAGAAATATTAACACTTAAAATTTTTATTTAAATTTTATAACTATGTACTATCGTGGACATGGAATTTAAAACGATTTTTTTATCAGCCTCCTTTGATTTTTTGAATTTTACTCTATTGTGAATGGGCTTTTTTATGTCAGTTTTCGAATGTAATTTTGACAACAAATGCGACAAATGTATTTTATTAAAATACCGGCGAGAAAAATAGTGAGAAGATGTTTCCTTTTTTAAATAATTTTGTTTTAGGATAACAATAAGGCTCTAATCTTCGTAAAACATCAGAGAAATGTTTCTTGTTAATGTCCACTTCGCATAAAACTTGAGATGTTTAAGCCACTATTTTGACCATATTTACAATGCAAAAATTGATGTTTTAAATTCCTTGTCCACGATAGTACTATTACACCAAAATACAAGGTGTCCAAAAAATGACATGTAACGCTCTTAGGGCATTCTCAGGGATCCCTAGAAAATAGTCAAAAAACCAAGTTGCATAAGTTCGGCAATACAGTTTGTAAAATACATCTAAAAAACCCATTTAGACTCTTGAGCATACATTTTTGCATTAGATCACATTGACATTGTCGTCAGCTTCATTTCATAAATTTTTTGTAAAATTAAATTGATTATAAAAATGTAATTTGAGCATTTAAAAAATAAACAAATGGTAAAATAAGTTAAGATAGATCGTCCTTTGTATCTAGCCATTGTTTTCGTTAATATGTGTTGTTATTTTCAAGATATGCGTTTAAAGTTTCGCACTTTGGGTTCTCATATTTCGAAGGGTATATGAGATTTTTTTAACAATTTTCTGGTGCTTCTTAGACATGTCCCAGCATTGCGTTTATGCGCCATTTTTTGGGCATTCTGTATAAAAAATCTTGCTATTTTTTCTGCAACGTCAAAAATTTTCTTGGCCTAACTCAAAAAATAAACACTAGCGAAAGGGGGGGGGGAGAAAGTAATTTGGAGGAATAATTTTTCCAAAAATATATTTAAAACCTTAACACCTATTTGTAAAATTAGGTGCAAATCCATTGTGATCAAAGGTTTTAAATAAAAGGGGACTTTTTGGAGTGCTACCACGCCAACCCTAAACTCTTATTTGTGTGCATTTTGTAGACCTTCCTAAAACTTAAAACTTAAAAAAGCATTCTTATTCTAAATAGATGTTTAATCACATATAAAAAGTCTGACTGTTATACCCATATTTTTGCAAGGTTATTTTAATTTTTTTTCCTACAAAATTTTTATTATTTTTTTTTCAGGCCCCACCCAAGTACCACTACGATTACGCTGTGCACGATCTCCACACACACGATATCAAGTCTCAATGGGAAACCCGCGATGGCGACAAAGTCAAAGGAGAATACTCTCTTGTTGAACCTGATGGTTCCAAGAGAATCGTTCAATACACAGCTGATAAACACAGCGGATTTAATGCCGTAGTTAAGCATGTACCTCATGGATACTAAATAGCCCCAAAAAAAGGAGCAAAGAAAAAAATATTTCACAAAATCTTTGCCCAAAAATCGTTAAATATAAATGTTAATTTATTTATCAGTGATTCATGCATCTACCAGTATTTATTCAGTATTAATTCCGTGGCTAATTGAACGCTCAAAAGTTGGTTTTAAAGAGGTCAAAGTTTACTCTAATTTACGTTACCTTACGTTACGTTAATTTGGAAAACTTTGACTAGCACTATCTAGATTAATTTTCATATATTATCGCATCATGTTTGCCATGAATGGGTACTACATTTTTGTGTTCATTTAACATCGGCGTCCCAAGCAAATTGTCGTTTTTCGCAATGTTGAAAAACATTTTCAATTTCCCATGAGACTCATTAGGTTAGAATAGTTTGTATATAATGTTTTTTTATTTAAGTTCGTTTTATTTTTGCATAATAAAGTTTAAAAAGCAATAATATTGTTTGTTTTTGTTTAAAACTTTTAGGTACTATCGTGGACATGGAATTTCAAACGATCAATTTTTGCATTGTAAATATGGTCAAAATAGTGGCTTCAACATCTCAAGTTTTATGCGAAGTGGACATTAACAAGAAACATTTCTCTGATGCTTTACAAAGATTAAATCCTTATTGTTATCCTAAAACAAAATTATTTAAAATAGGAAATATCTTCTTACTATTTTTCTCGCCGGCAGCACATTTTACATAATTTATTCTAATAAAATACATTTGACGCATTTGTTGTCCATATATCATTCGAAAACTGACATAAAAAAAACCCATTCACAATAGAGTAAAATTCAAAAAATCAAGTGGCCAATAAAAAATCGTTTTAAATTCCATGTCCACGATGTTGTAAGTTAAAAAATTATCGATTTTTGCTGTAGTAAACAGTTGACGTCCAAAGTAAATAAATAAATTATTGCCCTATGCAGTTATAAAGAGTATCTAAAATAAATTCAAATTTCTGAGATTTAAAAAAAACCAAAATAGTTTTGGAAACACAAAAGAGCTGATTATTTGAGGAAGTTTTAAATTCTATGGGCTGTTTTTTTATTTTTTAGAGCCCCATTTTTTAAAAACGGGATAAGTTACGAAAACCAAAAATGGCAAACATATTCTAAATACTTAATGCCAAAATGCAAAGTTAACGTGGACGATTTTTCCGCTATGAAAACGACTATTAATATGCCGATCTATTGGAGGTATAGGTACTTCCTTAATTTTATCAATCTCTTAAATATTAGGTATACATTAAATGAAGCATTACACCATTGCATAATTATTAGTAATGGTTTTATTTTACGACAGCAAATTAGATACTGCAATAAAAAGAACTCTACATATCTGAATTCTCGTGGTAATTTTAGACCATTAAACTAGTTATATGGTCTTAAGTGATAATTATCTTCACTTCACCAAGTTTTTTGTAGCAATCGCCATGATAATTACAACAATAAATGCAAAAGTTTATAGCTAATTATTCTCACTTACTCTCAAAATCATTCTACGTACTTAAATATTACAAAAAAATGGAGAGAACAATATTGCTTTTCTCTAGATCGAAATAAACTTCCCTATCTAGAATGCTGTTTTTTTAGCTAAATAATAAGTACTCCATTCACTGTTTAAAAAAACCAGAGTCACCTATGAAAACTAGAACCTTTATCTTTGAAAAGTTGAATTTTCCACAAAGTTGGCATTACATTTCAAATTTACTGTCATTAAAAATTGAAGAATGCCAAAAATAATACGACAGTTACATAAAACAGGCGTAAAAATTGAAAAAACAAAACAATTTTTGCTTGAGATGTGAGAATTTGCAAAGAAAATTGTAGACATATTTGTAAAAGTGCTAATTTATCATATGATACCTAAGGGCTTCTTAACAGTGACTACTTAAATAAATATTTTTTTGTGTAAACTTTTAAATAGCTTAATTAGTGCATTATAAGGTAATGTAATAAAAAAATAAATACTTCTGTATATGTTGAGACCATTGTTTTTGAGTCAGATGTCTTGAACATGTTTTTAAATGCATTTTTTAATTTTTTTGACTTTTCTTACATAACCATCAAACACAAGTGTCATTAATGACAATATACAGGATAAAATCTATCACCCTTGGCTTGCACACTCTGTTTTTTTTTAAATGAGAATGGATAGTTCCAAAGTAGTAATAAAAATATAAAATGGTGGAATCTAAGATTCACTGTCGACCCTAGAGACGGAACGCCAAGTTATAAAAGATTTTCTTCTTTATTTCTTAAAGGTACGTACCTACTAAACAGAAGTGATTGACAGCTGATTTGCCCTATAATGGGGCTTATCAGAATCACGTATCAGGGATAGTCGATGCATAACTTAAAGAAACTAAGATACTTGTGTATTTCAACAAATATCGATAGAAGGACTTGAGATGTTACCGCCATCTGCCGATGCAGAAGTGACTCACACTAAGGCAGCCTACTCATGTCCTGCTATGCAGGCACTATGAGTAAGTCAGCTCAATGATTTTTATAGTACTAAAAAGTCAAAAAAAGTCACTCACCTTCATAGAAGGAAACAGCATCCCAACCAAGAAATTCGCCAGCCAGTTGACCAGCACTGCGATGGAGATAGCAGCAGGACGAGGTCCTTGGGAGAACAGCTCGGCAGTGATCAACCAGGGTATCGAACCAGGTCCAACGGCGAAGAACACGACGAAACTTAACGTTGACACAACGGACAGATACGACATCCAGTCAATCATTTCCTGGACATAACCAAAAAACTCCTATCAGACAGTAGAATCACTGTTCTTTCCTGACATGGAAGAAGAGACGCTTTTTTGGGAATTTGGGATTCAAAAAAAATATTTGCATATCAAAAACATACAAAAAACACAGACATTATGGGTTGATAAAAAAATAAAAGTTTAGTGTAGGAAAGAAATTACACGATTTTAAAAAATGCGCAAAATTTTGCATAAAATGACCCTCCATTGAACATTTAAGCGGTTTTTTTAGTTTTTTGAATTTATTAAATATTTTTGATATTAAAATTATAAACTAACAAATTGAGTTGCACTTTGTTTTTCAGAAATTTTTCGGGCAGCACAATTTTTGTGGAAATGAAGTATTTGATACCTTTAATTCGTAATACAAAATCAAGGTGGATCTTGACCAAATTTTAGAAGTATACACTAAAGAAGGTTCTAAAGATTTTCATAAAAAAAAATCTTCTAAAAAAATGTCTTCATCCCCTTAATGGCCCCAAAAAGAGTAATATTTATCATGTTGGATTTACACCAAATTTTGTAAATACATATTTTCATATTAATGTTTTAAAGGACATCTTAGAAAGGAAAAATTCTTCAACATTTTTATTTCATCCTTTAAAAAACAGCCCCCCAAGGTGGCAAAAAAAAAAGTTTAATAAACATTTTAGAAAAAGGTTTTTAAATATCTAATTTTGCGTCTGTTTGCAAAATTTGATCTAAATCAAACATGATAAATATCTCACATTTTGGGGCTATTTAGGGGGTGAAGGATTTTTCTAGCAAAAACCTTGTTTAGTGTCTATTTTCAACATTTGGTCTAGATCCACCATCATCTAGTATAACGAATGAAAGGGGGCTCTATGGGGGGTTCTAGCACAAAATGCTAATATGCGCATGAGTGCGCACATGGTAATTATGTTTCTAGGTATCAAATACTACATTTTTCCACAAAATTGTGCTGCCCGAAAAATTTCTTGGTCAATTGTAAGATTTTCTCGAATTAATTATATAACAACAATAAAAATAAGTAAGCTTGACCGTAAAGTAACAATTTTATTATTTTCAATTGCAAAAAAATTCTTAACAAATGTTAAATAATTTACAATATCTGTGCCTTTACAAAGTGAATTTTCCTGTACAATTATGAACAAATTTTTGTGCATTTATACTACATCGACGTGTAAAATCTTTAAGGGGTAAAATATCTGACTGAATTTGTAACTAAATTAGCAACCAAATATTTATAAACTTAATTTTATTTTAAAATTTTTATTATCATAAATGCTGACTGATATTCTTTGCAAATTATTTTTTTAAATTATTTACTTCAGTCATTCATTTATAGTTTTGTTCCATTCAGATACTTATTTTAAATTATAAAGTTCTAGTTAAATGCGTGACAAACATGCAAATGGAAATGTTTATTTTTTAACACTTTTAAAAATAACTTGGAAGGTAATTGTTGTTTGTCTCTCCTTCTCATAGTCAGGAAAGTTTATAGTTTTGAAGGACAAAGGAAACAGGACGAGGATTAAAAAAAAGCGGAAGGATAATAGCAGAGTGCATGCATATGCTTGGATTTTGCAAAATAATAAAAAACGCATGCAAATTTCAGCAGTAAAAATTTAAATAAAAAAATTTATTAAATTTTTTTAAATAAATTTTCACTGTCTAAAAATTATAAAACAATACACCGTAAATGGCTCGGTAAACAGTGTATAATTGACTCCATTGTCCATAAAAAAATGGTCAATTAGGTTTTGTTTTTAAATAAGTAAACCAAAAATACTAAAAGTGTTTTTTTTTATAAGTAAAGCGGATTTTGTGTTTTATTTTAGAGATGTGCCAGTGGTATTTGACCAAGATTTTGACTAGGTATTTTAACCGTCATTTGATCACCCAAATTTGGGGAAATTGGTCAAATTCTAAATATTTTTTTAATCTGCCACTTTTTGCTAAATTTTTAATGTTGTTGTCTTAATTTTGCTATTTACTTTTACATAAAATTGGCTTAGTGTGATTTATGCGTCAAAATATAGTATTTAGATGACCATAATTTAATTTTTCATATGACATCACCAAGGGTTCTTTTCAAAAGTTTTTAAGAATTTGACCAAATTTGACCATATTTGACAGTAATATGACCAGAGATTATGACCATAACAAAATGATTTGATCATAAGCACATCTCTATTTTATTTAAATTAAAAAATCGTCCTCGATACACTTAATATTAAGACCTTTAATTGATAGGTCACCCAGATCCTGAAAGAGAATTTACCACAACCCAAAAAGATCTTTTACCAAAGCAAAATATCTTTTTTTTTTTTTTTTGGTTGAGTTCCAAAAACAACATTTTCTCAAACTAACCTTTATAAGGAAGGATATTGTAATAAATATCGAGAAAATAAACATTCCTCCGAGTCCGTACAGCATTAAGGATCTTCGTCCTGTCCGATCCATCAGCGGTATTGTTACCAAAGTCATACAAACCATTATGCAACCTATTCCAATAGTAGCAAACTTCGCACTTTCCTCCGTAAGGCCTGAACTTGTGAACAGGTTCGTCGAATAATAGAACACCTAAAAAAAAACAATATTAAGGCTATAGATTCAAATTCACAAATGGGATGTTCTGTGCACTCCAAAGTTCGTAAAAGTCATCTCCCTGAATGTCAGTTATTTTCGAAATTTGAACAAAATATGTAAAAATACAGAGTAATACATCAATAACTATGTTAAAAATATTTAGGATAATGTTTGTGATACATAGAAGTGGTACTGAGAAATAACAAAAATATGGTAAAATAGTACTTTTGGTGTTTTTCTTTCTACATTGAAATCTTTGAACGAGCACATCTATATTAGGGAAAAACGTAAGTTGCAATTTTAATCATTTACAAGCTTAAAAAACCATGATGAATTAACGTATTATGGTTTGGCATAGACCACGTAATGTATATAAGCCAAAAAAGTAGTCGAAAAAAAAAACAAAAATAGTACAATGATTTTTGAAGTCAGATTATCGACACAAAGAAATAACCGATTTAAATGAAACCATAATTGCCCTATTTTTGAAGTTTTCAAAACTACATTTAGTTTTAATATACGATGGGGCCCCTATGTAGATGTGCTATTTAGTAGAATTGACGGAAGCTCAACGGAGATGACTTATGCGAGCTTCTAGGAGCACAGATTAGAAGATCTGTGAATTTGAAACCCTAGTCTTAAGACGGGCGTTTCAAATTCACAAATTTTCGAATTTGTGCTCCTAGAAGCTCGTATAAGGCATCTCCGTGGAGCTCCCGCAAATTCTACTAAGTAGCACATCAACATGAGGGCCCCATCGTATATAAAAACTAAGCGTAGTTTTGAAAACTACAAAAATGGGGCTACAAACGTATTATGGTTTCATTTAAATCGGTTACTTCTTTGTATCGAAAATCTGACATCAAAAATCATTATACTATTTTTTATTTTTTTTTTCGATAACGGATACATTTTTTAGTTTATATACATTACGAGGTCTATGTCAAACCATAATACCATTTACCATGGTTTTTTAAGCTTGTAAATGACTAAAATTGCAACTTACGTTTTTCCCTAATATAGATGTGCTCGTTCAAAGTGTTAAATGTACAAAGAAAAACCCTAAAAGTACTATTTTACCATATTTTTATTAATTCTTGCATCAGTACCACTTCTATGTATTACAAACATTATCCTACATATTTTTAATCATAGTTATTGATGTATTACTCCGTATTTTTACATATTTTGTTAAAATTTCGAAAATAACTGACATTCAGGAAGATGACTTTTTACGAACTTTTGAGAGCACAGAACATCATTTATGAATTTGAAACGCCCGTCTTAAAATACGCTTGCATAAAAATGTGGGGGAGAGTGGTGAAAATTGGCACATGGGCCATAATTTTTCCCACTATCCCCTAGTAAATAAAATCACTTACAGCATTAATTCCCGACAGTTGTTGGGATAATTGAAGAACAATACTAATAATAAGAGGCATTCGTAACGTGGGAGAGCATATAAGTTCGCCCATGCTTATTGTCGCCTCGGTTGTTTGAGCTCGCTCTTCGGCGCGCATCTCCTCGATGTCCGCGTCCACTTGGTTCGACGCCCGAAGGCGTCGCAATGCTCTCCGTGCTTCCTCCTCCCATTGCCGAGTTATTAACAAATACCTTAAAGCAAAAAAATACGTCAAAAACCCAAAATATTAAATCTTAAAAAACGAAAATTTCACTTAACTTCAACCTAAATTCGACGCAAATTAACCTCAATAAATAAGTGCATTCGGTATCTACTAATTTGAGAATTTTTTTTCAATACACACGGTCAACTCCTACGTCACAGATCACAGATCCACATTAAAAAACTGTCTGTAAAGTAGAAGTTTGATTCTGTCAGATTTAGCCACTTTTATAGAACAATATTTTGTGATAATAAAAGGCTTTCTTAGGAAACCCATGGTATAAAAATATGCTATAATGTCTTAAATTCGGTATTTTAAGTTTAGTTCATTGTAAAGCTCTATAATATACAGTTTATGTGCACCCTCCAAGATGTGAATTTTAAACGCAAATTGCTTGAGAAAGCAACCATAGTAAGAGGTCTGGTAAGTACCATTGTAAATTTAACATTTTTTTCTATTACCTAGAACAGACCATACTTCTTGAAATGGTTGCTTTCTCAAGCAATTCGCGTTTAAAGCTGATATCTTGGTGGGTGATCATCATCATCAGATTAAAAAGGGATTTTTTAATTCTTGCGGTAGATTCCCGGGTAATTTTAAATTAAAATATCGTAAATAAGATATAAAGAAACATTTTTACACCAATGGGACCTAAAAAACTCTCTTATTTTTCCTTAAATATTGTTTTAAAAAGACCAATGTTGGAAGCACAGAATAAGAAAAAAATGACCATATTCTTTGGTCCGTAATGTTGGTTGTCTAAAAAAATTTCACAGATAGTATTTTAATCGAGATTTTAATGCTCTTCTGTGAACTGTGACGTAGCACTTGACCGTGTCTATTTACAAATCCTTTTACAATTTAAAGCGCAATAATCTTCTCCTAAATTTTGTTGGTTTCTTTCAGTTTCTTTTGTCAACATTTTTTTATTTTGCTTACCTAGGAGATTCTGGGCACACTGGCAGCAGCAATAATTGCAAAATGGCAGGACATACAGCGAGCCCCAATAACGTGGGCCAATCATCATGTGTCCCCAACAATTGTTCCACCCCCAAAACTTGAGATAATAACAGCCCCACTGTGGCGGCTAATTGGTTAACGGTGCCTAAACCCCCCCGTAAATTTAAAGGGGCTATTTCGGATATGTACATCGGCACTAGGGAAGTATTTAGGCCTAAAAAAATTTACATTCTAAGAAAATCTTACATTTGGTCAAGTTATTTTCCGGGCAGCACAATTTTTATGGGAAAATGTAGTATTTGATACCTAGAAACATAATTACCATGTACGCACTCATGCGCATATTAGCTTATTGTGCTAGAGCCCCCCAAAAAGCCCCCTTTAATTGGTAATACTAGATCATAAAGGATTTTCACCAAATTTTGCACACATAGACCCAAAAAGCGTTTTAAAAAGATTTTCGTAAACATTTTTATCCCAAATAAATTTCTTTACCCCCCAAATGGCCCCGAAATGAGTAATATTTATCACTCGATTTATCACGTTGAATTTACCAAATTTTGAAAATAGGATCATAATAAGATTCGAAAACATTTTTAAAAAACTTCTGTATAAAATTTTCTTTACCTCCCATGAAAAATAGCCCCCAGAAAGAACAGCAATTTTTTTTTCAAAAATATGTTTTGGAAAGAGTTTCTAGAACCTAATTTTGCATCTGTTTGTAACATTTGGTGTAAATTACTCATTTGGAGCCATTTGGGGGGTGAAGGAATTTTTTGAAAGAATTGTTATTATGAATATCATTTTAGAACCTTATTTGGTGTCTATTTGAAAAATTTGATGTAGATCCACCATGATATAGTATTACGAATTAAAGGGGGCTCTTTGGGGGGCTCTAGCAGAAAATGCTCATATGCGCATGAATGCGCACATGGTAATTATGTTTCTGGATATAAAATACTACATTTTTCCACAAAAATTGTGCTGTCCGAAAAATTTTTGGAAAATAAGAATTTTTTGTAAGATTTTGTCGTAATATATGAATAAAAATGGTGGATGCGCCGAAAGTTTTGATGTTCTCCTAATACTTTAATCTATTTAGCATGCTTGAAAGACAGTTTTTTAGATTTGTTACATTTTAATTTTTGCTTTATACGTGAACTAGTACGATTATAACTTTCAGTCGATTAAATTAGGTTTCCACTCTATTTTTTGCAAAAGCTTTATACATTATGCAAACGCGGTGACCTTTACAAAGGTCATATGTGAAAACCAAAAGGTCACTTACCACAATTTACTCCTATAATAAATCTCCCTACGAATAACATTTCGTAAGATTTCGCTAATTTTGTACACCACATCAGGGCTGCGCCCCCAATTCCAAGAATATTGTTTAATAGCAGCCCCCCTTTCCTAAAACAAAAAAAAAACAAATCAAACTAAATTTTACAGAATTAAAAAAAAATAAAAAAAGTTGTCCTTGTCGGGGTTCGAACTTACCTGCCGAATTTATTAGCCACCATTCCACCGCAAAAACCACCAAGCATCCCACCAATAGCAAACAAGGAAACAGCCACGGAATATAACGTACTAACATCTTGGTCAGATAAGTCTTCCCCGTATCTGTTTTTATACACATCTTTCATAAAATTTTCAATATTGTATTGGGGCGCATTGATCACACCGGTGTTGTAACCAAACTGCAGCATTCCTAAGACAGCCGCTAATATGGCGTACGATAAAAAGAATGTGAGCCCCTGAAAATTAAAAACAGAAATATGAATTTGGAAAAAAACATCTTGGTTAGCAAAACTCCTTTTTAGGTTGTTTCAGAAAGTTGGAGTTCCACGAATACAAAAAAGGTTTACAAAGGGAATGTGGGGTTTAAAAAATAAAAAAGATTGTCAGAGGTGAGATTCGAACCAACCTCCTTAAAGAGGGGCACCATTCGGGCTCCCTAACGTTGTAAATTCATTTTCAAAAACTTACTTATATGAACTTTTCTAAAATTTGTAAAAATTGAAAAAATTAGGTACCTTTTGCTCTACTTTATCGTAAAAACAAGGACAAAATCTTTCACAACAACTTTCGCGATCTTCCCGTTGGCGACGGGGCATTTCTTTTATTCAAAACTTTTGTGAAGCTAGATTTTTCATCTTAAAAATTATTTGGTTTTTAGTTGACGTATTTTAAAATATTTGTCAAAAACCGTCAATCAAGAATTTGAGAGTTAAACTTGACAGATATAAAAAATAACCTGTAAAAAATGGCACTCTTTTTAGTCTGTGAGTAAACGATATTTTTTTGGCTGATTGGCAAAAAGCTGAATTTTTCTCGAATTTCCTTTGCCCCTTAAATGACCCTCAAAAAAAATCTTTAATCATGTTGGATTTACACCAAATAAAATAGATTTAAAATAAGATTCTTGCTATAGAGACCTACCGTAAAGTTTTTTCTGAGTACTATTTTTCCAAAAATGTGTACCACTTTAAGGGCCCCCTTTTCTAATGAGAAAGAGGATTTTTTTAAAACAAAGTTACTGAAAAAAAAATCTTATTTTGTATTTATTTTCCAAGTTTGGTGTAAATCCAACATGATTGCAGATACTTTTTTGGGGGTCATTTAGGGAATAAAGAGATAAAGATAGAGGAATTTTTTAAAGAATATTTTTGAAATTTTATCTAGCACTATTTGTAAAATTAAATGCAGATCTATCGCAATCTAATGTTGCGAAGTAAAGGAGACTTTGGGGGACTACCATATCGCTTCCCAATCAAACTTTCTCCGTCAGAATATCGATATTTTTACAACTCGTGGTAGTTTGTCTACCACTCGACAAAAATTCACATTTTAGTCAGATCAGCCGAAATAATATGTCATTAGCTCACGGGCTATAAGCCAGGGGCGTCGCGTAAAAATCAGGCCACTCAAATTTAATTATTGGATTCCCTTACTTTCGCTGACTTTATTCTACTACTTTTCCCCGACTTTTTTAAGATTTTTAAATTAACAAATGTCTAGGTACTGGTAATTTTTTTCTTCTTAAATAATTTTGCAGAAAAAAGTCGGTTAGAATTCTTCCCTGACTAAACATAAATTTTTCCTGACATTTCGAAATTTGATTAATTCCCTGACCTAATTAAGCTCTTTTACGATTCCCTGACTTTCCCTGACCAGGTAGAGTGGCCACCCTGCAAATGGACCAACATATTTACGTAGAATTATTATGACGTCACGGATTGTCAATGTCTTTTTTTTATTTTGACAGTTGAACAAATAATACTGACGCCCAAAATCTGCTGATTGAATTACTTCATACAGTCAAAATACCTAAGGTAAGAAGTTGTGGATAAAAAAACTAAAAACAGGATTTTTGAGGTTACGACAACAACTAAGTACCTGCTGCAAGAGCCGCAGCTTTCTACGATGCGAATGCTCCTCAATGCGATCAACATACTCCCTGAGCTCTTCTATTTCCTGTTTGACCTGTTGGACAGCATCAAGCTCATGCTTGATGGCCACCATGTCACGTTTCACCTCTGTCACTTCACTTTGACAGGACTCTACCGAACGTGTGAGCAGTTGAAGTTGTGTTCGGATTTCGGAGAGCGCAACGGCGCTCTCTAGTTGGCGTTCGCAACCGCCCATAGACAACTCGTCGAGGCGAGCGCATAGATTTGAGCTCATGGCGGTTACCTGTTTCTGCAAACTGGGAGAGATTTTGCACATTTTAGTTGTGTCACACGGAAAAGTGGCAGTGCTTGTAAATGTGAAATTTTGTTTTACGACAACATCAAAGTAATCATGCTCAAATTTTCAAACTGGAGTTACCCAACCCCCAAATAGGTTTAAATAAAATTGCAAAAAATAGCGCAATACGAAGCGACTAAAGTAAAACTGTCTTGATATTTTTAGAGTTAAAGTATTCAAAAGAATCTTTTGAGTACTCTCTAAACTTTTCTCAAAAAACTCTTATGTGTACTTGGTACATAATATACTATTTTGCAATAATTCTCTTATTTCGTTCGACATTAATTTGTTAATTTTGTTAAGGTATTAAACGGGTTAGGTATACAGGTGTCCCAAAATTGGCGCATCACCTGTAAGGTACGCTATTGGGGCAAACCTACGGATCCTTAGAAAATTGTTAAAAATCCATCGTTTCTTATCTCTAAGGAAAATACGGTTAAATTTCGATAAATTTGGCAACTCTGTTTAGGAAAGTGCATTTTTATACTCATATAAGATTCTTGATCATACCTTTTTAAATCAGTTTCTATTGACATTGTTGTCAGCTTAATTTCATGAAAATTTTGTAGATTTAGAAAATGTAATTTCACCATTTAAATGATAAACAAAAAGTAAAATAGTTTTAGATAGACTGTGTCGTTGTGTTGGCCATTTGTTTCGTTAATATGTGCCGTATTTTTAAGGTACATGAGTTTAATTTTTTCACTTTGAGGCCTCATATTTCCGAGGGTAAATGAGATTTCTTTAACAATTTTTCGGGGATTCCTAGGCATGCCCCAACAACTTACTATTGCGTTGATGTGCCAACTTTTGAGACACCCTGTAAAAAATATAATTTATTCAAAAACATTGCAAAATCAAAAAACCATTAAAGAAGCTACCATGCATCATTCCCAAATTAAATAAAAATTAAACAAATTTCATGCTTTTAAGATTGACTACGTTCACACTGTGCAAGAAGAAATTTATTTAAACAACACGTATGTAAACGTAGTTACGAGAGGTTACCCAAAAAAACAATTCAAAGCAAATTTTTTGAAAAAATTTAAAATATTGTTTGTGTTTTGAAAAATTATTGCTTAAGGTGCAAAATAACAAAAGGTAATTCATTTTTTTTTTTAAATTTTGCATTTTAAAAAAAAAAAGGAAATGAAATGAAAGTCAAATTTTCGGACAAAACTAGTGATGGGAATAATCGATTCTTTTGAGAATCGATTCTTTTCGCTTTATGAAATGTAACATTAAAAATAGTAGATTTTAGTACTAAGAGTTAAAGTGATGCTTTATGTGACGAGGCAGAAAGATTGTCTGGTAAGCGAAGCGAGACAGACAATTCTGTCGAGGCATACAAAGCCACTTTAACTATAATTAGTAAACGATAGCTTTTCTTAAAACTTTTAAATACAATGGTTTTATAATAAATTTAATATACTTATTTTAGTTGACTTTTATTTATTTTAAAACAAATGTCATTAAAGTGATGTTTATTTGACGTTTTAAGAAAAAAAAATTTGGTAGCGACAGTAAAAGTAACTTTTACTGTCGCCGGCAATAAAAAAAAAACTCTATGACACAGTTCAGAAAAGTGCTATTTTTGTTCGCCATATACGTTACTAAAGTGATGTTTTTTTGACGTTTTAAGAAAAAAGAAAATATTGGCATTGAGCGTTTTAAGATTACTGTTTTTCAAAACTTTTTTTTTATAAGGCAAATTTCATAGAGCGAAATGAATCAATTCTCAAAAGAATCGATTATTCCCATTACTAGACAAAACGTAAGCCAATTTTTAAGTAGCTTAGTTTATTTTATTACAATGGCGGCGCAGTCACCTTAAAATACAGTGGCGCATCATTTCCTGATTTGGGAATATTTTTTTATGGGTACTCCCTCGTATTCTTATCTAAGTATAATAAAAAGAAGCAGTGGCGTAGGCTGCATAAAAGGCTGCATGTACCTGGGTGGTAAGGATACCATGGCTGTGTTCCAAACTACAGTGGCGCGCCTGTACTAAAACACCCAGGTATCCTGACGGAAGTGTGAGATGCCTTTTATAGCTTAGCTTTGAGTAAGATGCAGCTTAGTGTCGGCGCCGCTGTCCCTCTAGCACGGTCCGCATCCTGCACGGGCTCGGCGTCCACCTATAGTTTGGAAACACAGCCCATGAGGATAAGGCCATAGAAGTATTACCGAACATAGAATTATTACCAAGAGAAAACGCTACTTTTATTCGTACACCGAGTTTTAAAGTACAGGGTTTCTCGACAAAATGGAACCTTTAAAAGCAGATTTATTAGGTAAAAATTAAAAATGTATTTTTCCCAAAAGGTCCTGCTACCTAAAATAGTCTTCCCTAACGCCGTAGGTTGCATTTAATTTTGGAATTTCGTATACAGAGTGTCCAAAAAATGGCACATAAACGCGATGGTACGTTGTTGGAGCATGTCTAGGGACTCCCAGAAAATGGTTAAAAAATATCTCATATACCCTCGGAGATATGAGGCCCCAAAGTGCGAATCTTTAAACGCTTATATCTTAAAGATAACAGCACATATTAACGAAAAAAATGGCTAAATACAAAGGCACAATCTATCTTAAATTATTTTACCATTTGTTTATCTTTTAAATGGTCAAATTTCAAATTACATTTTTATAGTCAATTTAATTTAGCAAAAATTTTATGAAATGAAGCTGACAACAATATCAATATGATCTAAATGCAAAAATAAATGCTCAAGAATCTAGATGAGCTTTTAAGATGTATTTTACAAACTGTGTTGCCGAACTTATGCAACTTTGTTCGCATTTTTCTTGATAAATCCTATATCACATGGATATTTTTTTACAATTTTCTTGGTGTCCCTGAGTATGCCCCAAGAGCGTACCATCGCGTTTATGCGCCATTTTTTGGACATCCTGTATTTTTATATTTAATAATTAAGTCACAAAGGGGTAATCCCGTGGAGAAATTGGTGGGCAAAATCAGGGAATTTAAAGGAATTTGAGGGAATTTGAAGAAATTTGGGAAAATTTGAAGGAATTTGAGGAAATTTGGAGAAATTTATTTGATGAATTAAGAAAATTTGTTGCGAAAAGTAGTAAATAGAATTTTAAAAACTGGCGCATAAACGCGACGGTACGTTATTGGGGCATGTCTAAGAATCCCTAGAAAAAATTAAAAAAAATCCTTATGAACGCTCATACCTTAAAGATGCACATATTATAAAATAAAAATAGTTCAATACAAAGCTACAGGCTATCTTTAAACATTTCACCATTTGTTTATCTTTTAAATGGTCGAATTACATTTTTATAATCAATTTAATTTTGCAAAATTTTCATGAAATGAAGCTGACAACGATGTCAATAAAATCTAATGCAAAAGTGTATAATCAAGACTCCTAGATGGGATTTTTAGATGCATTTTCCTAGACTGTGTTGCCGAACTTATGCAACTTTGTTCGTATTTTCCTCAATGAATACAACAGATTGATTTTATTTAACATTTTTTCAGTAATCTCTAGGCATGCCTCAAGAACGTACTATCGTGTTTATGTGCCAATTTTACGACATCCTGTATAGGTCTTTGTTTTAAATAATTTTTTGTAGATGCGTTTTTCTGCTAGGTAATAATTCTATGAAGCGCGGTACGTTTTTTTTGGACAACGGTGCAAATTGAGAAGATCAAACGCCACTTTTTAAACTCTACTCACCATTTTCAATATTTTTTTTAATTTTCTTTCATGTTTATTTGAGTTTTTTTAGTAGATTTTTTGTCACATTGAAAATGAAGAGGAAAGCAACAATTATATTATATTTTCCGACCATACACGTAATATATGTGTGGGTTCAGAAAAGAACAACAAACAATATAAATTTAGTAATGGCGGCATTTGTGGCATTTCGAAAAAAAAAATTAAAAAAAAAACAATAAGAAGTCCACTTACAAGAAGTAGAATACTTATTGAAATAGAATGATAAGGGTGAACTTTATTTTTAATATATATCTTTATAATATTTGCAGTAAAAAAAATTTTCAAATTATTGGAAAAAGTTCACCCTTGAAAAAAAAATGCCAATAGCTTTACTGCACCTTAAAAAATACTTTAGAGCTACAAAGATGGGCCCCATTAACTCACAACAAAGACACTTCAACAAACCGGAAATTTTAAACTATAAGAAAAATAAACTTTCAGAAAACTTGTTTGTTTCTTGTAGAGCCTGGGCAAAATTTTAACTTTTTTTGTTTACTAATATAGTGTATAAAATTCATGGTACGAGAGCTGGCAACCAAAATTTAATATATACAATATTTAATATTTCTTAACTTTGGTCCAATACACTGGCAGCGCTAACAGGTAGCGTTTTTTTTTAAACATCATGAGTGGGATATTTTTTTTTAGGTAAAATTATATGTGTAAATATGAGCCTTACACTGCCAGACATTTATAAAGTGAAATTTTTTAATTTTGTGTAATCATTAGACTATTATGCGTAAAATAAGAAATTTTTATTACATGATTTTCTGTCCTTGGAAAGCACATTTGATAAGCAATTAACCCATCATAAAGGGTTGGCAGGATTATAGCTCGAAGGTGTAAAAATCAATTTTGTTGTTCGAAAAAAACGACCCCACTTATGATGTTTTTACGTTAAAAAAAACGCTACCTGTTTGTCCTGCCATTTTGTTGGATTAAGAAAAGTAATAATCAATATTATGTAATATCAAAAAATCATGACACCGTTAATGATGTGGATTTTCATGTTGATATTAAGAGTGTGTACTACTTTTGATCCTGTCAAAAATGCATCTACCAATATATAGTTTTTTTGCAGCTAAAATTTGAAGAAACATTTTTACTCTTTGTTATGAGTTACGGGGCACTGTCCCATATTTTTTCATATGAAAATCAAGGATAAGAAGAAAGAAATTATTTAGATACCTAATAAGGAGCTCTCTGAGAGTGGCTTCATCTTCCTCCGGTTTTTCTTCCTTCTTTTTCGCATGCCTTGAGACTTTCCGGGAGAGGGGCGGCGAGGGGGCAACTCGGAGGCGGCGAGCGGTCAGCTTGAGAGTCTCTCGGGTCTCGAACTCCGCGCCCGCGTCCTCTTCATGATCCTCCACTGCACCAGCCCAAGATACGCCACTCGATACTACTAAAAAATATATTCATATAGACTCCCAAAGTCCCAAAATTAGACTCCTAGATAACTTCTAAAGCTAAAGTTTTAAGTGGGATTCACAATGAAAATTAGCTTGCATCTTGTAAGAAATAAGGTAGCTTGCAAGAGCTTGAAATATGTATTTGGGACATACCATTCACAATGAATTAGCTTGCATGAGCTCTTACAAGTTAATTCATTGTGAATGGTATATCCCAAATACATATTTCAAGCTCTTACAAGCTACCTTAATTCTTACCAGATGCAAACTAATTTTCATTGTGAATGAAGCTTTAGACGCGATTTTAAGATTCTAAAGATAGTAAGTGTGTAAGGTTTTGTTGTTTTTTACCGTTGTTTTAAGTTTTGGGCGCATGAACTTTCTGTCATCTGTCGAATTTTAGGCCAATAAAGTTAATTTCAGTTGTCTAAAGGAAACATTATTAAGGAACGGCCCAATTATTTGTGGTTGTGATAAAAAATTGTAAATCTATAGATACAGGCTGTCCCCAATACGAGTGCATACTTTAGTGACGTCACTGAAGCTATTAGGGACAAAAAGCCCACCATAGTTTTCATGGATTTAATGCTATGACAATTACCTCGAAAGTAACTTCGACAATGGAGCGTATTCGTACATAAATTGGTTGGGGTAACCTAGGAGATCTGTCATACCACCTGTCGTTCCAGATGCTAACTGACATAACTTCTGAATTTTATATTTTTATCAAATATAACGCTAATTTACCAAAATTTAACAAACTGCCGGTTTAAAACCTTCTACGTACTAGTTAAAAGGTTTGTATAACATTTACGGATTGTTTTACAACTTCAATTCTTCATAATTGAAACTCTCTAAATGTTATACAAAGCATTTAGATGGTAAATTGTATGTTTTAAACCAACAGCTTGTTGTTTTTTTGATATATTAGCGTAATATTTGATAAAATTATAAAAAAGAGAAGTAATGTCAGTTAGCATCTGCAACGACAGGTGGTATGACATATATCCTAGGTAACCCGAATCAATATTTGTACGAATACGCTTCACGTATTTGCCAAAACTATATAAAATCCAGCTTCAGTGACGTCACTAGAATCGAAACACAGTAATTAAGACACTATAATTAAAGTAAAATAATATTTTTAATTTTTTTGACAAATCCAAAAAATTATGTCATATAAAAGTATCGAGTCGCTTCGGGAATAAGCGACCAATTAAAAGCGGTAACGTATTGTCCAGTCTTTTATTCTAGTGTCTTAACACAGTAACAGTCTCTATTGTGAACATACCCTAACATTTTTAAAATAGCGCTTTCGGGTCAAAAAACGTACCAGTGTGTTGAGAGCCGATATAAGTGGCAAGCGTGTCCTGCGAGGTAGAAGGATGTGGATGTGGTGGCCAAGTGCCAGTGTTGTCCTCTAGCGGAGTCCTAGTGTACCTCGTGGAGGATCTTCTCATCGGCCAAAGGACTCATGGAGCCATACGAGTCGTGGTGCTTCCGTTGTGATGATGCTACTCCCGTACACAACCTGTATATTACCCAAAGAAAAACCATCACCATTAAGCTGTGTTTACAACCAACGTAAGCGCAACAAGCATTCTCTTACGTTACGTAAATATCATACCAAGCTTTAGTGTTAGTAAAAGGTTAGTTTTGTTAGACCCTATACAGTGTGTCTAGCTAGGAAAAATCCAAAACAACAAAACGGTAAAAACAGTTTTTTAAAAAGTGCCCCCCTTCAGAAATAATAGCCTTTAAACAGGTACACTAAAAACACGTAACTGTAATATTTACCAAATGTTTAAAATTGTATAATCAATAAAGGTAATAAAATAGTATATTAAAACATAGAGTTTTATAAGGAACGTTTTTTAGCACGCGTCCAGGTTTGAAAAAAGAGCCGCGCAGCGGCGAGTTTTTCTATGGACAAGTGATAAAAAACGTTCCTTATAAAACGAGTTTTTTATACTATTTTTTATATTTGCTTCATTTAATTCATTAAAAAGCATTTTTAATTTAAATTAAAAACTTAAGATGAAATTTTGTTTTTTATGACCAACCTTATAGCATAACATTGACATTTTGAAGTAAAAAAGATAGACATATTGAATAATGACATTTGCAAACTTTACTCATTAAATACTGAAAGAATAGGCGTTTTTGAGTAAATGTAACCATTGATATCGTTTCTCCAATTCTTCTAGTTATTCCCTCTACAACAAAACTATGTCCCCCGATTGATTATAATAGTAAAATTTGTAAATAAAAAGTACCTTGCAAGAAAAGAATTTATTTTTTAGCATCAGGATAACCAACCAATAAAATAAAATTTTGAGTTTAATAATGAAGCAATTCAGAAACTTTAAAAAACCAAATTTCGGGTTTCATAATGTGCATATTATAGAACGCAAATATAAAAAGGCTCATTTTAAACGCAATTTGAAATTTGGGACCAGTTTTAAATGGATTTAGCACTGGTAGTGTTAATAAAAACTGTATGTAAATTCTTTACCTTTAAGAATTTTGTAATTTTGTTTATTTTTTTAGGTACCCCAATTCAAGTTATGACTTTTTCACGACTAAAATTTCTGAAAAACTGTCAAAAACACTTATAATATAAAGTATCTCAGAAATTTTAAGTATAAAAAAAGTTTTCCCTTGAATTGGGGTATTTAAAAAAATAAATTTCAAAATTCTCAAGGTAAATAAACTACATTTTAAAAGGGGCCCCAAATTTTAAAATGGGTTTCAAATGAGCTTTTTATTACCTTTATTGATTGTACAAATTTCATGATGTTTAGACAAATCATTTGGTAAATATTTACGATTACGTGTTTTTAGTCTACCTTTTTAAAGGCCATTATTTCCGAAGGGGGCAGTTTTTCAAAAAAACTGTTTTTACCGAATGTCTTGGATTTTTTCCAACCATTTGCTATATCAAAAAATCAAACTAAACGAAGACACCCTGTATTTTAAAATTAACTATTCTTTTTTTTTAAGAAAATTAAATTTTCTAGGGCTCACATAGTGAGTGAAGAACCATATTTA
The DNA here is from genome assembly GCA_963920755.1 of Cartodere bifasciata. Classification (NCBI taxonomy): domain Eukaryota; kingdom Metazoa; phylum Arthropoda; class Insecta; order Coleoptera; family Latridiidae; genus Cartodere; species Cartodere bifasciata. Next base: position 27,623,728 of record OY987194.1, on the reverse strand, counting down.
GTTGTTCTTATCTGGAGAAACACAAGTAGTATCTTTTTGTCCTGAATTTCAGTGTTTGTTGGTTAAATACAAAAGGATTGATGCGAAAAGTTTTACAATCGGAAAATCTTCAATATTTATAGCAAGTATAGCTAATGATTTATAAGAGAAAAGCTGTCACTAACAGGCCGCGTCGCTTGAATTTTTAATAAAAGCCACGAAAATATGCTTTTCTCTTTGTGCCTCCTGTTTCAGTCATCCATAAAATTTGCTCTACATTTCGATATGAAATATGTTATTAAACTGTGCTTGTTTTTTTGAATTTCATACATTGAAACTCATTCAATTTTTCGATGCGTTTAGAGCGGAACCGTTTTGTAATTTTTGGGTTTTATTAATTGGCCAGCGATGTTTTATGATACAGGTTTAAATAAAGTTTTCGTAAAAAAATATCAGTAGCAATTGTCAACTCTAACACAAAATAAAATTGCCCATATTTGAAAATACGTTTCATAGAGTTTTATTGAACAAAAAACATACCTACTATCGTGGACATGGAATTTAAAACGATCAATTTTTGCATTGTAAATATGGTCAAAATAGTGGCTTAAACATCTCAAGTTTCATGCAAAGTGGACATTAACAGAAAACATTTCTCTGATGTTTTACGAAAATTAGAGCCTTATTGTTATCCTAAAACAAAATTATTTAAAAAAGGAAATATCTTCTTACTGTTTTTCTCGCTTGCAGCACATTTTACCTAATTTATTTTAATAAAATACATTTGACGCATTTGTTGTCAAAATAACATTCGAAAACTGACACAAAAAAACCCCATTCACAATAGAGTAAAATTCAAAAAATCAAAGGTGGCTGATAAAAAATCGTTTTCAATTCCATGTCCACGATAGTACGCTTGTTTTTTGTTTTTCTGAACAAGATATATTTTTGTACTATCGTGGACATGGAATTTAAAACGATTTTTTATCAGCCACCCTTGATTTCTTGAATTTTACTCTATTGTGAATAGGGTTTTTTTATGTCAGTTTTCGAATGTTATTTTGACAATAAATGCGTCAAATGTATTTATTCAAATAAATTAGGTAAAATGTGCTGCAAGCGAGAAAAATAGTAAGAAAATATTTCCCCTTTTAAATAATTTTGTTTTAGAATAACAATAAGGCTCGAATCTTGTAAAACATCAGAGAAATGTTTCTTGTTAATGTCCACTTCGCATAAAACTTGAGATGGTTAAGCACGTATTTTGACCATATTTACAATGCAAAGATTGATCGTTTTAAATTGCATGTCCACGATAGTGCATTCTTTTGGCTATTCTAGAATTAGAATGATACCAAATGTCACCAATGACAGGTCTTTTTCTTTATCATAAGTGTCAAATATGACATGGAATCATTCTATTTCTGGAAGGAGCCAAAAGAAGGCGACTATACTGATTCGGTAAACTTACCTCTAGCTTTGCCATTTTTTCTCAGTCCAAATTTCTTATTGCGTTGGATACAAAAAGCTGGAACAAATAACTTTATTAAACAGGTGCATTGCAAGTACAAAGTACAATATTTTAAATACCTTACAAAAATTACCCAGCAGACAAGAATTCATAAGTTTCTATTGTGACTAACTTGGTAAAGATAAGAATGTAAATATCTAAATATTGTTATTACTTAATTTAATGATGATTACTTGTAATTATTTTTTTTAATTCTGTTTACCACGCTAAGCATGTGATACTGATTATTTAGCTAAAATAAGAAAACAGAGTTATTTTTGAATTTCCAATAAAAAAAACTATTATAGGAAATCCCAAATAGAAGTAAAATTTAGTCGAGTAAGAAAAATTATTTTTCTTACTCAACCAAAGAAAAGAATATTATTTTATACAAAAAATAACAAAAATTACCGGCTCGAAAAAAAAATATATTTTTTTATTTGAACCAGTTTTTACACAAGCTTGTTTTAAATAAAATAATGTTGCTAAAGGAGAATGTTGCGAAGCATAGAAACTATGGTTATGTGATGTTGGTTGCCTACAATCAACAAAAAACAGCACTTTCTGGTCTGTGGTCAGTGGGTTTATAAGAGGTAATTTTAATTAAAAATTGTGCTTACCAGCAACATAAATAAACAAAGCACGAGTTGACATATTCTAAAGGTCCATCAATAAGCGTATAAATACAGAAATTTAGCAATTTAGAAGCACTATTTTTTTGCATTTTAAATTGCCAAAATTCTGTATTTTAGGGTATAGCATAGAAACTATGGTTATGTGATGTTGGTTGCCTACAATCAACAAAAAACAGCACTTTCTGGTCATTGTTCAGTTGGTTTATTAGAGTTAATTTTAATTAAAAATTGTGCTTACCAGCAACATAAATAAACAAAGCACAAGTTGACATATTCTAAAGGTCCATTTATACGCATTTAGGGTATAGTCCGTAAGTCATTTTGATAAACCAAAGTGACAGAAAACGACTTGTTACACAATTCGTTGTCATAGAAAATGATTCTTAAAACTGTCACTTAGGTTTACCAAAATGACTTACGGACTATACCCTAAATGCGTATAAATGGACCTTTAGAATATGTCAACTTGTGCTTTGTTTATTTATGTTGCTGGTAAGCACAATTTTTAATTAAAATTAACTCTAATAAACCAACTGAACAATGACCAGAAAGTGCTGATTTTTGTTGATTTTAGACAACGAACACTACATAACCACAGTTTCTATGCTTTGCGACATTTCCCGTTAAAAGTAGCAGTTTTTTTAAAGTCTTAAAATTAATTTCGCGCCATTTTGGGTGAATTAATTTGTTTAGATTTTCTTAAAAAAAACTCAAAGGTGATTTAAATTAAGGTGTTTTGTTATAAATATGATTTACCTGGCAAAAAATAAGGCTTAGTTAATAATTAATACAGAATTATTCCATATAGGTACATAAATGCAAATTTATAAAAACCACTTTCACAAAACACTTGTTTGACACAAAAACTTTTGATTCTTGTGCATCAACTAAAGTTCCTAAATCAAAGAGAGTCTCTCATTGTGTTTCTAAACTAAAAAGACTAGTTACAAAAAAACTAAATGTCATTTATTACTTCTCGTGAATATATCTCGGATTCATGAGTTTCTAATTTGAACTGAGATATCTGTATTTTTGTTGTCGGTGGAAGTATTACCATCAAAATGTTTCAAGGTTTCTTTGATTAAAATGTGTTATAAGTGGTACGCAGGTCAGTGTGTCGCTCAAACGGAACGAATGAAAATAAAACTTTTTGCATAATGCGATTTTATATTATTGCAATTTTCCCCCACTTTTTATGAAAGGACGATTTATAAAATCGTCGCAATGTAAGATCCTCATCCTCAACAAAAGATCTTCAAAATAGGGTGTCGCGACCATTGGGATCTCTTTTACCTTAAGAGATATAAAGTTTGTTAAATGGGGGCAAAGTTGCCTATTTAAATGCCCATTAAGCTCCCTCAAGCAAAAATTGATCATCTCCTTTAAAATACTACTACAAAAGTACATTTCAATTATTTGGCTGTAATTTTTTTTTTGTAGAGGATGTTTTTGAAATTTGGACATTATTCAGACACTTTTTGTAAGCAATCAGAATCTGTTTAAAAAAATCTGCAACGTTTTGTTCCCTAAAAACCATCATTCTCTTTTTTTCTTACAGGAGATCAATATAAAAATTAAATTTCTTTTCAATCAATACAATTTATTTTTAAAGCATCCTGATAGAAATTTACCATTATAAGGAAACTTTTTTTCCTGCAATTAGATTCTGGTTTTATTTAAACAAAACTGGTTTTGTTGTTTTTATAACCAACCTAAAAAAAATGTTTTAAAGGGGAATGTCGCGAAGCATGGCAACTGTGGTTATGTAATGTAGGTTGCCTAAAATCAACAAAAAACAGCACTTTTTGATCATTGCTCAGTGGGTTTATAACAATTAATTGTAATTAAAAATTGTGCTAACCAGCAACATAAATAAACAAAGCACATGTTAATTAACATATTCTAAAGGTCCATCAAAGCGTTTGAATACAGAATTTTGGCAATTTAAAATGCAAAAAAATAGTGCTCCTGAATTGTCAAAATTCTGTATTTAAACGCTTATTGATGGACCTTTAGAATTTAGATTATGTCAACTTGTGCTTTGTTTATTTATGTTGCTGGTAAGAACAATTTTTAATTAGAATTAACTCTTATAAACGCACTCAGCAATGACCAGAAAGTGCTGTTTTTTGTTGATTTTAGGCAACCAACATTACAGGACCACAGTTTCTATGCTTCGCGACATTTTCCTTTAAACAAAAGGTGGGTAAACATTTTGCTAGGCGTTCCCATAACGCCTCCTTCTTTAAGAGGTGTCAATATTTTTGTAGTCAGGTAGGTAGTCAAATGTCCTTAACCAATTGTCCTTTAAGTGAGAGTGAACAGCTCTTCTCCATGTTCTCTTCAATTGAGAAAATGTAAATATAGCTCCGAATTTGCAAACATTATCAAATACTTGACCAAGTGAACAAATAATGGCCGCAAATAGAATGAGCATGATAGCTGGTGTGACAGCCATCCCTATATTAAATTGACTAGGTTCGGGCATCCCACTCAAAGGGTGGTTGCCCTGTTTGCATGAGCATGTTAAGTGTCAACTATCAAATCACAATACACCCTTTGATCCTTTTAACTGATTTTATCACGAATACCACATGAGTGTACTGGTTTCCCTATACATTTTAGATAAACATTACTTTATTAAAATCTATTTAACATTTAAAAGCATCTCTGTCATTTAATTCCACCATAATTTTAAATTTTAAAAGGAAATTAATTATTTTACCTGAAGGGATGAAACTTAAAAGTAAATGGTGTAGTCCAAAATAGACCATTTTTACCTTGCAAAAAATATATAACAACCAGATTTTTATTTGCTTTAGAACATCTATTCAGGAAGCTAAATCCAGAAAATGCACACAAATAAAATTTAGTGTTGACGTGGTAGCCTCCAAAAAAGCCCCCTTTAGTTTTCAACATTAGATCACGATGGATCTGCACCAAATTTTACAAATAGATGCTAAATAAATTAAAAAGATTTTTGAAAAAACTATTCCTCTAAAAAATGTCATCTCCAAAAATCTTATTTAACACTCATTTGTAAAATTTTATACAGATCCATCGTGATCTGTAATGTTTCAAACAAAAGGGGGCTTTTTGGGGGGCTACCACGCCAAGCCTAAAATCTTATTTGAGTGCATTTTGGAAATTTAGCTTCCTAAATACAGAGTGTCCAAAAAATGGCGCATAAACGCGATGGTACGTTGTTGGGGCAGGTCTAGGAAACTAGGAAACTAGGAAAATTGTTAAAAAAAAAATCTCATATACCCTCGGAGATATGTTGCCCCAAAGTGCGAAACTTTAAACGCTTATATCTTGAATATAACAGCACATATTAACAAAAATGGGTTAATACAATAAAGCTACAGTCTATCTTATACCATTCGACCATTTTTTTATTTTTTAAATGGTCGAATTACATTTTTATAATCAATTTAATTTTACAAAATTTTCATGAAATGAAGCTGACAACAACGTCAAAAAATCTAATGCAAAAGTGTATGATCAAGACTCAAAGATGGGATTTTTAGATGTATTTTCCAAGACTGTGTTGCCGAACTTATGCAACTTTGTTCGCATTTTCCTAGATAAATATAACAGATGGATTTTTTTTTACAATTTTCCAGGGATCCCTTAAAATGCCCTAAGAGCGTACCATCGCGTTTATGCGCCATTTTTTGGACACCCTGTAGATGTTTTGCAAATTTTTGCACTTTTTTTTGGCACAGTGAACAGACTGTATGGCAAATAGAACAGTGTAGCTATTCCCGAAATTCACTTCACGTTCCTCGGTGTTAGATTGTGACGATTTACATTCATAACGTGCGATCCACAAAATTTGACGTCGACTCTGGCCGTGGAACGTCAAAAATATGACAATCGACAATGTTTTAACAATGAAAAAAATTGAAATTTCACAAATGCATGGCAAGAGTCGACGTCAAATTTTGTGGATCGCACGATAGAAAGAGAATATATTCACATCCTAACACCGAGGAACGTGAAGTGAATCTCGGGAATAGCTACCCAGGTCCTGTTAACCGAGCAAGGGAACGGATGGTCTGGCAAGCGCAACTCATGCAAGGCAAATTAAATTGGCTACTTTTTGCCAGCTACTCTGGTGAAATGGTGCATAAAATAGGTTGTCTGTCCATCAGCTTCTGTGTGTGTTAAATTACCATAAGGATCATACCTACTGGGACCTTGTGCAAAGTGCCCCGAACGATAATAATAATACTCATCCTTGCTTGCCAAAAGTATAAAAGGAATCATTTAATCTTAGTGCTTTCGTATTTTTCTGAGAGAAGTTTAAAATAAAAGTAACTTTTAACTTTAACTATTTTGAAAAAAATTGCGTTTTAATATAATGAGCATGAAACCCGAAATTTGGTTTTTTAAAGTTGCTGAATTGCATCATTATTAACCCAATTTTTTATTTTATTAGGTTGGTTTTCCAGATACAAATAGTTCTTCCCTTGCAAGGTACTTTTTATTTACAAATTTTACCATTATAAACTATCGGGGGACATTGAATAACTAGAAGAATTGGACAAACGATATCAAACCCACTGGGCAAAAAACATTACAAAATATTGCGGCAATGTTTATTTTCTTGGACAAAAATAACGTTACCAAAACATATTACCCCAATATTAATGCAATTTACATTTGCAATGTTACAAAGAAAATGTTTTAGTAATGTCACTTTTTAAATTAAATTCTAATATCGCATTAAAATGTTTATGAAATGTTTTGTAATGTTTTTATTTTAAACATCACAATAAAAATATTTACGCGATGTCACATTTGTAATAATATTTTAACATTACATTTGAATGCTTTATACAATGTTTTGCGATGTTCCCCTAATAATATCGCAATTGAACTATTTAAACGATGTTACATTTGTAATGAAATTTTAACATCGCATCACAACGTTAATGCAATGTTGTGTGATATTTCGATATTAATATCGCAGTTGGAATATTTAAACAATGTCACTTTTTCTATAAAGTTAATAGGTTTGCAATTTTAAGAAGAGGTCGGTTTCAGATGCTTATTCTCATTTGAACTTTAAGTGTGTAGCGTGCAGCTTACTGTTGTGTCCACAATAATTTGGCAGTAATGGTGCTAGTGCGAAATAAAAATTTGTGCTTCAAATTCAATAATTAATTATGCAAACAAGGTAGGTGAGCAGGTCATATTTTATAAGAATTAATTAAAGTACACAACTATTTTTCATCCATAAGATGCAAAATAAATTATTTTATAATTTTAATGCTATTTGTTTTTAATAAATGTAATAATTTTAAATGTCTTTTTCTTTTATTGCAGAAAAAATGTGCAGAAATGGGCCTGCATACCTGAGACTGATTTTAGCATAAGACGATCGCAAATTAGTGCACATTTTCCAATTTCTATAATTTTTTTAAAGGCACAAAAATAAGTGTATTTTTAATAAAATTGTAATTTTTTTGGTGTAGTGGCAAGCTTATGTCTATTTGCTTAATAAATTGATTTTAACATACTATATTTCGAATCCGATGGGACTCTTTGAGGAGCTGAAAGAGGTTTTAAAATAAAAAATATTTGCGATTGTTCTTAAGATTACCTAGTAGAATACTTCAATATAACATATATTAAGGGTTACAATTCATTAATTTAGCTTAAAATACATTAATTAAGCTACAAAACATTATTATTTTTATAAATGCAACGTTGGGGAGCATTTTATCTTTATTAGATGAAACTAGGAACAAACGCTCCGCAACGTTGCATTTGTAGAAATAAAAATGTTTTTAAACCAAAATAATGGATTTTGTATGTAGGTATGTAATATTTAAGTCTTTTACTAGGTAAGCTAAAGAAAAAGAACAATTGTAAATATCCTAAATTTTAACATTTTTAACAAAAAGCCTCTTCCAGTCCGTCGAAGAGTCCCACCGAATTCGAAATATAGTTTTTAAAAAACCAATTTATAACGCAAATAATAATAAACTTGCCACTACACCAATGAACGTAAGCTTTAAATTTATGCTAATAAATATATTATTTACCTAATATCAGTGACTTCGTTGTAAATATATAATTTAGTTATATTTCTGTTTTTGTGTGCTAAACAAATGATATTATAGTTCTTCATTTTTGTATAGCCTTATTAAGTTATGTATGTTTTATTATTCAATATTGCATAAAAATATTTTTATTTTGTAATTTAGTTTAAACCCATAAGGGTTCTAAAGAAGATATTCTTCTCGGAAGTACTTGTGTTGGAATTTAAAATTATAACCAAACCATAAAGCACTTCAGAGAGTATACCCAAAAAGGAATTCTTTTGTAGTACCTAATTTATGATAACCATCTGTTTTAAATTATTCGACTTGTTGTAAATCTAGTATGAACACTTTGCTATGTTTGTATAAAATCATATTTTATTTTTTTTGTTTACTGCTAAAAATACGTTACTGTTAAGTGTTTGTAGATAATTTATTTTTCTAATTAATTTAATAAAAATTTTAATTCAATAATTTTGGAATTTTTTTTTTGGTTCTTTGAATTAAAACATTCTATAAAACATAATTCTTTTAATATAAAAAAATAATCATTTCTTAAGAAAAAAAAATGAAACCATTATTTTTTTAATTAAAGTTTTTTTGTCTTGTATCTAGATGTCTTAATTGTTAAAAGCATGGTATTTTTATACCTCGGTTTGAATCTGCACACACGACATCATTGCGATAATACATTTGCAATAATTATGCAATATTACATTTGTAATGTTTAAGCGATATCAAATTTGCAACATTATAACAAACTAAATTTGTAATATCACAAAACATCGCAATGACAATATTGCTTTGCGATGTTATATGCCTTACCATTAGACAATCGCAGCGAGGTTTATGCGATATCGCTTCAAGGAATAAAGTAACATTACATATTGCAAACGTAAGTTACATTAATATCGCAGCAATATTATCTTGCCCACTGGGAAGGTTGCATTTTTTCAAAAACGCCTATTCATTTAGTATTAAGTGACTAAAGTTTACACGAGGGGCAAATTAGATAGGCAAATTGTGTTGACTAATTCGACAAATTCTACAAAATCTCAACAAATTCTACAAATTTTTAACAAACTGAACAAATTCTACAAATTCTCAACAAATTCTTAGCAAATTCTTGAGAAAATGTTCACTAATTCTTTTATTAAATTGCCCCACGAGTTTACAAATGTCATTATTCAATATTTCTGACCTAAATTTACTTTTTACTTCAAAATGTCATGTTACCAATCCAATAAAAATAAAATTTTAAGTTTTTATTTCTAATTAAAAACGCTTTTTAATAAATTAAATAAAGCAAATATAAAAAATATTATAAAAATACTATATTAAAACATAGAGTTTTATAAGGAACGTTTTTTAGCACGCGTTCAGGTTTGGAAAAAGAGCCGCGCAGCGGCGAGTTTTCCAATGGACAAGTGATAAAAAAAACGCCTTATAAAACGAGTTTTTTATACTATTTTTTATATTTGCTTCATTTAATTCATTAAAAAGCATTTTTAATTTGAATTAAAAATTCAACATGAAACTTTGTTTTTATGACCAACCTTATAGCATAACATTGACATTTTGAAGTAAAAAATAAAATTTAAGTTAGACATTTTGAATAATGGCATTTGTAAACTTTACTCATTTAATACTGAATGAATAGGCGTTTTTGAGAAAATGTAACCATTGATATCGTTTCTCCAATTCTTCTAGTTATTCCCTCTACAAAAAAACTATATCCCCCGATTGATTATAATAGTAAAATTTGTAAATAAAAAGTACCTTGCAAGAAAATAATTATCTTTTTGCATCAGGATAACCAACCAATAAAATAAAATGTTGGGTTTAATAATGAAGCAATTCAGAAACTTTAAAAAACCAAATTTCGGGTTTCATAATGTGCATATTATAGAACGCAAATATAAAAAATAGTTTTATAGGGCATTTTTTAGTACTTGTCCATTGACGCGTGCTAAAAAACGTTCCTTATAAAACTCTTTGTTTTAATATACTATTAATTTTGTATCTGATTTAAATAAAACAAATTTTTTAGATTGTTGTATTGTTGTAAGACATAAATCTGCATTTTGTTTTTTTTTTGTAAAGAAAAATTACTTATTAGGGCAGTTTTTTGGCAATGCCTGTTCAACGAATGGACTATACCTATTTAGTGAATGGACTGTACCTACATTTTCCAACCAATTTAACTGAATTAAGTTTCGCATGGTAATTTGAACACTTACTTAGCATCTCTATGATCTGTTTGGACCAACCGGGACCTTAAGTTCAAATAGTTTATTTAAACTTTATAGTCCGAGAAAATCTTACAAAAAATCCTTATTTTTCAGAAATTTTTCGGGCAGCACAATTTTTGTGGAAAAGTGTAGTATTTTATATCTAGAATCATAACTACCATGTGCGCACTCATGCGCATATTAGCGTTTTGTGCTAGAGCCCCCCAAAGAGCCCCCTTTAATTCGTAATACTACATCATGGTGGATCTGCACCAAATTTGACAAATAGACACCAAATAAGGTTCTAAAATGATATTGATGAAAAAAATTCTTTCAAAAAATTCCTTCACCCCCTAAATGGCCCCAAAATGAGTGATATTTACCACGTTCAATTTACACCAAATTTTACAAACAGATGCAAAATTAGGTTCTAAAAACCATTTTTGAAATATATTTTTGAAAAAAAAATTGTTGCCCCTTCTAGGGGCTATTTTTCATAGGGGGCGAAGAAATTTTTTTACACAATTTTTTTTTCAAAAATGTTTTTTAGAACCTTATTATGAACCTATTTTCAAAATTTGGTGTATATCCACCGTGATAAATATTACTCATTTTGGGGCCACTTGAGGGGTGAAGAAATTTTTTTACGAAAAAAATGTCTACGAAAATCATTTTAGAACCTTGTTTAGTGTCTATTTCCAAAATTTGGTGTAAATCCTCCATGATCTAGTATTACCAATTAAAGGGGGCTCTTTGGGGGGCTCTAGCACAAAATGCTAATATGCGCATGAGTGCGCACATGGTAATTATGTTTCTAGATATCAAATACTACAATTTCCCATAAAAATTGTGCCCGGAAAATTTCTTGACCAAATGTAAGATTTTCTCGGACTATTAGCGAGAAAGCTTACTAGAAGAGAAACCGAAAAAAATAATAATTTTATTTAATTGTAACAAGTGTTTTTTTATGTAATCTATCATTTTAAATACTTAATGTCCTTTTCTTTAAATAATAAATAGTAAATTTGAAAAAATTATGAATGGTTTAAATTAAAAGTCGGCAAACAGTGACATCTAGATAAGCAGACAGGTCCTTAACCTGCCACCAAACGCTGCTAGGAAAGGCATAAAATCCAAAAATATTTTATTTATGTTTGCTTGGAACAAAGCTATCTCTGGCTCACAACATTTCCAGATAATTGAAAAGAATAACACACATTCTCAATTAAAGTGACGACTTTCACACAAAACAAAATAAAAGCTTTTAAAGGAGATTCTTCTGACGTCTGATTCTGACTGTCTTTCTCCCCGACAATCGTAATCCTAATTTAATGTGACAAAACAGCTTTTCTATTATAGTATAGTATCTCTTATAATCTTGCTTATAATACGAATAGCTACTCGACTATTAGAAAAGAGAAGCAATTTCGAACAAAATTGGTAGAGTAATCGTAAATAGACATTTTTCGCACATCGTTTATTGAAGACATTCATTAACGCACTCCAAATCGTTGATTAATGATCCCTTTTAATGCGAGCCCATAGTAACGCTCTTCTATGTTTAAAATTACTATTAATGTTTCTACATTACAAATGTTAAAGTAGCTTTAATTACGGTTTAAGCAACAAAAACCAAAAGAAATTAAATATTTACCGTTGGAAAGAATGAGAAGCAGATCCTTTTACTACATTTTAAGGAAATTATATTCATTTTCTATTTACAGTTAATAAGAGTTCGGTGAAAGCTCTTCTTCTTCAACTTTAATAAATTTGAATGGCCGACGCATTGTTTCTGTTAGTTGGTAAAATAACTGTTTTATTTTATAATTTATTTAATAATGATCTATGATGTGCGATAAAGCATTGTAACCAGTTCGTATGTTAAATGGCGATTAATAAACTGACTTATTAACAAGCTCGCTGATCGCTCGTTTGTTAAAACCGCTCGTTTATTAATCGCCTGTATTAACGCACTTACTGGTTGAATAACTATTTTATCCTTATTTTTCCAGATAAACTCACCTAAAAAACACTTAACAGCCTCTTGTTTTTAAAAAGTCCCTGATGCAGAACGTTGTTGTCCATCTTAGAATATCGTTAACCGTCACTGAAACAAACAAAAACTTTAAATAAAAAAGTTGTTTTAATTTTTGGTGCGAAATACGTTCTAGCTTAGTCTATGAACGAAGAGTATAATAATCTTTTGTGGAATAAAAGCATAAACATGAAAACTCAAAGGCTAACGAGACGAGCAAATTTATGCCACCCTACTTTTCATTTAAACACAAAGAAAAGCGCTGTTTTTGCATGATGAATTTTTATATTTTGTGGATATTTTTGTTATGTGATGGAAAGGCAAAAATGCTGAAAACTATACAAACGCATTGTTTGAAAAATTATGGATGCATCACCAGTTTTCTAAACCAGAATTTAGTACGTTCTTTGCTCTTTTGCCTTTTGAACCTAGTTTTTAGCATATTTTGCTATTTGAGAGAAATTCACAAAATTTAGGATTATACTTTTTATACAGTCTTAAAAGGAGGTTTTTTACAGAACTAGGCCAAGATATAGATAATTTATTATCTTCCAAAAAATAAAAACCAGATTTTTTAAATTTGTTAGAACATCTATTCAAGAAGCTAAATCCACAAAATGCACACAAAAGAGTTTAGGGTTGACGTGGTAGCCCCCTTTAATTCGCAACTTTAAATCATGATATATCTACCAAATTTTACAAATAGGGTGTCAAAAAAATTACGCATAAACGCGATGGTAGGTTGTTGGGGCATGCCTAGCGAGCCCCAGAAAATTGTTAAAAAAAATGTCTGCCTCGGAGATATGTTGTCCCAAAGTACGAAATTTTAAACGCTTATATCTTGAATGTAACAGTACATATTAATAACAATTTAAAACAAATCTACAGTTTATTTTAAACCATTCCATCATTTGTTTATTTTTTAAATGGACGAATAACATTTTAAGAATCAATTTAATTTTCCAAAATTTTCATGAAATGAAGCTGACAACAACGTCAATAAAATCCAATGCATAAGTGTATGATCAAGACTCATAGATGGAATTTTTAGATGTATTTTCCTAGACTGTGTTGCCAAATTTATGCAACTTTCTTCGCATTTTTCTCGATGAATATAACAGATGGATATTTTTTTACAATTTTCTAGGGATCCCTAAGAATGCCCCAAGAGCGTACCATTGCATTTATGCGCCATTTTTTGGACACCACGTAGATGCTAAATAAAATTTTAAAATGATTTTTGGAAAAATTATTCCTTTAAAAAGAATTTCTTTTTTTCCTAAATGGCCCTTAAAGAGTTTTATTCAATCATATTGGGTTGACACCAAATTTCGTAAACAGATGCAAAAGGTTTTAAACAACTTATTAACTTTACACTTTTTCCCAGGTATTTTTAAAGTTTTTAGATTTTTGCCAATTAAAAAAAAAAATTAGAATTGTAACAATGGTTCGACCCAAATTTCAAGGTTCGGCAGATTAGGCCAATACGAGGGCCAATATTAAACGAAATTATGTTGGACGTATTTGTGGAGGTGAGCTTTCCCTCGAAATTTCATTAATCAATGCAGAAAGCCGACAGATGGCCATTCAACATTAAATTTAACAATTTTTCATGATGGTGCTAATTTACCACACAACTGATAACCTAAAAAAACACGGGTTATGTTCGTGCATAGGCTTTATTTTATTTATGAAAAACATTAATCATTTTTAAAGTTTATTACCATATTAACCCCTCTGTTGGGTAGATAGGTACATAATGATCAAAAAAATTCTCGCCTTGTTAAACTTTAATAATGGCTTGTATTTAGCTCATATTTCTATGCATTTATAAATTTTCTGTTGATTACACATTTTATATTTTTATTTAAAAAAACGGATGAATAACAGGAAAAGTTTATATTGGGTAGGTATTTACTCAACTTTAATAATTTGCATTTTACTCCGTGTGAAACTTTTCATATGGTATGTACCAATTAATTTACTCATAAAAATACTACGTTTCCAGGAAGTTTATAAAATAAAATAAATAAGTTTTATGTTACAAAAACGTAAAATTAAATTTTTCTAAACTGTCCTAAATAAGGCATAATCCAAGGTGAATAAAATGAAGATAAATTTGTTCAAATAGTCTTAAAAGGATTAACAAACTTGCTTAAATATTGGGCTATAAATTCCAACACTTAATCCTTCTATAGAGGTTCTAATCCTTAAAGGATATTATGCGTACTGTCCTTATTTAAAATAGATGAACTTTTTTTAAACACACATTACATAATTCCATTTAACTTTATTTAATTTAAGGTTTGAAATAATTTTTATTTACAACTGCATATGAAATAACGACATTTCTGACTTTTTAAAAGTTGGAAAATGTCATATTATTAGTTTTATTAAGCTGTCACTTTCCACCCGGGCGGAAAGTAACTACTTTCCGCCTGGGTAATGAAAAAATGTCTCAATAAGAAATAGGAATTTTTTGGTGGGAGCAAATCCTCTTCGGCCTTTTGCGCACACTCTTTAAATTCTGTACCTTCGTCATCACTATCCGACATTATGGTTTTTTAATATTAGTTGGTTTAAAATAATGCGAGAAATGACGTTTTTTGAAAATTAAAAATAACTATTTTTTTACTTAGATGTCAAGCAATTGTAATGTAACCAAGGTAATGAATTAAAAAAAATAATCATGTTATCTAACAGGGGGATTTCATGTTAATATTTGCGACGTCGCAAATATCAGTTGCAACTTATATTTGCGACTCGATTTTGCGCCAGCGTTGCGCCACCCTTTGCCACGGTATTTTAAGTTCAAAAATTGCAACCGCGCAAAAGAGTTGCAAATCGAGGTGGCAATTTGTAAAACTAACCTTTCATAAAATACAGTGGCTGTCATTTTTTGGTTTTGAAAAGTACTCCAATGTAAACTGCGTTAAATAAAACTCAGATATTTTAAATAACTTTTTATTAAATCAACTTTAAACATGAATTAAACCATTCTAGAAACAAATACTGTAGAAAGAACAATTAATTCATCGAAAAACAACACGGCCAACACGTCTAATCAGTTATTAGCGCGAACTGCTAGGTACTACTGAAGATGCTTTGTGCCGCTCTTATCAGTTCTCTGTTGGACGATCTTATTTTTCAGTGGGTCGTCCCTAGCCAAAATGTACACTTTGTTTACACAAATCCAGTAAGGTTTTCGTACTTTTTTGCTAATTTTTATGAGTAACGTTCTGATGCTTTGTAGAAATAAAAGGTCAACATATTATGAGAAGGAGAAACACAGTATTTTATTAAATTATGACTGCAGGATGTTGTTTAGGCCCCTCTTATAAGTCCAAGCATCACTATTCACGAGATGTTTTGTATAACTAGGTTATTTTCACAAATATTATGAATGTCGAAATCAAATTTATAAATTATTATTTTTTATAAATAAAAGAGTCATTTTAGCACAATTGTTTTATTTATTATTCACATTTCGCGTTCTGCATCACTTAAAGAATCGTCTGATTAAAATTTTGCAGTAAAAAATATCATTTCGATTTTCACTAGGCAACCCAACTTTTTGTATAAAATGCACTAACAAGTATAATAACGATGAAAACAACAACAATTACAAAAAAACACGTTAAATTTTATCTCTAAATGAAATACATTTCAACGGCGGACAGAATAAATTGAAAAATTAACATTTGCAACACCTCTAGCAGGTGGCGCAAATTTTCGGTGCAAATCAAAGTCGCAAGCAGTTTGACATTCAACTTGAAATCGCACTGCAACCCCGCGCAAGTTAAATTTGCACTGCTTCGCGTTGCATCGTCGTAAAACTCGACTTGAAATCCCCCTGTAAGATGTTAACAATAAATAATATTAATTTGCAAAATTAAAGCTTTTTAAAATTAAATATAAACGTACACAGTTGTAAATAAAATAGTATACTAACCTCGGTGGAAATTTCCTTTCTGTCTCGAGAAATCTTTTTCTCTCGACACCCCTAAAAACTATTTTTTATCGCTTTATTTCCGAAACAAATAATTATCTCAGAAAATGTTATAGGACCTTTTTGATGCATGCAATACTAGGAATATTTTTTCATTTGAAAAATTTTGGAAAAAATGTTTATGCAGGTGTCCGAAAAATGGCTCATAAACGCGATGGTACGTTGTTGGGGCATGTCTAGGGAGCCCCAGAAAATTATTTAAAAAAATCCATCTCATATACTCTCGGAGATATAGATATTTGACCATTTGTTTATCTTTTAAATGGTTAAGCTAAGTACATTCTTATAATCAATTTTATTTTAAGTAAATTTTATGAAATGAACCTGACAACAATGTCATTCTGATCTAAATGCAAAAATGTATGCTCAAGTGAATCTAGGTGAGCTTTTAAGATGTATTTTACAAACTGTGTTGCCAAACGTATGCAACTTTGTTCGCATTTTTCTTGATGAATATAACAGATGGATTCTTTTTTACAATTTTCTAGGAATCCTTCAAAATGCCCCAAAAGCGTACTATCGTGGACATGGAATTTAAAACGAGTTTTTATGAGCCACCTTTGATTTTTTGAATTTTACTCTATTGTGAATGGGTTTTTTATGTCAGTTTTTGAATGTTATTTTGACAACAAATGCGTCAAATGTATTTTATTAAAATAAATTATGTAAAATGTGCTGCCGGCGAGAAAAATATTCAGAAGATACTTCCTATTTTAAATAATTTTGTTTTAGGATAACAATAAGGCTCTAATCTTTGTAAAACATCAGACCAGAGAAATTTTTCTTGTTAATGTCCACTTCGCATAAATATTGAGATGTTAAAGCCACTATTTTGACCATATTTACAATGCAAAAATTGATCGTTTTAAATTCCATGTCCACGATGGTACCATTGCGATTATGCTCCATTTTTTTGACACCCTGTAAAACAGATTTATTACATTTTTCTAGGGATTCCTTAGAATGCCCCAACAACGTACCATTACGTTTATGTTTAATCTGACTGATCATCATAGACAAAACAATTTTAGACAATGTATTTCAATAAGGATTATTTTAACATTTTTCTTCGGATCAATTACTTTGTGTGCCTTCTGTAGTAAGTAGAGTCTCTGTAAACATAAAAGAGTCAAGACAATACATCGAGCGTTTAAGTTTTTTAGATCTTTTCGTATATACCCCCTAGAAGCATTCTTAAGACCTCGTTTGAGACATACTGACATAGTGTAAATGGGAAAGGGGGCTTTGAATAAATCTTATAGAAAGTGTGTAGATTGAGTAAAGCATGGGTTGGCGGCGAGTTCTATTGATCTGGTGCCGCCACGTCTCTCTCTGACATCGCCCGCCCGCCCGTCGTTGCCGCCGCCGCCCGGCCTGGCCCGGACCTTCTACCATCTCTAGCTCGGCCGCGCCCGTTTAAACATATGATCATGACAACTATTTACATCATTATACAATGACACACAGACCTTCTTTATCATCTCTCTTTACATCTATCAATACAACACTGATACGTATTCCTTCTTCTATTTGCCAAATCTGATACCGTACTTCTCTTTTAGGTGTTTTTAGTATACAGGATGTTTCCTTATGTCCTGGAAAAATTCGGGAAGCGATTCCTGAGCCCCTTTTAGGAAGCAGAGTTCATATAAACATGTGTCTGATTCTGCCCTCTTAGTTAGTTATAGCCCTCTAAAAAAACCGTAAAAATGATTTTTTTCGCTTTATTTCCAAAACGATTATTTTTTTTTAAATGTTATAGGACCTTTTTAATGCAACTGAATACTAGTATTTGTAAAAAAGAAGAAGTAGTTAAGTCATCTTTGGGGAGTAGGTAAGTTAAAAAACCAAAATTTGCCTTTAAGGACATGGAGCGGCGAATCGAAGTCGAGAATCGTTTTCTTCTTTTTTGATCCTTTTAGTCTTAGGCCAAAATATCTAGATAATTTTTTACCTTGCAAAAAATATTCAACAACCAGATTTTTTATATGTGTTTTACATTTATTCAGAAAGTTAAATCTACAAAATTCACACAAATATGAGTTTAGGGTTGGCGTGGTAGCCCCTCAAAAAGCCCCCTTTAATTTGCAACATTAGATCACGATGAATTTGCACCAAATTTTAAAAATAGGTGTTAAATAAGATTTTATGAGGTTTTTGGAAAAAAATGTCCTCTAAAAAAATTCTTTCTCCCCTTAGTGGCCCCCGAGGGGCAAATCAGATCGGCAAATTGTGTACACTATTTCCTAACAAATTCTCGACAAATTCTTAACAAATTCTTAACAAATTCTTAACAAATTCTTCACAAATTCTTAGCAAATTCTTAACAAATTTTTAGCAAATTCTAAACAAATTCTACAAATTCTCAACAAATTCTTAAAAAAATGTACACCATTCTTTCATTAAATTGCCCCTCGGTGGCACCCAAAGAGTAATATTAAATGATGTTGTCACCAAACTTTGCAAATAGATGCAAAACAAGGTTCTTATGCCCGGATTCACCACACATTCTTAAGTGTTCCTTAATGTTAAGTGACTCTTTACCATAAACAGAGTTTGACAACTGAAGCATTGACTTGTTTAAAATTGTGTTTTCTATAAAAAACAGTCACTTAGATTTTAAGGAACAGTTAACAATGGCAGTGCAAGCGGCCCTTAATAACTTAAACTTAAATTTTTTTTTTTATTAAAAAAACCTTTAAAAGTCGGATTAAGAATTTTTTTTAAAAAAAAATGAGTATTTTAGAATCTTATTTTGTATTTGTTTACCAAGTTTGGTGTAAATCCACCATGAGTAAATATTACTATTCGGAGGCTATTTAAGGGGCGCAGGAATTTTTTTAGAGCAATAATTTTTGCAGAAACCTTTTTAAAATCTTATTTAGCACCTATTTGTAAATTTCGCTGCAGATCCATCGTGTTCTAATGTTGCAAATTAAAGGGAGCTTTTTGGGGGGCTTCCACGCCAACCCTAAACTCTTATTAGTGTGCATTTTGTGGGTTTAGCTTCCTGAAAAGATGTTCTATTTTCTACATAAAAATATGGCTGTTATATATTTTTTGGATTGACTAGAAACCTACCGTCTTGTTTATGAAATGTGGGACAACCTGTACATACATTGTAACTCCTTGTATGTTGCATGTAGGGGAGAAATGCAAATTATAGTGGACGTGTCAAAGTAAGGTATGTATATTCTCTGATGGTATAAATTAATTAACAAGCAATAAACCAAAAGCTCATGAGTGGTTTTACACATTTTGGAATTTAATTAAAACGTGTCCTCACATGCGTGAAAATTAAATCCTGTCAGACATACTATGTCTTATTCTAAACGAGCAGTGTCGCTGAAAAGTTTACACCATTGTGATTTTCGTGTGAGAATAGGGTAATTGGATTTTGATTTTTGGGACATTCCATATAAAATCGACCAATCATAGTTGCTATTATTGATTTGTTTTATATTTGGTAGGTACAATCCTTACCCATGGTAAAGGTGGGTAAAAAAACAATTTTTTGAATTTTCTTGTCTTAGAGTGAAAATTGAATTTTCCGATTTGGCGATTTTGGCGATTTTGGCGATTTTGGAAGATTAAAATTGGTAGTAATTTTAAGTTGACAATGGGCACTTCTTTTTATTAAAAAAACAGGAGCTGCATATTTGCACTTCTTCTCTACTAGTAAGTACTTCAAACTATGGAAAATGACCAAGTTTAGGTCTAAAAAAAGCTATATGGGACTGGGTAGATTTTTTTTTTTTAATAACTTTAAAATGTTAAGGTGCTAATGGAAATGCATAAAAAAAAAATTTCGTTTGTGATTTAACTTCGTTTAGAAACAGCAATGTTACCGAGTACGTTAAATTTAAACAAGATCAAATCATATTTTAAATTCTTGGAAGATTAAAATTAGTAGTAGTTTTTGGTTGACAAGGACACATTTTTTTATAAAAAAAAATGACCCGCATATTTGCAATCCTTCTCTACCAGGCAGCTATGGAAAATGACCAAATATGGCACTTAAAAAAGTTATGTGGGACTGAGTAGTTTTTTTTTTTGATAATTTTAAAATGTTGTAGTGGCAATAGAGACGCATAAAAAAAAATTGGTCATTTTCCATAGTTTGAGGTGCTAACTATTAGGGAAGGAGTGCAAATATGCAGCTTTTAATTTTTTAGTAGAAATAAGTTACCAGAATTAAGCACTGGACTAAACCTTAAAAGGATTTAAAATCATGCAGCAACTCGAAAACCGAATTTTGGTCGATTATATAATGGGCCTTTTTTGAAATGCTTTTTGGCGATTAATGCAAATAATTGAAAATAAGATTAACTAAAACTGTAGACAAAGCAAATCTCCCAAGGACATCTTAGGTAATCCTGTCCTATCTACAGGATATGGTAGAAAAACACTCTGTATATTTTTATTTTTTGGAATTTGTTTCACATGCGTATACAGGGTGTCCCAGAATTGGCGCACCACCTGTATGGACCACGCTGTTAGGGCATGCCTGGGGATTCCAGGAAAATTGTTAAAAAAAATCCATCTGTTATATTCATTGAGGAAAATGCGAACAAAGTTGCATAAATTTGGCAACACAGTCTAGGAAAATACTACACAGTCTAGGTAAATAAATCTAAAAATTCCATCTATGAGTCTTAATTATACACTTTTGCCTAAAATTTTATTGACATTGTTGTCAGCTTATTTCAAGAAAATTTTGTAAAATTAAATTGATTATAAAAATGTTATTTGACCATTTAAAAGAAGAAAAATTGGTGAAATGGTTTAAGATAGACTGCAGCTTTGTATTAAACCATATTTTTCGTTAATATGTGCTGTTATATTCATGATATAAGCATTTAAAGTTTCGCACTTTGGGGCAACATATCTACGAGGTTATATAAGATAGATTTTTTTTAACAATTTTCTGGGGCTCCCTAGACATGCCCCAACAACGTACCATCGCGTTTATGCGCCATTTTTGGACACCCTGTATATTTAGGTCTCTTGCAAGGAACGGCTTAGTTTAAGAGCTAGAAGAGGCTGCAGGAAGGATTCGTGCGACCAAACAAGGACCTAAAGCTTTGGGTTTTATTTTCACGCATCATCGCCGACAACAAACAACCTCATCTATATTGATATCTCAATCCCAACTCTGAAACCTTTACTTTACCCTCTATATTCACAAAGATCTACTTCCTTCCAACACATTAATTTTATATATTTTTATTTATTATTTTGCTAATGTCTGTCACTAGCACAAACGCTACAAATTATTAAGAAAAGGTTTTTTTATGTTGAAATAAAGACACTTTTTAAGCCATTTAAAAATATAAATTCTAAACACGAACCCTCTTAAATAATAAGGTGGTTTTTCAATAATTGGGCATACTAATCTAGTTATGTATGTTAATTATAAAGGCAATAACGAAGAATTATTTTCCCTTTAAACTAACGCATACCTAAGAACCTTTTTGTGCATGTTTTATAGCAAACGTCCAAAGTTTAAATTACATTTTTGCATGATCAACTTTCTGACTGAGATTTTCATGTTTTGGGTTAATTTTAAATCATTACTTTGAATGAAAATGTCTTTTTTCATACTTAAACTTTTATTACGTTTCATCAACTTTACTAAAATCACTTTATTTTTAAAGGCTTTTAGTACAGTTTATACAGGATGCCTTTTTTTATTTTTAAATCCTTTAAAAAAATAAGCGTGCACAGGATTTCCAAAAAATGGCGCATAAACGCGATGGTACGCTCTTGGGCATTCTCAGGGAACCCTAGAAAATTGTAAAAGAAAATCCATCTGTTATATTCATCGACAAAAATGCGAACAAAGTTGCATAAATTCGGCAACACAGTCTAGGAAAATACATCTAGAAATCCCATCTATGAGATAAAATGCGTAGGTAGAATGTCAAAGACTTATTTTGTGTAAATACTTCAAAAACGCATTGTTTCTCTCCCTGTAAAATGATTTAAAGTAAGCCTCTTCACTGAAAAGAGAGATATTTATCAATAGACTGGGAATTCGAGTTATGAGGAAAATTTATTTAATTTTGACATTATTGCAATCTGGCTCAAATATTAACAATAGCATCGTAAAATGAAACAAGTAAATACTAACAAGGGGGAATAGGATTAACATTTATTCCAGAAAAAGATTGGACTAAAAATAAGAAAATTTCATTCGATTGGATTTGATTCTTTTTAATTGCAAATAGGTTTAATTAATCGTATTAATTATCCTAATAGTACGAGAAATAAAGCAGTTTTTGAATTTGTAGCTTCCGGCCATCCTTTATAATATGATTGAATATAATATCTACTTCTTGAGAAAAGAGAGAAATGCACCAAATACAAGTCAAAGGCACCAATTTGCTGTGAGTTCAAAGCCTGACGGAAATCGATTTTAAAGTATTTCGCGCTTTACTCACAATTCAACAAAGTCAAGCTCCTTGGGAAGTTTACAGTTTAGACCGCAGAACACCACTTGAGAATGTTTGAACATATTTTAGGTCTTTGCTTTTAGAGTTTTATGGTTAAAAATCAGTGCATGGAAAGAAAACTTCTTTTTATGCAGGTAAAACTTAGGTCCTTTACAAAACCTTAAAAAAAGTCGTTAGGTGGCAAAAAATTCAAAGTTGTTGTTTGGAATATTTTAGGTATTTCGATGTCACAAAATGCATTTAAAACATGTTTAACTTTAGACTGATTGTAAAAAGTACTTCTTAAGTTGTTTAGCAAATTTTCTAGTTAGTCTAGCTAGTTCTTGCACGCTAAGTATACAGGGTGTCCAAAAAATGGCGCATAAACGCGATGGTACGTTGTTGAGGCATGTCTAGGAACCACTAGAAAAAAATCTATCTTATATACCCTTGGAGATATGAGGCCCCAAAGTGCGAAACTTTAAACGCTTATATTTTGAAGACACATATATTAACGAAGGAAATGGCTAAATACAAAGGAACAATCTATCTAAAATTATTTTACCATTTGTTTAACTTTTAAATGGTCATTTCTGACCAATTTAATTTTACAAGAATTTTATGAAATGAAGCTGACAACAACGTCACTATAATCTAGATGCAAAAATATGCTCAAGGATCTAGATGCGCTTTTAAGATTTATTTTACAAACTGTGTTTCCGAACTTATACAACCTTGTTCGCATTTTTTTCGATGAATATAACAGATGTATTTTTGTTGACAATTTTCTAGGGATCACTGAGAATGCCCCAAGAGCGTACCATCGCGTTGATGCGCCATTTTTTGGACACCCTATAGGTACTTCTTTATTCAACTACTTGCATACACCCAAATGTAAAACGTAAGTATATTTACCCTGCTTTTAGGTCGAATTCAATCAAAACTTTGTTTTATCGTGATATTCTAAAACTCGGTGAACAAGAAATAGATTTTATGAGAGAAGGAAAATTAAGCAAGAAGTTTCGTTTGGAGTTTTAAGTTGTAGATTTTTATCTGCAACATTTGATGTCAACTTTTTGAGAATTTTGTGTTTTAGGAATTAATTGGATTTAATTTTTGAAATAGAATTTTTCATAAGTCATGTTGAACAATGTTTTTTTGGATATAAAATTCTAAAAAGTAAAGAGGACGTGCCTTTCTTAAAAGCAATACACAAAATGTTTAAAAGTCTTATCCCTCGAGAAAAAGCAAAATTTTCCTTTCAATCATCTCAAATCAGCATTACCTAATCTTTTCATGAAAATTTATTTCAATTTAACAGACTATCCAAGTTTGGTCCCTTGTTGATTCTTGAATATTCAGTTTCAGTACATTAATGTGAATTTTGATTATGCAAATGAATATTTCACACGGAAAGGATTTAAATACGCTTTTTGATTTTGTATGAGTTACCTATCTCAGTAAAATGTTTCGAATATTTTAGGAAAATTTATCATGACAGAAAAATAAATATGGATAGGTAGGTAAATAAAAGAAAAGTTTAATTTTAAACAACAATAAAATTTCTTATAAGTAAATAAGTCAAAAGGAAGACTTCTATTTTAATACCTTATTATAATCTTCGCAGACAAAGTCGAAGAGTATATTGCGATTGGTCGGACATTCTCTAAAATCGTTAATATTCGTTCTAGAGCCAAATTTTTACATATTCGTTCGTTTCATGACTTTTTAAGACTTTTAATTTTTGTCCGTCTGTCTGTAACGAAATTTATGCCCACCATAACTCAAGAACGGTTTATCGGATCGACTTGAGATTTACCACAAAAACCAATCCCATATAGAGAAAGAGCCCTATTGTTTTTGGAAAAAATCAAGTAATAAATAGAGGGTTAAAAACACCCCCAAAGTAGAAAAAAATCATATTTCCGTTAATATCAACTTTACGAAAAAAAAATATTCTAAATAAAATTAAAGATTGTATTTTTTCCTATAAAAGCATCTGGTAGTTTTTTTGTATCCCCACCCGTTTACAAAAAAAATAAGTTTTACGTTTCTTTTAATAAAATAAAAAATGCACCTTTTTAATTATCTATTGCAAAGAGTATCATATAGAATCTGTAACAATTATATAAAAATAAAAAAATGGTCGCTATCTGCGAAGTTTAAATTTTTAAATGATCTATCCCTTTCACTGATCTAACCCGCATCATATTTCACAAAATGTTCAGCCAAATGTTAAAATTACATATTTTATAAATAATAGAGTATATCCATCCACTTCATTTAAACATAATTTTAAGCATCAAAGATTTTGTGATAGGTTAATACCAAGGGACCTACAGCATTGTTGACTGTCAATGACATAAATAATATATGGTGGCATGTTGTTGCCTTGTTTATAGCACACAAGCCTATTGAAACGTTAAAGAGTAACATAAACAATAAATTTACAGGAGCTCTTTGTGTTTCAGTTGATTTTGTCACCGTCGTTTTACAACTATTTTAATTAATTTGCACAAGTCTAGGATCAATTCACAATGCATTTTTTCAGTTGCTGATTGTTCAAAAGAATTCGAATGAATATTATTGGTAAATACATAAAATTGATAAGGACATCATATTATTGCAGATTTTTTCAAAAAAAATATCCTTCAAAAATCGTCCTTGAAAAATATGTTTACGTTGCGAAATATTTATAAATCTGTTGCAAATTGAATTAACTTATTAATTAATATTAAAAGCTATCCATTATTTATCGTTTTATTCTAAATATATCTTTATTAGAAGCGACACAAGGTTTTAGATGTTGGATAGATTAATTTTGAAAATACAGTTTAGGTGTATTTAATTCATTACAAATTGATGGTTTATTGAATTAGCTCAGTTACGAAAATTACTTAAAATTTTTCAAAATAACACCTTGTGTAAATACAGGGTGTTCAAAATGGCGCATAAACGCGATGGTACGCTCTTGGGGCATTCTCTGGAATCCCTAGAAAATTGTCAAAAAAATCCATCTGTTTAATTTATTGAGAAAAATGCGAACAAAGTTGCATAAGTTCGGCAACACTGCAGTTTGTAAAATACATCTTAAAAGCTTATCTAGATTTTTGAGCATACATTTTTGCATTTAGATCATTTGACATTGTTGTCACCTTCATTTCATACAATTTTTTTATAATTAAATTGATTATAAAAATGTAATTTGGCCATTTAAAAGATAAACAAATGGTAAATAGTATATTAAAACATAGAGTTTTATAAAAGAGCCGCGCAGCGGCGAGTTTTTCAATGGACAAGTGATAAAAAACGCCTTATAAAACGAGTTTTTTATACTATTTTTTATATTTGCTTCATTTAATTCATTAAAAAGCATTTTTAATTTGAATTAAAAACTTAAAATGAAATTTTGTTTTTTATGACCAACCTTATAGCATAACGTTGACATTTTGAAGTAAAAAATAAATTAAAGTTAGACATATTGAATAATGACATTTGCAAACTTTACTCATTAAATACTGAAAGCGTTTTTGAGAAAATGTAACCATTGATATCGTTTCTCCAATTCTTCTAGTTATTCCCTCTACAACAAAACTATGTCCCCCGATTGATTATAATAGTAAAATTTGTAAATAAAAAGTACCTTGCAAGAAAAGAATTCATCTTTTAACATCAGGATATCCAACCAATAAAATAAAATTTTGGGTTTAATAATGAAGCAATTCAGAAACTTTAAAAAACCAAATTTCGGGTTTCATAATGTGCATATTATAGAACGCAAATATAAAAATAATTTTATATAGTCTTTGTATTTAGCCATTTCTTTCGTTAATATGTGCCGCTTCAAGATATAAGCGTTTAAAGTTTTGCACGTTGGGGCCTCATATCTCCAAGGGGATATGAGATAGATTTTTTTTTAACAATTTTCTTGGGGTCCCTAGATTGTAGCATTTAAATTTCCCCAACAACGTACCATCGCGGTTATGCGCCATTTTTTGGACACCCTGTATTTATCTGCACGAATATTTTAATAAACACGGGGTTTTTAAATTTATGACATTTATTGAACGTTAAGGAAATTTAAATGCTACAATATTTTGCAAATGCTATGAAGCTGTTAAGAAATGAAATGACAAAGTGATGCTAATAATAATATTCCCGTCTGGCTCGATTTTCGACAGATGCCATTTTATATCCAGAATAAAACACCTTAAAAAGAGGGTTGGGGTTGGAAGATTGCTCTTTAAAGTATCATCTTTTTGATGCCTTTTGTTTAGCAATAATTGTTTCAAACGAGAGCATCATTTATTATTTAGCAAGCCACTTTAACTTTATTATACTTTTCACAAAAAGTTTTGGTTAGATTTGCTAAGATCTAAAAT
The DNA here is from genome assembly GCA_963920755.1 of Cartodere bifasciata. Classification (NCBI taxonomy): domain Eukaryota; kingdom Metazoa; phylum Arthropoda; class Insecta; order Coleoptera; family Latridiidae; genus Cartodere; species Cartodere bifasciata. Next base: position 27,596,460 of record OY987194.1, on the reverse strand, counting down.
CGTTAAATTTTATCGTAGAAAATTAAAAAAAAATGCACTAATTATCCTACATTCCATTTCTGAAATACTTTTATTATTTCTATACAAATCACAAAAGGCTAATATCTAATTTGTTATTCCCATTTTCCTATTTCAAAAGAAGTAATGTATCATCAACGATCGCTGGTAAAAAATCTGATTGCTTCTTCTCTTGTTTTAAAAACCCATTATCAGTTTTCAGTTTTAGACATCATAACAAAAACGATTTTTTTTAATAGAAGCAATTTTAAAGACGAACATCATGTAAACATGAAATGTATTAATCTAAAACTCGTTTATAGGAAAAATGTGACAGCCGGTTCTTGAGCTCAACCATCGATTTTCACTTAAACGTGAATTTCAAGTAGGTAAATATTAGCTCTTGAGGAAAATTGCACTTCCTTCTATAAAAGACGCCGATTGCCACTTAAAAATTAAGCAAAAATTACAATCAACAATCATCTTTCAACTTTATGAAGTACCTTCAACACTTTATATCTACTTCCAATAAAATTAAAATTCTTATACCTACCTCTACCACTTTTAAAGAAAAAGGAATTGCCTATAAACAATATTTTTACAAACGACTTGATACTTTGGAAACTAAACCAAAAAATTTTTCCTAATTTCGTGGGGTGATTTCTAGACCCATTTTAAGAAAAAAAGCTCATATAATCTGTCCAATTTAGACTTTATTTAAACTAACAGCTCCCCAAGGATCACTTTTATAATTATAAACACTTTTTCCAAAATTTTACAAACGAAGAAATATTTCAAAAATTTAGATGCATCAAAAAGTTCTACAGGATGTCAAAATAATGCGAACAAAGTTGCATAAGTTCGGCAACACAGTTTGTAAAATTCATCTTAAAAGCTCATCTAGATTCATGAGCATACATTTTTGCATTAGATCATATTGACATTGTTGTTAGCTTCATTTCATAAAATTTTTGTAAAATTAAATTGGTTATAAAAATGTAATTTGACCATTTAAAAGATAAACAAATGATAAAATAATTTTAGATTGATTGTGCTTTTGTATTTAGCACTTTCTTTCGTTAAAATGTGCTGTTATCTTCAAGTTATAAGCGTTTATAAAGTTTTGCACTTTAGGGCCTCATACCTCCAAGGGTATATGAGATTTTATTTAACAATTTTCCGGGGCCCCTAGATATGCCCCAACAATGGATCATCGCGGTTATGCGCAATTTTTCGAACACCCTGTATAAATGTCAATGTTTTCATTTTCAGATTAAGAAAATCTTCCAGTGCTTTTATTTAACGTTTTCTTAGCATTTTCTTTCCTGACACCATTCTAAAATCTACCGAATTAAGTCATAAATTCAGTCTAAAACCTAATAGTCCTGTCGTAGCATAAATCTTTTTATTTTTGCACTTCTGCATAATCAAGGTGCCGCGCCGTTTGTCCATCAGGCAGGATAGGTATAGTGACGTCGTGAATTGCCATAGCAACGGGCGCTACATGACGTCAGGCCGACGGCGATGGGCGTCGGCAAGCGCCGGGTAGGTACTCACATACACAAACAGACCTACTTTACTACTTTAACCAATATGCACATTGCCGCACAGTCGTGTCGTTTGCCAGCTATATTTACTTCATTAGACCCCTTTTGTTATCTTATTCGCTTCTATAAATATCTTCCATTGTCTTCCAACACATAAAACTGCATGTTTTACACTTTTACATGATTTGGCCTCAAAATTCAGGCGTCGTTGGTACCCCAATTAAAGAAGCAAAAGAAGAAACCGCACAGCGCACGCGCATTTGTTGTTTACAAAATTCGAGCGGGCTTTGAAACGTCAAAACCGAGTCCTAACCTAATTTGTCAAACTCAACGAATAACTCGAAATTATCCATTTTTTTTGTTTAGAATATGATTTAAATTAAAGTGTATTTAGTATTTAGTCGAAATGGCTCAACAAAACGTACGGCTTTGCCGAAAGGCCCACAACATGGACACAATAAACAGCGAACCGTACAACGCAGCTCGCTTTATGACACGAAGGGGGACTCCAACAACACAACAAAATGGAAAGCAACAACAAAACAACAAACTGAGATCCGCGTCCAGTATTAGGACCCCTACACCACATCAAGTACAGCCCCAAATTTCGGTAAAAGCCAAGCAAATGAATCGGCAGGTCGCTGTCTCGCCTCCTCAAAAACCAACAACAAACATCGTACATAAAGACGTTTTTGAGGACAATGAAAACGAGGCCCTAGTTGAGGTCACCGTGAAAACGTCCAAACCTCGACAGCAGAGGCAGAGAAGCAATAGTGTGTGCGAGCAGCGGGAGCCCTGGGGGAAGCTCTTAAAAACACAACCCTCGCTCGGGGACGCTGCCAACGCGGCGCGGGGCACGTTTAACAGCTTTGACCCTTTGCGGACGCTGCATTTTTTAGCCAAGGAGCTGCATCATAAACTTTTAAACAACACGCCAGGTAAGAACGATCGTTTTAAATTTGATGATTCAATACATAGACCAAGATAGATCATTTTTTACCTTGCACAAAATACAGGACGTCCAAAAAATGGTACGTTGTTAGAGCATGTCTAGTGACCCCTAGAAAATTAAAAAAAAAAAATCTACCTCATATACCCTCGGAGATAAGAGCCCCCAAAGTGCGAAACTTTAAACGCTTATATCTTGAAGATAACAGCACATATTAACGAAAGAAATGGCTAAATACAAAGGCAGAATCTATCTAAAATTATTTTACCATTTCTTTATCTTTTAAATGGTCAAATTACATTTTTATAACCAGTTAAATTTTACAAAAATTTTATGAAATGAAGCTGACAACATTGTCATTATGATCTAAAGGCAAAAATGTATGCTCAAGAATCTATATGAGCTTTTAAGATGTATTTTACAAACTGTGTTGCCATAGACAAATTATTCATTCTCTTTGGTGTTGCCGAAGTTATGCAACTTTGTTCGCATATTTCTTGATGAATATAACAGATAGATTTTTTTTGACAATTTTCAAGGGATTTCTGGGAATGCCCCAAGAGCGTAACATTGCGTTTATGCGCCATTTTTTGGACATCCTCTATTTAGGAAGCTAATGGCCGCTTGCTCCGCATCTACAAACTGGCTTCTAAGCGCTAGGAGGCTCCTAAAGTCTGTTCTATACCAAAATTGTCTTGCACCGACGCATAGCAGCTCTCTAACGCTGGTCTAACTTAGGTGCCCGATTTTGCTCTACTAAAATCTTATCTGAGGGATTCTAACCTTCAAATATATTGATTCTACAAAATGCACACAAATAATAGTTTTGGGTTGGCGTGGTAGCCCCCAAAGAGCCCCCTTTAATTTGCAACAATGAATATGCACCAAATTTAGCAAATAGGTGCTAAATAAAATTTTACAAATATGTATTGTTGCAAAAATTATTCCTCTAAAAAATTCCTTCTCCCCTTAAATGGCCCCCGAAGAGTAATATTTAATCAATGTTGGATTACACCGAACTTTGCAAATAGATGCAAAATAGGGTTCTAAAAACTTATACTTAATACTGTTTTTTGAAAAAATGTGTATACCCCTCTGAGGGCCCCCTTCTCAGATGGGATGGAAAAAAGCATTAGTTGTTTAAAACTTAGAACCCTACTTTGCATCTGTTTACAAAAGTTCAAATTTAACAAAATTGTATATTACCTTTCGAGGGCCACTTAGGAGAAGATGGAATTATTTTTAGAGACTTCATTTTTCTAAAAATGTGTTTAAAATCTTATTTAGCACCTATTTGTAAAGTTTGGTGCAGATCCATCTTGATCTAATGTTGCAAATTAAATGGGTTTTTTAGGGGGCTAACGCGCCAACCCTAAACTCTTGTGGATTTGGCTTCCTGAATAGATGTTCTAAGCCATATAAAAAATCTGATACCGTTCTATTATTTAGCAAGGTAAACAATTTCTATCTTGCCTCAATACAAATTTTACCACAGTAATTTAAATTTAGTCAGGACATTTTTTTAAGTTTTTTTACCTATCTCTAATTAAATTTAAGAAGATGGCAACCTACGTCAAATGCTTATGGACATGCAACAAGCTCTGAAACGCATCCCCCCAGAAATCGCCTCTGCAATTCCGCTAGTGGAAAGCGTAAAAAGTCGAAAACCGAGCGATTCCTCTTTATATGAAGCCCCAGAACGGTTACGACCCTCAACATCAGACAAACTACTCCAGACGCAACACTACGAAGAAACCGAAATGTTGCAAAAAGTCATGGAGGAAAGCACAAAGAAACTAGAGGCTAGTTGTCGCCAGATGGAAATGTTGTGTGGTAGACTAAAGAGCGACAAGGAAGATTTGGAAAAACAGTTAAGGATTGAGAAGGAAAATGTTAAATTTTTGAAAAAACGAGTTGGGGATCTGGAGTTACACTCGGTAAGATTTTTAAAGCAGAGATTTAGGACTTTAACAATAGACACCGTCAAACCCTACGTCACAGTTCACAGAAGTGCATTAAAATTATTCTGTGTTTGCAACATTAGTCTTCTTAAAACAACAACAACAAACAGAAAAATAAAAGAGTATTTTAGGTCCCATTGGTGTAAAAATGTTCCTCAATATCTTATTTACAATATTTTAATTTAAAATTATCCGAGAATCTACCGCAAGAATTAAAAAATCCCTTATTAATCTGATGATCATGTTGACCCGCCAAGATGTCAGCTTTAAACGCGAATTGCTTGAGAAAGCAACCATATCAAGAGATATGGTTTGTTCTAGGTAATAGAAAAAAATGTTAATTTTACGATGGTACTTACCAGACCTCTTGATACGGTTGCTTTTTCAAGCAATTTGCACTTAAAATTCACATCTTGGAGGGTGCACAACATTAACACATAAACTGTATATTATAGAGTTTTACAATGAACTAAACTTGAAATATCGAATTTAAGGCATTATAGCAAATTTTTATACCAAGGGTTCCCTAAGAAAGCCTTTTATTTTCACAAAATATAGTTCTAAAAATGTGGCTAAATCTGACAGAATCACAATTCTACTTCACAGACTTATGTGGATCTGTGATCTGTGACGTAGGAGTTGACTGTGTGTATTTTTATTTTTTATTTATATTCTTTTACAAAAAATAAAACTTTATTAGTATTGACAACTGAAATTAGCGTTACGAGATAACTTCCAAACATAAGTTTTGGGCGCAATTTTAAGATTCTTCAGATAGTAGCTGGGCGGGCTACACTGGATTTTTAGTGCATGTAAAAAAGTCAAAGTGACAATTTAAAGTAAAAACTTTATTATAAATTAAAACCGTAATAATGGAGTTGCTTTATATGGTAAAGAGAAAAAAATAATATTTTTTTCCTATAAATTTCCCATACATAAAACTCTCGATAAAACTTTAAAGTTAAATGAAAATAAAAAATGGACAAACATACAAAAAAATTCTGAAAAATCGCATCAAAAAGGGGCCATCTAATCAAGACACTTATATTTCTAATTTAATTTTTTAAATTTGAGAAAAGCGTGATTTAGAAGGCACAGTCTACTAACCTTGGGAAGTATTTACATTCTTTTTATATTCTTTCGTTCATAGGGTTCCAACAAGTCATTTCTAAGCTTCCTTTTATTACCTACATTCATTTTCTGAGCATGGGGCATAATAATCGACACATAATATGTGTGATAAATTTCGTAAATGTGTTTCGTCTAGTAAGATTATGGCCTATATTCGTAATCGAACAGATTCTTTGTGGGCAACATAATCTTTTGGTTTACTGAAGATACTAATTGTCCCAAATACACTTGCACTTGTACAGCCGTTCAATATTAAAGCCGAAATTAAAATATTTTGATTTACTAGCAAACAATTATGTGAAACCGAAAAAAAAAGTCAGAAATTATGTTTGCAAAATTTTTTTTTCTTAAATGACAGTTGTGTGACACACAGTTGACAACTTGATTGACAATTGTTTACAATAAATCATTAAGCACACTTAAGTTAAATTCTAAGCACTTATGACGTCATTGGGCGCACACTAGCTACTAGATCTGTCAAAATTTAAGCCATTGTAGTTAATTTCAGTTGTCAATAGGAGCTATCAACATAAAAATCCACATCATTAACGTTGTCATGATTTTTTGATATTACATAATATTTAATATTACTTTTCTTAATCCAACAAAATGTCACGCCAAACAGGTAGCGTTTTATTTTTTTAAGGTAAAAACATCATAACAACAAAATTGATTTTTGCACGTTTAAGCTATAACCCTGCCAACCCTTTATGATGGGTTTATCGCTTTTCAAATGTGCTTTCCAAGGACAGAAAACCCTGTTATAAAAATTTCTTATTTTACGCATAAAAATCTACAGATTACACAAAATTAAAAATTTTCACTTTATAAATGTTTGGCAGTGTTGAGGCTCATATTTGCACATATTATTTTATTTCTTCAAAATAAGATATCCCTCTTATGATGTTTAAAGAAAACGCTACCTGTTAGCGCTGCCAGTGTATTGGACAAAAGTTAAGAAATATAATTTAATGCACAAAAAATCATGACAACGTTCGATGATGTGTGTTTTTGGTTGCCAGCTTTCGTACTATATTTTCTTGTTGCATGCAACAATAATCTCTTTTTAAGTATATGTCTGGATTTAATCTGATTTTCTTTATCAAAATGCAATAAACCACATTTTAGAGCATAATCAGCTTTATTCGAATTTTACTACTATCAATAATTTTATCGTAAAATGACCGGAAAGAAACGAAGTTATTGCAAGGACTCCAGAATAATACCATGTATTTATTTGGAATTTTAATGTTTTCCTTTTGGAAATTAGTTGGGAACATTATTAGCAGAGATTAAGATTGTCACCGGATTAAAATTTTAAATATTTATTCCATTCAGAGTGTCGTAACTTTTTGTAACTGCTCTTTTGACTTAATTATAATCTAGTAAATTTTGAACCATGTGGTTTAAAATAGGCAACCAATTATTATACTCATCGCAGACAGAGTCGAAGATATTGCATTTGGTCGGACTTTCTTTAAAATCGTTAATATTCATCCTAGAGCAAACATTTTTGCAGATTCGTTCGTTTCATAACTTTTAAAGACTTTTATTTTTTGTCCGTCTGTAACGAAACTTGTTATCACGATAACTGAAAAACGGTTTATTCAATTGACTTGAGATTTGGTGCAAAATCAATTTCATTTGGGGAAAGAACCCTATCGTTTTTCAAAAAATCAAATAATAAATAGAGGGTAGAAACCACTCCCAAAGTTGAAAAAAATTCATATTTTCGGTTATATCAACTTTAGGAAAAAAAATATTCTTAATAAAATTAAAGATTGTATTTTTCCCTATAAAAAAGCATCTGGTAATTTTTTTGTATCCCCACCCGTTTACAAAAAAAATAAGTTTTACGTTTCTTTTAATAAAATAAAAAATGCACCTTTTTAATCATCTACTGCGAAGAGTATCATATAGAATGTGTAACAATTATATAAAAATAAAAAAATAGTCATAAAAAATGAGCTATCCGCGAAGTTTGACTTTTTAAATGATCTATCCCACTCACTGATCTAACCCGCTCTTGTTTACATTTTAAAGACTATGTTTTTACATCTTCGACCGGTTTCACTACCTATCAGTTTTCCGAAAAATAAAACCAATTCTGAGTACACATAGGATGTCGCGAATTCGAACCACCATTAGAAATAGAATCTTGTTACCTTAAGGCTAGAGATTTAAATTCACAATTTCGAAGATCTGCGCTCCTAGAAGCTCTTATAAGTCATCTCTGTTGAGCATCCGTCAATTCTACTAAATAGCACATCTACTTGAGGGCCCCATCGTATATTAAAACTAAATGTAGTTTAGAAAACTAGAAAAATAGGGCTACAAACGTATTATGGTTTCATTTAAAACGGTTATTTCTTTGTGTCGAAATTCTGCAACATTTTGTCCACCAAAAATTACCATCATGTTAATTTTTTCTTATGAGAGATCAATTAAATTTGAAAAACAAAAACGTTACAGCTTACTAATCGAAATGTACTTTTCCTTTTTTAAAGGTAAATGAAAAAGTGTTAGAGATAATTAAATTCTGCTTGCGGGAGGTTAATGGGCATTAAAATAGGCAACTTTGTCCCCATTTAACCGACCTTGTACCGCTTACGATAAGCAAACTTTAGAAAGATATAATTTAACAAAAACTTTAGTCAGATTAAGTCTAATTTTAAATCATTTTAAGATCTTTGCGAGATCTGACAGATTTAGTTGTTTCCAAAAATGAATAATGTATAAAAGCAATTTTTTCAGGATCAATTGGCAAAAGTAACAGTAAAACGTCTGGAAGACGAGAAAGCCGACCTCACAAAAGAAATCACAAAGCTGACGGATGTTATCGACAACCAATCTCTACATTCAAATATGGAAATCAAGTCTCTTACACACGAACTAAATCAACTGAAAACAAGATCTGAGCAAGAGTGTGGTAAAGTTAAACATCAGTTGGCGTTAGCCACTTTGGAAAAGGAGAGATATATTGCCATTTTGGCGGTTCGCGATCGCCAAATTAATGAAATTAGGACTGAGATGACTCAATTGCAAGACGTTGTTAATGAGCAACTAATGGAAATTCATAATAGTGCTTTATCTGGGGGAACCAGTATGAATTCATTGGGTAAATTTAAAATTCTGAAACATTTTTAGAATTTGCAACTTTTTGGCATAAAGTTGCAAATTTGAAAAAAATTGCAACAGAAATGCATTTTGTCTCTGATTTTATTTTGAAGATTGCCATTTTGGGGTAGAATACCAACTGTGTTTAGATTTATTGTAATTTTTTTTTTTGAAGATTAGAGCACATACATTAGGTTGCGCGTTCAATGTTGCCTTTTAAAGCTCGTAGCTTTAAAACCAAAAGCTCGTAGCTTTAAAACCAAAAGTTCTATAAATGTTTAAGTACAAGATTAGGATTCAGAAGCTAATTTTACATAAGCATTGATGGTTTTTATTAAGGACAAACATTATTTGTGGCCGTGCCTATTAAATAACTAAAAATATATGGACCCTTACCCCTTGCGAAAAAATTTGGCAAGTTTTGAAAAAATAGATTTGCCTGAAACTGTGTTTTTATACTAATTAGAAGCCATAGAAAATAAATTTGCAATATGATTTTTTCCAAGTGCTTTTGTTTCTTTGGTAGAGCTTTTCAAACTTGGTCGAATTTTAATAAAATTTCCAAAAAATGCTTAGCAAAATTTTTTTTTTCTTTTGATTTTAATAAAATTTATTTTGTAGATTGTTTATTTGCTGTAAAATACGATGGATTTTTTGTAAAACCAAGTTTTTTTTTAATTAGAGCTCTTTTAAAAAACTTGAGTTACGCGTTTAAAGTTGTCTTTGAAGGCTCATAGCAACAACACTAAAAGTGTTGGAACTATTTAAATGCCAGATTCGAATTAAGCAGCTCGTTTTACATAAGTACTATTGGATTTATTGGTAGCAAAAATTGTCTGTGGCAATGCCATTAAAAAATTGAAAATAAATGGACCCTTAGCCCTTACAAAAAAATAGGGCAAACTTTGAAAAAATAGATTTGCCTGAAAATGTGTAGAAAACAAATCTGCAATCCGATTCCATTTAAGTGCTTTTGTTTTTATGCTAGAGCTTTTTAAAATTGGCCAATTTTTAAAAATTTTCTCGAAAATTTCTAAAAATGCGTAGCAATATTTTTTTATATTTTTATTTATGATTTTATTAATTCTCTTTGTAAATTGCATTTTTGCTGTAGAATACGAATCTGCATTTTCATTTTTCGTAATTAGAATTAGAGCTCATTTAAAAAACTTAAGTTACGTGTTTAAAGTTGCCTTTGGAAACTCATAGCGAAAAAACTAAAAGCGTTTGAACTATTTAAATGCCAGATTCGGATTAAGCAGCTTGTTTTACATCAGCACAAACGGATTTATTGGTAGCAAAAATTATCTGTGGCAATGCCAATTAAAAAACTGAAAATATTTGGACCCTTACCCCTTACAAAAAAAGGGAAACTTTGAATAAATAGATTTGTCTGAAACTGTGTTTTTTGACTTATTAAAATATGTAGAAAACAAATTTGCAATCCGATTCTATTTAAGTTCTTTTGTTTTTATGCTAGAACTCTTCAAAGTTGGCCAAATTTGACAAATTTTCGAAAAAAATTTAAGTGCAAAAATTGTTTGCCTTTGGTTTATTGATGTTTGCTGCAAAACACAAATCTGCACTTTTATTTTTTAAACAAGAGAGAAATATAGGATTTTTCTTTATATTTTTTTCAGAAAAAAAAAATTGCCGCTTAAAGTACTTTAAAAACATAATTTTTATTTTCAGTAACTAACGACGATTGGTTAAACATGGACACCAGCAAAGAAAGCATAAAACAAAACGGAGACAACTCAATTTCAACAATTAAATCCAACGACTCATCGTTAAGAATACCAGAGAAACAAGATCCGCCCGAGTTTAAGGACATTCCATCCGCGGGAGATTCTTTCCTGCCGCCCCCGAATAAGGTTAAAGCCTCGCGCTAAACCGTTAACTCTGATTTTTAATTATGACATTTAGCCCAATCATTCTAATAATGCCCCCAGAAAAAAATCCCAACCAAGATCTGCTTATGCAGGTTTGTAGCCACTACCCTCAGGAACATAAAAGTGAAAAATTCCCACAAAATTTCCGTGACGTTTAGCCCCCATCTTGCATAGAAGTGAGGAGTTAGTTTTTTGTTAATACCTAAACTATTCGGCAATTTTAAAAAAAGTTTTAAAATTTTTTAGGAACATTATTTTAATAAGAATACAATCATTTTTAAAAAAATAATAAATCACCAATGTAAACGATTTTATAGCACTTTGAAAATGTGCTAATTTGGTCCTACAGAGAACGCTGCAATCTATGCTTTAGGACTCTATGACCATAGACAAATTATTAACTTAGACTGACAGTGACGGCCTTTTTCATGAATCGCGGTATTTCAGATATCTGTAAAATTTTACAGTTTTCTTTGGTGATTTTATTTTAAGGTTAGGTTTTTGTACAGATTTTTATTTTGATTTACACCAAGTACATAGATGACATTTTATTCAAATTAAATTAAAAATGTCAAATAAACTTCAATTATAAAAAAAAATGTAATAAAAACTTCTGATACTTCCTTCTACAATAAAGTTTACGTACGCGCTTGTTATTTAAGTGTTGCACAAACACAAACAGATTGAGTAGATCTACTTTTCTTTGTATTCCAAAGAATTTTTTGCTAAGATCGGTAAATTTTTGCATTTATTCAAACAGTTATCTCCAGTTTTGATTTATTTAAGCTTGTCGTAATTGCCGTCGTCATGTCGTTAAGTTAAAGCATCCACTGTTTCTTTTGGGGTCAGGAGCCGCTGCCCGCTTATTTCATTCACAAATACACTATTTTTCTGAGTATTTTAATAGTTTTGAATTTTATGGGTTCAATTGTGATTTTATTTTAAAGAGTTGTAGCAGATTACAGTTACAATTAATGAATGCAACATTAACATCAATCACTTAATTTTAAATAAAAACATGCTTTTTACCATTTAAATATTATTTTGAATAAAGTCAATTTGACATAAATAATATTGTTTAGTTTAGAGCACTTACTAGATTTAATTTTTGGTAGAATAAAAAAACAACGACATCTACCCATGAAATTTTGTAGGGCACTTAAAATCTAAATACTACGTATTTATGGGTAGAGCGGATACCGTATCCAAGCATTTGCTGGTCAATTTGTGGAAAAAGTCAAATGTAACCTTTTGATCTTGACGAGGATCTTGAATAAATTTTAGGTTATGAATTATGTCAATTTGATTAAAGAACTAGAGACAAGTTCATACTCCAGTCACTGGTCTACTTTTTTCTAGTTAAAGAATTAAAAATATTTTGAATTTCTGTGTTTCTGACAAATATCTAAAAACTTCATAGTGCGTCAAATTTTGAAAAATATAACAAATTATATTAAAATTAACCTTATAAAATATAATATGTAAATAATAATATAAAAATTAATTATTTATTGATGAAGAAAATTATACAAATAACATACGACCGAAGTTTTTCAGACTTAAAATGTAATAAAATATTTAGAATTGAGTTTTGGTACGGTTCCGGTGAAATGAAAATGTAATTTAAAAAATATTTACTCACATAAACTTGTGGCCAATAGATTAAAAACGTATGTATTTAAATAACACATTATTTGTTCTTGTATGGTTAGATTGATTATCTAAAATTTTCAATGGACAAATTGTTTCTTAAATTGCAATTTTCACCACAATTTTTTTTTTCGTCACAATGTTAATACTTTGAAAAAAACGTTCTTCCCAAATTTTCACGTTTCATTATTCTATCTTGCTTTTATTTCCAATAGTCCAAATCATTATCTTCTTTAAAAATATTGTATTTTTTATAAATATTAAAATACTGTAAAATGGGGGGATAAAAATTCCAATCAAGACGTTCTTTTGTCAACAATATCTACATGCGATTGATGAAAAAATATATACCAAAAGGTGTTTAGAGTAAAATGATCCTTTAAACTAAGATTAATCGACAAGAATAACACATTTTTTAGAACCATTTTTGACATTTTTACTGAAAGTGAAGTTTTAAAAGTTTTACTTTCAAGTTTGACTTTTTTCACAAATTGACCAGCAAATGCTTGGATACGCATAATTTAGTCATTTGTTTCATTACCCGTGTCCGCCATACCTATAGAAACGTAGTTTCTAGCAAATGTAGTTGCCTTAAAATTTTGAAGCTTGAAGCGCCCTCTACTTTTCAGAGTGGCCCTCTACCTTTTAAAATCTCGTGCACTGATACTCTAGTATGTTCATTCTCTTTGCCCAAACTATTCGACACTTTTAAAAAAAGTTTTAAAATTTTTTAGGAACATTATTTTAATAAGAATACAATCATTTTTAAAAAAAATAATAAATCACCAATGTAAACGATTTTATAGCACTTTGAAAATGTGCTTATTTGGTCCTACAGAGAACGCTGCAATCTATGCTTCAGGACTCTATGACTAAGATAGACGATTATGATGAAATAAGGTGATTTTCAAAAAGCTATAGAATCGTTAATATTAGTGATACGTTATTTTTTTTTAAATGATTGTATTCTTATTAAAATAATGTTCCTAAAAATGTTTAAAACTTTTTTCAAAAGTGCCAAATAGTTTAGGTATTAACAAAAAACTAACTCCTCACTTCTATGCAAGATGGGGGTTAAACGTCACGGAAATTTTGTGGGAGTTTCTCACTTTTATATTTCTGGGGGTAGTGTCTACGATCCTGCATAAGCAGATCTTGGTTGGGATTTTTTTCTAAGGAACCTACCAATTTTAAATAGAATAATTGGGCTAATTATTATTTCTTTTAACAGAAACTAGAATCCTTTACCAATATTAACCGAGTTAGAAGCTCGCAAAGCAGTATAAGAGACATGTTTGCGGAGCTTAAGAAACAGGCCTTTATGATTTCTGCACGCCCGACAGGCCCCCTTGATCAAGGGCTTGAAGACCAGTAGCATAATATTTTATTGCCCTTTTTTTACAGGGTAAAATATCTCATTACATTATTGTACCATTTTTACTTTTTTAGTGGCTGTGACTTTATTAATAGTACTTCTGTATTTTTATTGTCATGTTTATAAATCGTCATTTTTAATAATGGGGTTTGATTTATTTTAGTTTGTATTTTAAATTTTAGCTTGAATTTTACAATAAAAATATTTTAAAAAATCTTACCTTTTTTGTTTTTTTTTACCTTGTACCTAATTTTATTTTAAATGTGCAAAAAAGTACATTTTTTAAAAAATAAAACAAATATGCATTTGGTGAGATCAGTGAATGGGTTGATTTTTTTGATTGGCACATCAGATGGGCAAATTGTGTACACTAATTCACAAATTCTAGAATTATTTAACAAATTTTCTACAAATTCTGCAAATTCTTAAAAAATTCTTCACAGATTCTCAACAAATTCTTAAAAAAATGCACACTAATTCTTTAATTGAATTGCCCCTAGGTTTTTTATAATATTAAAATTTCATTAGGACTTTGCAGTAACACTACAATTATTGCATTATTATTAACAAAAGAATGACCACTATTTCATTCATTAAAAATTGTTAAAATTTGATTATAAATACGTTTTTATAAAATTAATCAAAATATAATTTTTTTGAAACTTTGGAGGTGGTTGTTACCCCCTATTGTTGGATTTATTCCAAAAAAAAATATTTCTTGTCCTCTAAATGAGATTAAGTTTTGTATAAAATTTCAAAATCCGATAAACCGTTCTTGGGTTATTATGGTTACAAACTTCGTTACACGGACGGAAAATAAAAAAATCATGAAAAGAACGAATCTGCAAGGATTTTTGCTCTTGGATAAATATTGACGATTTTAGAGAAGGTCCGACCAAACGTAATATTCATTCAAACTTGTCTGCAATAATGGTTAGATCAGCAAATGAGTTTAAAAAATCCTTTTTGCTGAAGCAGAGAACTTTATTTATTTTTTGAGTTTTTCTTTTTAGCTAATAACATTTGATAGGGACTAGATTTAAAATAGAATTCTGCTTCTGAAAGTAGTTACGTACCTAAGAGTAAATTTTCAAGATTACTCCTCGAATCGTGAGCAAATTGGTAAATGTACCTAACCCAGCTCAAGAATATGATACCAAAGAATATTTACTAAACAGAAGTAGCACTCTCTGTCGGCACCTTTGATGTCGGTGTCACAAAGTTGACCTCGCGTCGCCCCTCAAAGCACATAACCTCACTTCTTATAATTGTCGAAAATTGAAGCGGGCTACGTTCGATCACATGTTAACGGGCGTGTTCAAATCATTAACTTCAGTTTTTTTATTAAATTTTGGACAATTTATACAAAAAAAAGTGTGTATATCTCTAAATTTAACAGTTTGGAAATAAAATAACACTGTTGAAAATAACAATATTAAATAGATTTTCTATTGGGACACATCTTAAAATACAAACAAAGTGGGATACAAAAAATAATAGATAAAATAAAAAAATTATCGTCCTAGAAAAGATTTAGCCACAGGAATATACAAAAATATAAATAACTTTAGGTACAAACCTTGCAGGATCATTTGGAATTGAAAGACAACTTTAACCGTAAACTAAAACTTCCACTACTTTCATTCGTTTTGCTATTATTTTTGCAGTTCTCAACACAACAATAATTCACCATGTTAAACAGTAAACTTAATAAATAAAAATACCACTTTTACTGTAAACACTTGCATTGAACACTAACTACCAATGATGTTTACGAAAGAATGACACCCTCAAATAATAATAAAAGCCTGAACCTATACCTGTAATCTATTTTTAGAAGGGTAAGAAGTGTTTGTTTACATTAAAAATTAACTGGTTCCTTGCTACTTTGTTGCGTTATAATTATATTTCATACTTGCTTTTATCGATAAAGATTTTTGTAAATTGCAGCATTATTTTCCTAAGCTTGTCTTACCTTACCTTGTAGTTGAGTAAAAGATACAATGTATATGTTATATTTGCCATTTAAAAATTAAGACAAAGCTGCTAAATTTCTAAGCGTATTTTCGGGTAAAAAGAAGGGTTATTTTCATCCAAAACAATAAAATATTTAATATTAAAAGGGAGAAATAGCTTCTATTGAGCATACATTTCTCTGCAGTCGCTACGGTTTGTTTTTTTTATTCATTTAGCAAATAATAAAAGTTTTTGCACCAAATGTTTTAAGTTTTTGGCGTTTATAGGTTAGTAGCTTTGAGGGTATGCGTGAGATCGGTTTTTGACCACGAAATCGGGCAAGTGCAACTTCTGTTTATTTTATATTCTTTGATGATACATAATCTAGGTTTCACTTTTTTTTCATCCATATAGGGGCCAATTGTATTAATATAGAGACCCAAATTAAGTAGAGATATAGGTAAATCATAATTTTGAAACTCAATTTTTTTGCATGATGGACAAAAATTGCAAAAGGTTTTTTTTGCAATTAACAATTAGCTCTAGTAGAAAACTCCCTTATTGGACCAAAAGATCCTTAATAAAGGTACTTTTATTGGACCTAACCATAAAAAGAGGTGACTACCAATACCAGAAGTTGTGAATTATTTAATCCTTGATATATCATACGCTTTTGAATCATTCCTAATCATTCCAGAAGAAACAACTTGAATTAAAGTTTGTCATAAGTGATGAATTATTAAAACTTACCAGTCCTCTTTTCACCCGGCGTTTTAACTCCAACCCCGTCTTGTCTCCACTTTTAAAAGCAAAAATCACACTGCTATAATATCACTTAAAATCGCGCCCCTCAGCTTTAACTTTAAACCGAGCTACGAACCTATCATTAACTTAGCTGCACCGCGAACCGCCCTTAGTTTTGAACATGCATTCATTCTAGATCTACAACATACACATACGAGCAGCAGGCAGGGAGCAGGTCACGGGTCGGCTGGCCCATGCACCAGGAGCTCGGGCTGTGGCCTCACTACGTGCCTGCCTAGGTCGATAGCGCCGCGCTACCCGGAACAACGTACGACAACAAGCAGGATCAGCTCCGACCGACCGACGTCTGACACCCCTAAAATGGCGGCGCTCTTTCGTGAGGTGAATGCCAGAGGGCGGCACGTCAAAGGAGGGTGGATGGTGGTTTTAGGATTCTGTATTTTTGCAGGGAAGTGTTTGGATGAAAAATGTTTGTGGGAATTTAAATAAAACAATCCTTGAAGATTACTCTTTGCAAATCGGAGGCTTATTGCAAAGAATCTAAAATTAATGGTTAACTAAATAATGTGATTTTTTTTTTAACAAATACTTCGTCGTGGTAAAATGTTGTATTTTGTCATGCAAAAAAACCAATAAATATGTAGAAAAAGTTTTGAAAGTTTTTGGGAAATATTTTTTTTTTTAAATCGTAAATATTTAACCAGGGAATAATTAGTGTACAGGGTGAGTCTCTATGAATTCCCCCCCTACTTTTCTCAGTAATTAATAATAGTTTTTAAAAATTTAAAAACTCGTTTTACTCAGCAGATCCTAAAGTTTTTGAATCCAAAGTCAAAATTTTTGTAGGACCTATAGTATACAGGGGGTAAAAAAAAATATTTTTTTTTAAATGGAACACCCTATATTTTTTTATTTTTTCTTTTAGAACTTTTTATTCTGAATTCAAAAATATATAACAAGTAAACACTAAAATTAAAAATGGCGGAGTTATTAACTGTCAAAATTTATGTTTTTTGGTCATTTTATCCAAGTTTTTTTTTAATAACTTTGTAATAACACTAAAAAACACGATTTTCATTCATTATTATGCTCTAAGCAAGAAAAATATAACTTAAATCAATTCAAAATGATTATATTTTAAATTTTTGATTTAAATTTAGGAAAAAATGACAAAAAATAATGAATTTTGACAGCTAATAACTTAAAAATATTATTAATAATTGAGAAAAGTAGGGGGGGAATTCATAGTGACTCACCCTGTACATTCTTTTATGAATTTTTGTACATTTTTTTTTTCGTAAATTGACTCTCTATTTATCATATTCGTTCGTGTTTCACCTTTTAAAAAACTTTCAGGAAGAACCCTTGTTTTTGGAAAAATCAATTAATAAACAGGAAGTAAAACTACCCCTTAATTTGAAAAAAAAAATCATATTTTGGTTGGGTTTAATCGAGGGGCAAATCGGATGGACAAATTGTGCACACTAATTCACAAATTCAGGTATTTGTTAACAAATTCTCAACAAATTTTTAGCAAATTCTAAACAAATTCCTAACAAATTCTGCAATTTCTTAACAAATTTACAACAAATTCGTAAAAAAATGTACATATGTACAATTCTTCCATTGAATTACCCCTCGGGTTTAATTTTACCAAAAACCATTTCCTGATAAAATTAAAGATTGTATTTTTATTATAAAAAACCTTATCATAATTTTTTTTACCCCTACCCATATGAAAAAAAAAACTAATTTTAACTTTTTTAAATAAAATAAAAAATGCACATTTTTTATAAAGGATGCTTCCTTTTATCGTAGAAAAAAATCAAGGGACCCATTTAAAAAAATGAATTCATATAAACTTGTGTCCAATTTTGGCATTTTTTTAGCTTAGAGCCTCCCAAGGATACCACTATAAACACATTTTCCACAATTTTACAAATTAAGAAAAATTTCTAATATTTGGATGCATGAAAAAGGTTCTATAACATTTTTTAAAAAAATTATTCGTTTCGGAAATAAAGCGAAAAAAATAATTTTTTACGTATTTTTCGGAGAGCTAGCTAACTAAGGAGGCAAAAATGTTGGGTTTAAAAAAATCACAAGAATTATTAAAATAGTTGTTTATTTTTATATTTATAATTGTAACAAAGTTATCAGCGAATTTAAAACACCTCTTATAACAAAAAAAGTTTATTTAAAATAATGAATAAAAAAAAAACGTTATTTAAAAATTAAAATAAAACCTAGCCTAGATTTTAAAAAACTAAAAGGAATGTTTTACGATTTTCTTATCAAATCCACAAGAATACAACTCATTTTTAAACCAGGCTAACCCCCTGGCTATTTCATCATGCACTTTCTTGCTATTATAAACACTAGTTAAAATATGGGGCACTGAGGTGTCCAGCACGAGAACTTGGGGCGTGTCCCCACACACGGCAAGATATTTTCCGTCAGGCGAGTAGACAGTGCGAAATAGTGGGCTGTTGAATAAACGTATGGTTTGCAGGAAATTGCCAGGTTTTCGCTTGTCTATGAGGTAAATATCTCCGGCTTCGCTTCCAATTGTTACGAAGTTGGTGTCTTTTGGGTGGCCACTTATAGTGGTCAAAGAGGCAAATTCATTGGTATAAAGAACTGAAAACAAAAATAAAATGTCTTGGAAAAAAGCGGTCAATTTAAAAAAAAATAGATTTGCCAGGAGCTGTGTTATTGGGCTTATTGGAAGTCGTATAAATCAAATCTGCAATTTGTATTTTTTTAAGTGCTTTAGTTTTTTTGTTAGATTTTTTAAAAGTGGTCAAACTTAGAAATTTTGAAAAAAGTTCTGTAAATATTTATGTCTCCGATTTAAATGAAATTTATTTTGTAGTCTAACTTTTGGCTGTAGAATACGAAACTACTTTTACATTTTTTTCAAAAAAATGTTGTTGCAAATTAGAGCACTTTGAAAAAAATTGAGTGTCGCGTATAAAGTTGCCCTCAAAAGTTCATAGCAAAAAAACTAAAAACGTTGGAACTGTCTAAGTGTCAGATTTGGACTCAGCATTTTACATAAGAATTAATGACACTCGTTGGTGGCAAACATTATTTGGGACCCTGACAAGTGACAATAAAAAAACTAAGAATATTTGGATACTTACCTTAGCTAAAATGCGCTAAATTTGGTAAAAATAAATTTGCCTAAAACTGTGTTATTATGCATATTGAAATTCTTACAAAACAAATCTGCAATTGGTATTTTCCGAGTGCTTTTGTTTTTTGCTAGAGCTTATCAAAAATGGTAAAATTTTGGAAATTTTCCCGGAAATCATCAAAAAAACTAAAACGCTTTGCAAAAAATATTTTTATCGCGGATTTGAATGAAACATATTTTGTAGTCTAATTTTTGGCTGTAGAATACAAAACTGTATGTAAATTTTTTTAACAAAATGTTGTTGCAAATTAGAGCTCTTTGAAAAAATTGTGTCGCGTTTGAAGTTGCACCTAAAAGCCCACAGCATAAAAACTAAAAGCGTTGAAACTGTCTAAGTGCCTGATTCGGACTCAGCAGCTTGTTTTACATTAGAATTAATGTCACTTGTTGGTGGCAAAAATTATTTGGGACGATGACAATAAAAAAACTAGAAATATTTGGACCCTTACCCCTTAGTTTAAAATGCGGTAAATTTTGAAAAAATAGATTTGCCTGAAACTCTTTTTTTATGCTTATTAGAACTGGTACAAAAGAAATCTGCAATTGGTATTTTTCCAAGTGCTTTTATTTTTTTGATAGAGCTTATCAAAGTTGGTAAAGTTTTCGAAATTTTCAAAAAAGCTCTGCAAAAAATAATTTCTCTCCGATTTGAAAAAACCTTATTCTGTAGACTATTTTTTGGTTATAAAATACGAATTTATATTTGAATTTTAAAAATATACATACCAGTGGCAGGTTTTTCATTTCTTTCATCCCAAATACAAGCTTTCCTGTCTTTTGCCGCCGACAAAAATATGTTCGTATTTCCTGGCATACAGTCAACTGCATTTATGGATTCTGTATGATAGTCTCTGTAAAAAAAAACATTTATAACAATAATACAATTAAAATTGCACCCCCACAAAATAAGAAAAATTTTACGTACACAAATTCTCTAACAGGATTGCAGTCTTGAGCATTTAAATCAAAAATAGACAGGATCCTCCCAGCGCAAGTTAAAATCTTTTGCGTACTTCTCCATAAAGCCATTTGAGAAATACGATCAAAGTGTTTAAAGTACATTTGAGGCTCCATTATACCTTTTTCCTTTTCTATTCGCAAAATGTTTAAAGCCCCACAGTCCTCTGCCAAAACAACCTGTACAAAAGACATGTTATTAACCAGTTTTACTTTTAAAATAACGTGCTTACATGATCTTTATTTAAGAACTTTCCATCGCAAACGCTGGAATTAATGTAGTAACTAGAATATTTGAGCTCAATCATTGATTTTGGGTTTTTAAAGTTAAGAGTCGTTCCCTCCCATACAGTTCCGTTTACATTAGAAGCTCCTAGTATAGATTCGCCTAAAAACAGATGTTTACAACCCCATTTTCAAGTCTAAAAACCGCTTACCTTCTTCGTTAAAATCCAAGAAACACAAGTGTTTGTATATAACTGGATGCTTCGAAAAGTCTAGATTACGCTCCATAGGCTTATTTGGTGGAAAACAAATCATTGGTTTCTCCATTTTTACTAAATTAAAGTAAAACCGAAAATACTTTTAAAAAAGTTTGACAACAAGTGTTGAGGTTAGAATAAACATCATGGCGGCTAACCTGCAATTTGACAGTTGACAAACGTCAAACAAAAACGAAATTCCCTAGAAAAATCCCCAACATGTGTATAAAGATCATCTAAAGATGGTTTCCGAAAGGTCACGTTTTTATTTTTAAACCCTTAGATTTAATGATACAAACTTCGTATTTAGTTAGTTTAAGTGTTAAAATTTATAGTTTGTTATGTTTAGTCGATTTGTAAGTGTTTGCGACAAATGAGGTTTCACAAAGCATCGCAATTAATTGTTGCCCTAGACACAAGATTTAGCTGATTTCTTCGTTTTATTTCAATCATCCCTAATCATGTTCTAAAAAATTGTAATGGTGCCAAAACAATAAGAACTGCGGCTGTAATCTAAGAATGGCCGTGAATTTCTTGTAAAAGGTAATTTATTTGTACTAATATCGCCCTTGAAAAGTGCAGAAAACATGTTTGTAATCAAGATGAAGCTCGGGTGCAATTAGGAATTTTTTAATGGACATATTTTGCAGGCTTGACCAAAATTTCTTTCATAAATCGATTAATCTGCAATATTTGCCCACTTGCATAGCCCTCCTTTGCTTTTATTCAGTTTTAATAGTAGTTTAATGCAAATTTCAAGTTGATTAGCTTGTGTTGGAAGAATTGGGCAATTGGCAATCGCAAAATAAATTGATAGCGATATCACTTAGGGTTCCATCATTCTAATTAAATGCAAATTATTGAGTTGTTTTTTTATCGCCCAATTCAAACCTGTACGAATAAACAAAGAACGATTGTTGATAGTGTACTAAATGTTGCTTAATGCACAATACAAACAACATTTATTAATCGCAGTACTTTATGACTTGTAGACTGGTTAGAATGGCCGAAGCATGTCCACCAGAAAACAGAAATTTTGATGAAAATAATGATGTTATTAGTGATCTTCCAAAACAAGACTGTACAAGCCCTAGTCCCACCGATACGCTGCTACTCGACGCCCCTTTCGACGAAAATGGAGCGGGCACTTCTCAAAATAACCTAGATTCTCAAGACGACTTGTACAAGTTGAGCAATTCTGAGGACTCTAAGAGTAGTTTTTTAGATGAGCTAGAATGTGGCCCCAATTCTGGATCTGGAGAGGATCTAGACGATGACGAAACTTGGGATAAATGTATTGATAGTGCCATTGAATCTAGTGCCGCAGTTGTGCAGGACAGCTTTAGTGATATTGATACAATTAATGAGGTAGTTATAGCCCCCTTTTGTTCAATTTTAAAAAAATCAACTGGGTCGTATCGTAATTAATAGACCGATTGGTAAAGGCAAAAATAATTTAGGGGAATTAACCTCGTTTAAGCAGATCGTATTTAATATATTTACATGGGATCTAAAAATGGTTTTGATTAATTGCCTCTTTCTAAAATTTGGGGCTTTTAAAATTTGAATTTTGGTTTTAGGGTTCATAAAAATTTAAAAGTTTCCTTATGTCGTGGAAAAATTTCATGGTGTGATTCTGCCCCCTTAGTTAGTTACAGTCCTCTGAAAAACCCGAGGAAAAACCCCTAAAAAATTATTTTTTTTTGCTTTATTTCCAAAACGAATATTTTTTTAAAAAATGCCTTTCGGGACATCTAAACACTTTTGGAATTTTAGAAAAAGTGTTTATACAGGTTCAAAAAATAGCGCATAAACGCGATGGTACGTTGTTGGGGCATGTCTAAGGAACCCCAGAAAATTGTTAATAAAAATTTATTTCATATACCCTCGGAGATATGAGGCCTCAAAGTGCGAAACTTTAATCGCTTATATCTTGAAGATAACAGCACATATTGACGAAAGAATTGGCTAAGTACAAAGGCACAATCTATCTAAAATTATTATAACATTTGTTTATCTTTTAAATGGTCAAATTACATTTTTATAATCAATTTAATTTTACAAAAATTTCATGTAATGAAGCTGACAACAATGTCAATATGATCTAATGAAAAAATGTATACTTAAGAATCTAGATGAGTTTTTAAGATGTATTTTACAAACTGTGTTGACGAACTTATGCAACTTTGTTCGCATTTTTCTCGATGAATATAGCGGATGGTTTTTTTTGTTAATTTTCTAGGGATCCCTGAGAATGCCCTCAGCGTACCATCGCGTTTATGCGTCATTTTTTGGACACCCTGTATAATATCCTGTATAATTTAAAATGTTTATATTAAATTAAACAAAAACTGAAAAACAAGCAATAAAAAAGTTTTGTGGTTTTATCGAGAGGTTTTTTACTATTTTTTTCTTCGCTTAATTATATTTTTTCCTTTGCAGATTGATACTTCAAATAGTTATTCAAATACTTCGCTTTTAGAGGCTATTACTCCGAAAAGTTCATTAAAAAGATACTCTTCTGAAACTAGTGCCGAACGTCAATTGGTAAGTGTTCCTAAAAAAGTAAAAATTATAATTTCACAATAATTTTTGTCAAATTTTAAACAGGATTTTTAAAACAATCACAAAATGCTTTTGGATATTAATATTGTCCACCAAAATTAATTAACCCTAAATATATGATGAAACTGTTTTTTGATTTGGCGTAGGCCAATAAATGATATTTGACTAATCTTCTCTCTGACTTTATCTAATTAAAAACCAAAAAAGCTTCAAAAATACCCAAATTTTAACAAATAACACCTTGCAGAGAAAGTACCGTAAACTGGAAATATCAGGCGATGGGGCGGGGTCTGACAAACTCGGGGGCGATCTACCAGTGGGGCTGATGAGCCCCAGAACCCCACGTACCCCACATGCGCAGCCCCCGCCCCCAGATATGTGCAAATGGCTGACCCAATTCCAGAAATGGTCCAATTTGGAGAGGATTCAAGCTTTGGACGAATTGATAAATCGTTGCGAAGCTACTCAGGTACTGTACAATTTTATTTATTTGACTCTTTAAAGTTATTTAACCAGTAAGTGTGTTAATAAAGGCGATTAATAAACGAGCTTGTTAATAAGCGAGTTTATTAATCGCCATTTATCATACAAACTGGTTGCAATGCTTTTTTGCACATCGGTAGTATTATTAAATAAATTATAAAATAAAACAGTTATTTCACCAACTAACAGAAACAATGCGTCGGCCATTCAAATTTATTAAAGCTAAAGAAGAAGAAGAGCTGTCACCGAACTTTTATTAATTATGAATAGAAAATGAATCTTATTTCCCTAAAATGTGGTAAGAGGATCTGCTGTTGATTGAATCTTAATTAAAGCTACTTTTTCGCACATCGTTTATTAAAGACATTTATTAACGCACTCCAAATCGTTGATTAATCACCCCAATTAATGCATGGATACGAGCCCATGGTAACGCTCTTCTATGTTTAAAATTACTATCTATGTTTCTACATTACAAATGTTAAAGTAGCTTTAATTACGGTTCCAGCAACAAAAACCAAAAGAAATTAAATATTTACCGTTGGAAAGAATGAGAAGCTGATCTTTTACCACATTTTAAGGAAATAACATTCATTATCTATTCACAATTAATAAAAGTTCGGTGACATCTCTTCTTCTTCAACTTTAATAAATTTGAATGGCCGACGCATTGTTTTTGTTAATTGGTAAAATAACAGTTTTATTTTATGATTTCTTTAATAATGATATACGATGTGCGAAAAAGCATTGTAACCAGTTGTATGTTAAATGGCGATTAATAAACTCACTTATTAACAAGCTCTCTCGCTTGTTAAAACCGCTCGTTTATTAATCGCCTTTATTAACACACTTACTGGTTAAATAACTATTAATTCCTTTTCAGAATCTTTTTGTTTTTAGATTATTCTTAAATTTTTACTATTATTTTTTATCGAGTCGTTTTTTAATTATGAATCTATTTTTAGGTACGGCACATGTTACAAGTCATAGAACCGCAATTCCAACGGGACTTTATTTCGCTATTACCCCGCGAACTAGCACTGAAAGTGTTGTCCTTTTTGGGGCCTTTGGAGTTAGTTAGAGCCGCTAAAACGTGTCGGAGCTGGAGGTACTTGGCTGAAGATAATATTCTATGGAAGGAAAAGTGTATACAGGCTGGAATTAAGGAGCTGCCAAAGGATATTCCAAAAAGACATCATTTATCGCCTAGTATGCATTTTTCACCTTGGAAGGTAAGTTTTGTGAACAGTCGTTTAGGAATTTTATAGAGTAGTAAAGTAGGTCAAAAAATTCAATATTCGTATGATAAATACATGTCAAAAATAGGTACAAATGAACATTATAAAATGGATGATGTTTAATTTCCAAAAGGTATAAGTGATGTTTATTTTTTCACGTCCATGGCCGATTTTTATTCTTCTGGTAAAGCATTTACTTTGCGGCCGAGAAAAACCATGGAAAGAACTCAGGCATGCCAGTGTTAGTCAAAATTGTGGTGGTACAATAAATCACAGCTAAAAAGTTACAGCTGTTTCAGGGTTGATATCCAAATCAAAGTTTCTGGAGATAATTGGTGTATTTCTTGAAAACCATCCTAAAATTCAGTGTTTTGACATTTTTCTACAATATGTTTAATCGTTTCTTAGAAGAAAAACAAATATTTAGAAGCTGCTAATTTTTGCAATATTGTAAAAAATTTTAAAGTTATTACGTATGAATCTTTTAAATAATTTATGGACACTGCAAAATTTAAATTCGTAAAAGTAATTCCCTAATGAACAATATTTAAATTTATCCAAGAGTTTTTCTCTTTTTTTCTCAAATTCAAGTTTTTCTTTGGACTTATTTTTACCGAAGGTTATACTGCCCTATTTCAGGTTATCCTATTGTTAATTTTTTTTCAGGCCGCTTACATGCGACAACATGCCATCGAAGTTAACTGGCGAAGTAAACCAATAAAGGCACCAAAAATGTTAAAAGGTCATGATGACCACGTTATTACATGTTTACAATTTTGTGGGAACCGCATTGTTAGCGGTTCTGATGATAATACACTCAAGGTTTGGTCAGCAGACACCGGAAAGGTACGTTTTCTCAAAGAAAATAACCAATTTTCCAAAAAAAAAAAGTAATTACCTTCCATCTTAAAAAATACGATGAATTAACTTTTTAAGTTTCTAGTGTTACTACTGTTAAAGGAACTGATTATATTTTTGTTTTAGTGTCTAAGGACTTTAGTTGGCCACACTGGAGGCGTGTGGTCGTCACAAATGTCCGGTAACACCATTATTAGCGGAAGTACAGATCGAACTTTAAAAGTATGGAATGCTGAAACGGGGGTTTGCATTCATACTTTGTATGGACATACGTCGACAGTTCGGTGTATGCATTTACACGAAAATAGGTATGTTCACTTGTATTTTTCAGCAATTTTATGACCCCTAAATATTTAACAAAGAAGTAAAAATTTCATTAAAAAACAAAGCTTTTTTTACAAAAAATCTAAAGAAAAACAGGGTACCCAGTGACCTAGAAAACCTTAAGAACCCTAAAAAGTCAGGAAATTTAAAATTTTTGTAAAAATTAGGGAAAAGTTACCAAAAATCAGGATTCATAATTCCCATTTTTTTTTAATCCGGGAAATATTATTTGGTAAAATTGTATACAAAATTTAGAGATGTGCTTATGACCAAATCATTTTGGTATGGTCAAATTACGGTCAAATATGGATAAATTTGGTCAAATTAAAAACTTTTGAAGAGAACCCCTGGTGATCATATAAAAAATGAAATTATGGTCATCTAAATACTATATTTATACGCATAAATCCCACTAAGCCAATTTTATGTAAAAGGAAAAAGCAAAATTAAGACAACAACATTAAAAGTTTGGCAAAAAGTGGCAGATTAAAAAAATATTTAGAATTTGACCGAGAATTTGACCAATTTCCCCAAATTTGGGTGATCAAATGACGGTAAAAATACCTAGTCAAAATCTCGGTCAAATAACACTGGCACATCTCTAATAAAAATACAAAATTTGTAAAATAGTAAAAAATATAAATCAAATTTTGTCCAGAAAGAAATCAGGGAAATGTAACGGACCAACCTGCTTTGGACCCTGAGGGTGTTATCTAATGTGAAGATCGGGGAGTGATTTCTAGACCCCTTTTAAGAAAAGAGTTCATATAAACTTGTGTCCAATTTTGCCTTTTTTTTAATTTACAGCCCCCCAAGGATTACTACTTTAAACACTTTTTCCAAAATTTTACAAATGAAGAAGTATTTCTATTATTTAAATGCTTTAAAAAGGTCCTATAACATTTTTTTTTTAATTATTCGATCGGAAATAAAGCAAAAAATAATTATTTAGGGCCGGTTGTACAAACCAAGTTTAAACTTCGGTTTAGCTAAACTGACATTTTATCACAAACAGACTTTGTCAACTACAACACAGACAGTGTCTAAGATTGTTCTCTCTATGATTATAAATCAGTTTAGCTAAACCAACGTTTAAAAGCCTGTAACTTATTATAAGGGGACAAAATAGGACACATGTTTATAAAAACTTTCTTTCTTAAATGGGTCCAGAAATTAATCCCTGAATGTTTTACACGACATTAGGATACATCATAAATGAAAAAATCTTCATTTTGCTAAAAAATTACTTACCTTTTCTTTTACGAAAAACATATTCATATTTATTTATTTATCGAGATATTTTATCCAGGGTGGTAAGTGGGTCCCGAGACGCAACTTTACGAGTTTGGGACGTGGAATCAGGCGAGTGTCTGCACATCCTAGTAGGTCATATGGCCGCTGTGAGGTGTGTACAATACGATGGTAAATGGGTGGTGTCCGGAGCTTATGATTACACTGTCAAAGTATGGAATCCGGAACGAGAGGAGTGTGTCCATACTTTACAAGGACATACTAATCGAGTTTACTCACTACAGGTAAGTCAAACTTGGAAAATAAAATATGCATTTCTTCTTACAAAACTAGATCTGATTTACTTC
Organism: Cartodere bifasciata; assembly: GCA_963920755.1. Taxonomy (NCBI): domain Eukaryota; kingdom Metazoa; phylum Arthropoda; class Insecta; order Coleoptera; family Latridiidae; genus Cartodere; species Cartodere bifasciata. The sequence continues at coordinate 27,568,416 of OY987194.1, read as the reverse complement.
AGATAGTTCTGTCAAGATATTTATTTATTATTTGACAAAAAATTTCGTCTAGCGGTTGTTGATTTGACACTGACGTAAATCAGATCTAGTTTTGGAACTCGTTTAATAGACACGGTCAAGCCCTACGCCACAGTTCACAAAAGTGCATTAAAATACTTTCTGTGACATTTGTTTAGGCAACCAACATTACGGACCAAAGAATATGCTCATTTTTTTCATATTCTGTGTTTCCAACATTGGTCTTTTTAAAACATTATTTAAAGAAACATAAGAGAGTTGTTTAGGTCCCATTAGTGTAAAAATGTTCCTTTTTATCTTATTTACAATATTTTAATTTAATATTACCCGAGAATCTACCGCAAGAATTAAAAAATCACTTGTTAATCTGATGATCATGTTGACCCACCAAGATGTCAACTTTAAAAGCGAATTACTTGAGAAAGCAACCATATCAAGGGGTATAGTTTGTTCTTGGTAATAGAAAAAAATGTTAATTTTACAATGGTACTTACCAGACCTCTTGATATGGTTGCTTTCTCAAGCAATTTGCGTTTAAAATTCACCTCTTGGAGGGTGCACAACATTAACACATAAACTGTATATTATAGAGTTTTACAATGAACTAAACTTGAAATATCGAATTAAATACATTATAGCACATTTTTATACCAAGGGTTCCCTAAGAAAGCTTTTATTTTCACAAAATATTGTTCTAAAAAAGTGGCTAAATCTGACAGAATCAAAATTCTACTTCACAGACAGTTTATTAATGAGGATCTGTGAGGTAGGAGTTGACCGTCTCTATTGTGAAACCAATGATTATTCAGTAAAAGGTTTGAGATATTTGTCGAGTTCTCTTCAGAATTCCGAATTTCAAATGATGCCAAAATTCGATGAGGTTACAAAAAGACAAACCAAACTTTTTCAACTTTTTTTTTTAGCTTAATTTATAAATTTAATTTTTTTCTTTAGTTTGATGGTGTTCACGTGGTAAGTGGTTCCTTAGACACCAGCATTAGAGTATGGGAAGTAGAATCAGGAGCCTGTAAACACACACTTATGGGTCATCAATCTCTCACCTCTGGCATGGAACTAAGGAATAATATTCTGGTCTCTGGAAACGCGGATTCCACTGTCAAAGTTTGGGATATTTTGACTGGTCAATGTCTTCAAACACTCTCAGGTAAGAACTCTTGTTAAGGCTGCCAAACATTTTTAAACGACTATAAATTAAAATTTAGCTTTTTGCAAGGTTTGCTTACATTTTTAGCTCTAAAAATGTGGTTTGTGTAAAAGCCTAATCTTAAAAACTATGCGGTGTTGCGAATTAACTAATGGATATTGATATTGTAAATCGCCATTCTAGAGGGTAATGTCGTATGAAACCATACTAGTTTTTGAGGAATGTTACAGTTTGTATTTAATTTTGAAGCATTTTGTAAAGTTCTCATATGGCCCAATTTTATCTACAATTTTAAGCTACAAAATAATTAGTTTCATTGTAAATCTAGGCTAAATTCGCTTATTCGGACCTTTAAAGAATAATTAATTTGCGACCAAAACTAGGCAATCAATAAAACATTCCAAATCATTCTTAAGGCTCGAGTTTCAAATTCACAGATTCAAAGATCTGTGCTTCTAAAAGTTCGTATAAGTTATTTTCGTTAAGCTCCCGCCAATTCTACTGAATAGCACATCTACATGAGGGCCCCATCGTACAGGGTGTCCCACGTAAGATGACCCAACCCCTTATCTCAGGAACTAAAAACGCTAGCAAATTTTTATTTTCGCAGGATTGTTTGTAATGAACCAAATTTTTATTTTTAGTAATGTTCCACTCTACAGGATGTTCCATTTACTCGGAACACACATCCACTTCCTTATTTTAAATGGAACACCCTATATTTTTTATATTTTTAAATACTCCCAAAAATAAGGATTATTTTGTTAAAAGTCCGAAATCTCCAACTTTTTTAGTTTTTGCAAAAAAAAAATGTTTCTAAAATTTTTGCCAGTTGCAGCAGCTTTTTAAAAAAATCATTGCGCTTTTCATGGCTGATATTTTTGCATAAAATTTAAACAACATATAATTAAGATGCTTTAAAAACATTTTCATCTAAAATTTGACCAAAAATCGTAACCGGAAGTGAAAAATCCGCCATTGAATATCGATACATTAAAACCGATTTATTTCTAAAAAATTAAATACAAAGCTATATTTTTTTCCGGCCCATTAAATTTACTTTTTTATTTCCTTTCATTTGATACCCCACTTCCCTATACCTATCTCCATCCCTTTTGGAGATACTCAGTAAGGGTGTGTTTAGGAACCGTTTTTACCCCAATTATGTTTTATTAAAATTTAATTTAAAAAAGGCTTAGACAAATCAATTATCTTTCCAAAGGGGACATGTAAGTGATATATTTTTTGTAATTGGGGTAAAAACAATTCGTAAAACTACCCTTATTGAATATCTCCAAAAGGGTTGAAGATAGGTATAGGGAAGTGGGGTATCATATGAAAGGATATTAAAAAATAAATTTAATGGGCGAAAAAAAAATATAGCTTTGCATTTAATTTTTCAGAAATAAAACGGTTTTAATGTATTGATATTCAATGGCGGATTTTTCACTTCCGGTTACGATTTTTGATCAAATATTAAATGAAAATGATTTTTAAGCATCTTAGTTATACGTTGTTTAAATTTTATGCAAAAATATCAGCAATGAAAAGCGCAATGATTTTTTTAAAAAACTGCTGTAACTGGCAAAAATTTCGAAAAATTTTTTTTTTGCAAAAACTAAAAAAGTTGGAGATTTCGAACTTTTGAAAAAATAATCCTTATTTTTGGAAGTATTCAAAAATATAAAAAAATATAGGGTGTTACATTTAAAATAAGGAAGTGGATGTGTGTTCCGAGTAAATGGAACACCCTGTAGAGTGGAACATTACTAAAAATAAAAATTTGGTTCATTACAAACAATCCTGCGAAAATAAAAATTTGCTAGCGTTTTTAGTTCCTGAGATAAGGGGTTGGGTCATCTTACGTGGGACACCCTGTACATTAAAACTAGGCAATCAATAAAATATTACAAATCATTCTTAAGGCTAGAGTTTCAAATTCACAAATTCGAAGATCTGTGCTCCTAAAAACTCGTATAAGTTATCTCTGTTAAGCTGAAGTCAATATTCAACTAAGTAGCACATCAACATGAGGGTATATTAAAATAAAACTAAATATAATTTTTAAAACTAGAAAAATAGAGCTTAAAACGTATTATGATTTCATATAAATCGCACATTTCTTCTGTCGAAAATCTGACTTTAAAAAACAAAAATATTATAATGATTTGTGAAGTCAGTTTTTGGACTTAAAGAAATAATTGATTTAAATGAAACCATAATATGTTTTATAGCCCTATTTTTCTAGTTTTCAAAACTGTATTTAGTTTAAATATACGATGGGGCCCTCATGTAGATGTGCTATTTAGTAGAATAGACGGTAGCTCAACGGAGATGACTATACGAACTTCTAGGAGCACAGATCTCGAAGATTTGTGAATTTGAATCTCTAGCCTTAAGATAAGTTTATTGGCTGTAACGTTTTTGTTTTATGGGAAATATTTTTGAATTCTTGTCATTATTCAAAAACTTTTTTTTCTGCAATCAGATTTCTGGTTGAAAAAATCGTTCTCAAAAAACTGTCCTCAGCTCTTTTTAATATCAATTAGATTTCTATTTAAACACTGTATTAAAATTTAAAACGACTGAGAAACACCGTTAGAGATAATCAAGTTCTGTTTTTAAGAGGTTTATTGAGTGTATTCTGTAACTTTTCCGTTAAAAGTTAAAATTTTAAAGGGCGTCACGATGACGTAAAAGTAAAACGCTTGAATATTGTTTTAAAGGCCATTAAAAATTTTAAAGGTCCTTTAAAATTTAAATTTGAGTTACAGAATACACACCTATGGGTACTAAAATAGACAACTTTGCTCTTACTAAACCGACCTTGTATCTCTTAAGGTAAGAAAGACCCCAAAGGTGGCCGTCAAATTCGCAAATGTAGTGTAGGATCTTATCTGTCCAAATTAAGCCAAGATCTAAACCAAACATTCTTCAACAGGTTCCTTCAGACACCAATCAGCAGTAACCTGCCTCCAGTTCAACAACCGCTTCGTGATTACGTCATCAGACGACGGCACTGTCAAACTCTGGGACGTACGCACGGGGGAGTTTATCCGTAACCTAGTAGCACTGGAGAGTGGGGGGTCAGGTGGGGTAGTGTGGCGCATCCGTGCATCGGACACCAAGTTAGTGTGCGCAGTGGGGAGCAGGAACGGCACAGAGGAAACTAAGTTACTAGTGCTTGACTTTGAGGCTGAGATACCTGAACATGGGGGGTTGTTGTCTCCTGGAGGGGAGTCCTGCCCCAGTCCTAGGTAATAACAGTAATAATTAAAATGGACGTTGAATAATGATATGGGTATTAAAGGAGCTAGATGTGGGGCGTTTTGGTTATTTTTTGGGTTTAGCTCCATTATTTTCATCTCTTGTTAAACTGACTTTTAGTTAAAGTTCATGTTAAAATTTTAGCCAATTACGATAGCTTAAATCGACGTTAATGTGCTTGTAACCAAATCATTTTGGTATGGTCAAATTCTTTAAAACATTTGAAGAGAACCCTTGATGATGTTATATGAAAAATTAAATTATGGTCATCTAAATACTATATTTTGACGCATGAATCCCACTAAGCCAATTTTATGTAAAAGGAAATAGCAAAATTAAGACAACAACAATAAAAATTTAGCAAAAAGTGGCATATTCAAAAAATATTTAGAATTTGACCAATTTCCGCAAATTTGGGTGATCAAATGACGGTAGTAAAACCTAGTCAAAATCTTGGTCAAATACCACTCTACTTTTAGTTAAAATTCCTGTTAAAGTCAATTTTAGCCAATCACGATAGCTTAAATCGACGTTAACTTTACCTAAAAGTCAGTTTAACAAGAGATGAAAATAATGGTCCTTAGTCGGATACAATAAAATCTTACAAAAAATCCTGGTTTTTCGGGAATTTTTCGTGCAGCACAATTTTTGTGAAAACATGTAGTATTTGGTACCTAGAAACACATTTATCATGTGCGCACTCATGCGCACATTAGCATTTTGTGCTAGAGCCCCCCAAAAAACCCCCTTTTATTCGTAATAATAGAATATGGTGGATCTATACCAAATTTTGCACATAGACACCAAACAAGTTTCTAGAAATAAAATATTTTCGAAAAAAATTTCTTTAACCCCTTTAAGCCCCAAAACGAGTAATATTTATCACGTTCGATTTACACAAAATCTTTTTAGAACCTGGTTTGGTGTCCATCTGCAAAATTTGGTCTAGATCCACCATGATCTATTATTACGAATGAAAGGGAGCTCTATGGGAGGCTCTAGCACAAAATGCTAATATGCGCATGAGTGCGCACATGGTAATTATGTTTCTAGGTATCAAATACTACATTTTCCCAAAAATTGTGCTGCCCGAAAAATATCTTGGCCAAATGTAAGATTTTATCGGACTATTTGCTATTTTGTTTATTAGGGGTTTAATATCTACGAATATATTTTCTCTGTGCCCCCCTTGTTTTAAATAAAGCCCTAAAGGCAAAATAGTGGTCAATTTTATAACCATAAAATACGCCAAAAACCCAAACCACATTCTAGTTCCTGTTAACTGTTAATGGACATTGTTTAAAAAAACTGCCAGTGAAGGTAAAACTTTAATTAAAAGTGCCGTCTGTGTTTATTCTGTATTCAAGACTTCTAATAAAATCTCCACATTTTAACACTTATGAAAAATTGTCTCAAAAAATCATTACTCGAATTATTATCAATTTTGGTTTTGTTTGTTAAGGCTAGAAATTCAAATTCACAGATTCGAAGATCTGTGCTCCTAGAAGCTCGTATAAGTCATCTAAGTTAGCTCCCGTCAATTCTACTAAATAGCAAATCTTCATGAGGGCCCCATCGTATATTAAAACTAAATGTTGTTTTGAAAACTAGAAAAATAGGGCTACAAACGTATTATGGTTTCATTTCAATCGGTTATTTCTTTGTGTCGAAAATCTGACTTCAAAAAAGAAAAATATTGTAATAATTTTTGAAGACAAATTTTCGACATAAAGAAATATGCGATGTATACAGGGTGTTACCAAATAAGTAGCAAAAAATTCAGGGGGTAATTCCTGAACCCATTTTAAGAAATAAAGTTCATATAAACATGTGTCCGAAAATCCTTCGTTTTTAAGATACAGCCCCCCCCAAAAACCCCTAAAAAATCAATTTTTTCGCTATAATTTCGAATAGAATAATTTTTTCAAAAAATTTTATAGGACCTATTTGATTTATCTAAATACTAGAAATATTTTCCGCTTTGTAAAATTTAAAAAAACGTGTTAATAGAGGGGGCCCTTAGGGGGCTGTAAGAAAAAAAAAAGTCAAAATCGGGCATATGTTTATAGGAACTTTTTTTCTTAAAATGGGTTCAGGAATTACCCCCTGAATTTTTTCCTACTTATTTGGTAACACCCTGTATTTCGTTTGTAGCTCTATTTTTCTAGTTTTCAAAACTACATTTAGTTTTAATATACGATGGGGCCCTCATGTAGATGTGCTATTTAGTAGAATTGACGGTAGCTCAACGGAGACTTATACGAGCTTCTAGGAGCACAGATTAAAAGATCTGTAAATCTCTAGCCTTAAATATTTTCAAGAAGCCCCTTAGATGACTTTTTTATAAACTTTGGGACTCTCACAATTGTTGTTAATAATTGCCTTATTTATTTACTATTAATTAATAAAATATTAATTTTACAAAGCATATTTTTATACTTTTTTTTGTTTTATTTTTTTAATAAGTATTTATATATCTTTTGCTGCATTTTTACATTATTTAGGTGTCCTATTATTTCTTTAAATAATTTAAGATTACTTTTTTGGACATAAGAATAATCTATTATTTTTTGTGATTTTGATAATCGGTTAAAAATTTCATTTGCCATAAAATTAAAACAGGTCCCCATTTCGGTTTCCTTTATAAAAATTCAGAGCTTACGAAAACTAAACGGTACACTTCTTTATTTTTATGGCATGTGAAATATTTTTCTGTTAAAAAAAATGCGTAAAATATTTCTAACCTGTTAAAAAATGTTTAACGGTATACTTTTCTTATAAGATATTTTAACTGTTCCTAAAACTAAACTAAGAAAACAGTGCACGATAAATCACAATCTTGTAGTGATCTAGAAAGAGCTGTCTATTTCTCAAAAACAAAAATTAAAAAAAATAATTTTGGGGGCAGTTTTTTGTTAGACAGCCTGTATTATCGTGCCCCTACCTTAAGACTGAATGATTTTTTATTTATGTTTTGTAAATTAGACTCTTTTGCCCTTATAGCCCAATTATTCTAATTAAAATTTGTAGGTTCCTTAGAAAAAAATCCCAACCAAGATCTGCTTATGCAGGATTGTAGGCACTACCCCCAGGAATATAAAAGTAAAAAATTCCCACAAAATTTTCGTGACGTTTTGCCCCCATCTTGCATAGAAGTGAGGAGTTAGTTTTTTGTTTATACCTAAACTATTCGGCAATTTTAAAAAAAGTTTTAAAAATTTTTAGGAACATTATTTTAATAAGAATACAATCATTTAAAAAAAAAAAAATAAATCACCAATATTAACGATTCTATAGCTCTTTGAAAATCACCTTATTTCATCATAATCGTCTATAGAGTCCTGAAGCATAGATTGCAGCGTTCTCTGTAGGACCAAATTAGCACATTTTCAAAGTGCTATGAAATCGTTCATATTGGTGATTTACTATTTTTTCTTAAATGATTGTATTCTTATTAAAATAATGTTCCTAAAAATTTTTAAAACTTTTTTTAAAAGTGCCAAATAGTTTAGGTAATAACAAAAAACTCCTCACTGATGGGGGCTAAACGTCACGGAAATTTTGTGGCAATTTTTCACTTTTATGTTCCTGGGTGTAGTGGCTACAAAGTACAAACCTGCATAAGCAGATCTTGGTTGAGATTTTCTGGGGGCATTATTAGAATGATTGGGCTATTAACTTAACAAAAAACGTGATGAAAGAACTGCGCGCCATCTAACAATAACGGGTGAAATAAGGCATCAAGGTTAAGAATTAGGATAATAGATGGCCACCATTTTCATGCTCAATAAACTATGTCATAAGTTGTGATGAATAATGCCCAGTTACACAGAATAAATATATAAGGTTCTTTACTTACCAAAACAACAAAATAATCATAGTTTTTAAGTTCATAAAAATAAAATAGTAAAAAAAAAGAAAAATTTTAACTGGTTTCTTTTTAAGATTTATTTTTTGTTGTTAAAAAGAACTTCGTTGTTTATTTTGGTGTAATAGGCTATAAGCATCACTAAAAAAATATAAATAATAATGATCTAAAATAAAATACCATGTTTAGTGATAGAAAACTGCGAAACTTGAAAAAAATAATTTTTAATAGGAGAAATTTAATTGTTTAGTTTTAATTTTACACTGTAATTTTACATTGTAATTACAATTGCCTGATGAATCATACCTATTGTATTTTAGTACCTAATTTTTGTTTTTTTTTGCGCCTTTTGTTAGTGTCAATAATTTTTGAATTAATTTCAGGAATGTGTAATATTACATTGTCTGGTGTTGTTATGTTAACCATTAACATGTATTTGTTGTATTTATTTTATTAAAAACAATAACGATCAATTTTTTGTTTTTTTTATCGTCTACAAAAATTTTACAAAACTTTGTAGAAGCCCCAATTTAATTTCAAAAGATGTTTTGTATTATTAAAATTGGGTTATTTTATTAAAACAAATTATAAAAACATACTTATTTTACTGTCTTCGTTTTTCTTTCTTTTTATGCGTCGTGTCTTCTGATTTTCTTTTTTTGTCCCCTTTTTCCTTTAAGGGGGCAACGCTAAATCCTTCTATTTGTGGACTTACTAATTGCAAAACAAACTTCTCATGTTGGATATTATCGGTATTTAGACTTAACCGAACGGTTACACGATCAAATGCGTGAAGAATAATATCACCTGCTTTTTGTGTTTGATCCTTAAAATAAAAAAAAATTAGCAAAAACCTTAAGAAAAATTAGTAAAAATTAAAAATATTAACAACTTAAAAAAAAACTTACTTCTTCGTTGTATTCAAAGATATTTGATGTTTCTCCTTTATGCGCCAAAAAGAGAGTACATTCTAACCCGTATTTTGGCATTAAAATTTGTAAAGCATTTTTTCTCACATACAGAATGTAGCCTTCTTCATCTTGAAGTTTTCCTTTGAAGAACAACTAAAAAAACATTTTATTTTGTATCAATAACCCCCACATTTTAACAAAAACAACCCAATGTACTACTATCCATTCACATTTAAAAAAAAACAGAGTTGGCGAGCCATAGATTTTACCTTGTATATTGTCATTAATGTCACTTGTGTTTGCTGGTTATGTAAGAAAAGTCAAAAAAATTAAAAAATGCATTTAAAAACCCCCAATGTTTAGGGCATCTAAATCAAAACAATGTTCTCAACATATACAGAAGTATTTAATTTCATATTGAATTACTTTATAATGCATTAATAATTAAACCATTTAAAAGTTTACACAAAATAGGAATTATTTATGTAAGTACTCACTGTTATGAAGCCCTTTTAGGTTTCATAGGATAAATTAGCACATTTACAAAAATGTCTACAATTTTCTTTATAAATTCTCACATCTCAAGCAAAAATTGTTTCGTTTTTCCAATTTTATGCCTGTTTTATGTAACTGTCATATTATTTTTGGCATTTTTTAATTTTTTATGACAGTTAATTTGAAGTGTAATGCCAACTTTGTGGAAAATTCAACTTTTCAAAGAATAAGATTCTAGTTTTCATAGATGACTGTCTTTTTTTAACTGCGAATGGATAGTAAACAAGAGCGGGTTAAATCAGTGAGAGGGATAGATCATTTAAAAAGTTAAACTTCGCAGATAGCTCATTTTTTATGACTATTTTTTTATTTTTAAATAATTGTTACACATTCTATATGATACTCTTCGCAGTAGATGATTAAAAAGGTGGATTTTTTATTTTATTGAAAGAAACGTAAAACTTATTTTTTTTGTAAACGGGTGGGGATACAAAAAAATTACCAAATGCATTTTTATAGGGAAAAATACAATCTTTAATTTTATTAGGAATATTTTTTTTCGTAAAGTTGACATTAACGAAAATATGAATTTTTTTCTACTTTGGGGGTGTTTTTAACCCTCTATTTATTACTTGATTTTTTCCAAAAACAATAGGGCTCTTCCTCTAAATGGGATTGATTTTTGTGTTAAATCTCAAGTCGATCCGATAAACCGTTCTTGAGTTATCGTGGTCACAAATTTCGTTACAGACAGACGGACGGACAAAAAATAAAAGTCTTAAAAAGTCATGAAACGAATGAATATGTAAAAAATTTTGCTCTAGGACGAATATTAACGATTTTAGAGAAGGTCCGACCAATCTCAATATACTCTTCGACTTTGTCTGCAAAGAGTATAATAAGAAACTTACATGTGTATTAAACGCAACAGACGCTCTGCCAGCATACTGCGCCATCCTGTTTCGATAATTCAAATTATGACACAACTGCGCAGTTTTCTGCTTATCCAACAGCTCTGGATACGTACTGTCGGCCATACAGGTCACCGCTAACAATCTGTGTACTATGATATCAGCGTAACGTCTGATTGGAGAGGTAAAATGGGTGTAAATGGGCACTGCAAGACCGTAGTGATAAAACTCGTCTTGCTGTAGAGTGCCAGTTGCAAAGTAAACAGCTTGCAACATGCAACGCGTTGCTAGGATACGCAACATTGTGTTTAGGTAGGGGTTTGTTGTGCTGACTGCGTCATCGAGCGATGTTGCCAGGTTTTTGCCGCTGTCTGTTTTTATTTCGAAGCCCTGAAAAAATGTATTATTGCCATTTTTTGCCCCAAAATTAAAACAAAAATAAATAATTTGAATGCTTTAAGGGCGATTTATAGAACGTTACTTTAACTTTACTTCAGCGTAACTTCACTTCCGCGTAACTTAACAAATTTGCTTAATTTATAGATTGTAAAGTTACGTGAAATTGGGAACAGGTATGCGCATGTGTCTGAACTCGCGACTTCTGACTATTTACACCTGGGCCGTAATTACGGAATATCGCTCCGTACGAAACCTACATAAGAAGACCAGCAGGTCTCGTACGAAGCGATATTCCGTAATCACCACCCTTGACAATATGGGTGAATATCTCATTTTTGCAAATTTTGCGCATAATCGGCCAAGCTCAGCTTTTGACAGTACTACTTACAGCTAAATGAATCAGCAAATCAGCGCTAAAGTGTAATATAAATTTGCTAATACATTCCCATGTATTTTATTTAATTTTCTGTAAAGTTACGCCGAAGTAAAGCGGAAGTAAGTAACGTTCTATAAATCGGCCTTTAAAGTTAGTGTAGATAAAAAAGGTTCAAATTCTCTCTTAAGAACTAGTTTATTTTAACAAGATTTGCAATTTTATGGATGATCCAAAAAAGTCCTTTCTTTTTGCTATCATATGAAATGCTTACCAAATGTTTTCCTGCTTTTACCAAAGGATCAAAATTGTTACTAGGGGGCGTAGGATGCCTTCTAAGAAGAGCACATTCAGGGAATTCTTGTAGTATTTTATTAGCCACACTAATATTAGCCAGTAACATGAATTCTTCCACCATTGAATTTGTTTCAAACAGTTTTTTTACTTCTACATCTAGGGGTTCCATTGTTTCGGAATCCATGTGGATTTTCACTTCGGGAGAAGCTAACACTAAAGCACTGAAAAGAATCAATTTTTTAGGCATCGCTGTTTTAAAACATTGAAAAAAGAACAACAAGAAGATATTCTTTGCAATTTTTTCGAAGATTTTCTTTTATAAAAGTAATCATTTTATAAGATAGTCATTGCAGTTAAAATTTGATGCATTATTATTTGCAAGAAAAATGCGCACTTTTTATTTTCTTTAAAAATGTAAAATACTCGATTTTTTTCTAAACAGGTGGGGGTATGAAAAATTCACTAAAAATTGTAAAATGCATTTTGATAGAAAAAAGTGGAGTCTTTAATTTTATGAAAAATACTTTCTTATGAAATTAATATTAGCCGAAATAGGTTTCTTTTCAACTTTAGGTGTGCAATAATAAACCGTTCTTGAGTTATTGTGGATTTTTCTTTGAATTTTAAAAAAAGTGATGAAAACCGCGAATAAACGCTGGGGCTTGTTGAATTTCCCGTCTTACAATTTTTGCTGGCTTTTCGGTGATATTATCAGTAGCTTTCCGTTTTCTGCTGATGGATATGTATTGTCTTGGTAATGAAACCTTACGGCCCCCAGTCACCTAGATGCTGAGAATTGTCATGATCGTTAGTGAAAACTACCCTAGTTGTATGTTATAACCCAAGTTCTTTTTACAAGTACTGCAAATTGTAAATGATACTTAAAGAAGTATCGCATGATCCCACCCTCCTCCTCATGCTCAATTAGTTAATTTATTTCATGATTAATTAATATAATTCATGAATAATAATATCATAATATCTATTGATAATAGTAATGGTAGACTGAAAGAAGTGAGACTGTCGTCTCGTTTTATGTATTGACAGGACGTATCCTTCCTGCAGGAATACAGTAACAAGAACTCATGACCGTAGTCATAAATGAGTTGGGATTGTACAATGAATTCCATGAAGCAGATATGGTCCCGTAGGATCCAAGGTCAAACTCATGACCGTAGTCATAAATGAGTTGGGATTGTACAATGAATTCCAGGAAGCAGAATATGGTCCCGTAGGATCCAAGGTCAAACTTGAGTCGTAACTCTTCTTCTTTCAATGTACAGCCATTAAAATCATTATAAGAATTATTATTATTCATAGAATGTTCTTTAAAAGAATACATCAATTATTACAACTTGGGTTATAAGATATCAATAATCAATCTAGTATTAAAATCTGGAGACAAAGGATAATTAAATTTGTAATCGCTTTAACGAGACTTACTTGTTCAATATTTCTCTATGTTACAAATAATACCATGCATGGTTAGTTAAGATTAGTGAGGTTAGGTAAACACATTTACATTAGGAATTTCAGAATAGGATAAAACCAAATTACTTGTTCCCATGTTTAACCTTACAACTAAATCTAGAGAAATATAAGGCGTGGAAAACAATCCACCAAGCGAACTCATATTTCTACTAGACTCAATCGTTAAATATCTCTCAATATGAACAGTTAATATTTGGCGTAATAGAAACCACAATGCTTACAAACATCAACTATCCATATTCAAAAATACAGGATAAACAAATCAGAACTCAGTATGTCTAGTGTTCATTCTTACAATTAAAACTAGAGAACTATAAGGCGTGGAAAACAATCCACCAAGCGAACTTATATTTCTACTAGATTAAATCGTTTAATATTCCCTAATATGAACCGCCTAATACCAAGCGTGATAGAAACACCACCGGCGATTTGGCATCGACCATTCATATTAAGAAATACAGAATCAAACATTGGTTTCATGCTGAGTTCACTGGAATGGGCCACTTGGTAACAGTGAAAAGCTTGACTAACAAACCGCACAGCAGCACCGTCGGCCAATCAGAAACGATCAAATGGCATTCATGCGCGTAACTGTTGTTGTTACATGCTTGAGCTTAAAAGCTACCTGCTGCTCCATATTAGGATATAAATATGGCCATAATTTGGTATAATTCAATAAGTGCCCTGTGCCTGTAGGTGTTTGTCACCCCTAGAGAAGTTATTTAAAGTGTTTGTTTAAGTATTTTGTGTGATATTTAATAAATACCCAGTGATTTACTTCAATATTTTAACTGCAAATTCAGTGTTAAACAGGTATGTCTATGAATTTTTTTAATACTTGCTTAACTCGGTTAAATCAGAATTGCTTTTATTCTACTTCACATTTATTTATTGTAAAGTTTATTAAAGTTTGCTAACATTATTTTACTCATAACCTTTTGAGTACATAAGTTTATTTAATAATTTATGTACAAATCTACACATTTTTTTTACCCATACCTACTTTTAGTTCATTTCTCTAAAGGAAATGTACTATTGTTTAATTTAACAATACCATTAGGTCTACTTGGCTAATTGCTTTTTATTTTTAGATTATCATGGTTTACAACAAGTGTAGTGATTTAAGTTGTGAAGACAAAAAATCTCCCCGGCATCGGTTCCCAGATCCAAATAAGTTTGGACTTAAATTTCTGAAATGGATGGCTGCAGTAGCAAACTTGGAGTTATTAAAATTGGGAGAAAATTACAAGTTTGTAAACTTGAAGGTTTGTCATTTACATTTTGCTGACAAGGATATTTTATCCAATACTCGCCTAAAACCAGAAGCTGTGCCCTCTAGATTTTTACCTGCCCCAATTAGAGAAGAAGTCATTAAGGATGCATTGACATTTTTCAACCTGCCTGGTTGTTTTTCAGAAAATGCACCATTATCAGGTAATTTTAATTAAATTAATTGATTAGTTCGAAGAAGTTTCTTCCCTTTTAATTTATTTTTAATTTAATGGCATTTTCGAATTTAAAGCAATAACTAATTTATTATTAATTTTTAGAAAAATTGCCTGATGCACGTGTAGAAATGGAAATACCATTTGTATCTGGTTTAAATGATATGGTACCAAACACCACAGCTTTTGGAGACAATACAATTACACCAAAGCCTTCTACAAGTGGAGCACAAGCTGAAGAAATAAATCAAACAGCTGCTGATATTATTGACCAAACGCCAAAACCTTGCACCGATGGAGCAAGGCGTAGGAGAAGGAAGGCTACTAATCTCATTTTTGATGATATATCTCCAAAGAAACGTGAGTATTTTTTTAAATGTAATACATGTTATTTTTTTTGCTACGTATTCTCACCATCAATTTCAAAAAACTACTTACTTTACTTTAACACCCACTTTTAACCAAATTAAAATAATTTTTATATTCTTTTTTAGGATGCTTTTCTCCACTGCTTAACCGCCTTGGAGTTTCAAGAGCCACCCAGTTAACGCCCAAGGCCTATAAACTTTATAAGAAGTCTCAAAGAGTCACTCGCAGTCTGCAAAAATTACGTCGGAAATCGAGGCTTGTAAACATGAGACTGACTAAAGAAGAAGTGTTTAGTGACGTTACTTCTGCATTGGACCCTCACGTGGTGGATTTTTTGAAGAACCAGTTGGAAAATGCGAAAAGAACTCCTAATAGACGACGATATACAACTAACGACAAAATCTTGGGCATTATTCTTATGAAGTCTAGTGGGCGTGGTTATCGCCGATTGCAGAGTTTATTTTGTCTACCATCTCGAAAAACACTACACGGATTATTGAGAAATATTGCTATTAGCGCCGGATTAAATTCTATTATTTTTAAACATCTGGAATCCCGCACTCCTAAAATGAAAGAAGAGGATAAATTAGTGGTGTTAATGTACGACGAGATGGCAATAGAGCCCCACATTTCCTTTAGGAATGGTAATTTTCGAGGATTTGAATGTTTTGGTCAGGGTGAGGGATCCAACAAAATAGCGAACCACGTCCAAACATTCATGGTAAAGGGAATCGTTTCTAATTGGAAACAAGCTCTGGGTTATACCTTTTCCAATGGTCCAACAAAAACTGCTGAATTGGTTGTTGAAATAAAGCAAGCAATAAGAAATTGCACAAAGGCTGGATTAAAAGTTGTCGCCACGATAAGCGACCAAGGAAGTACAAATCAGGCTGCAATAAACGAGTTAATGCGCCAATCCGTTGAAAATCCAAATGAGGATCCTATGTTGGAAGGAAGATGACAAGGAATATTGCGCAAAATGGAGTGATGTAGAAAACGCCTATAACATGGACAACTCCTCGGGGGAAATGAGGTGCATGAGCCGTTTAACTGACCTCCACGTATATAAAAACAAAATCAAAAAGATGAAGGTGTCCTGTGCTGCACAAGTTTTTAGCCACACCGTCGCCTCTTTTATCTATCACCACGCTGTTCATTTCCGTAAGTTTGTTTTATATTTAAAAAAAAAATAATTAAAAGAAAATAATTGGTTTAAAAACCTTTTTTTACTTTTGTATCGTTTTTAAAAATTGAAATTACGACATCGATTGTTATTTTTTTTTTTTTACAATTTTAATGGAGATAATCACATCTTATATTTTTAATCCAAAAACAAAAAAGTAATTTTATTATATTTTTTCAGCTGGAAAACCTACCAACGGGTATTGCCTGGAAAAGGAAGCCGAGGGAACTGCTCGCTGCCTGAAATTCTTCGATAAATTGTTTGATAGCGTGAATGGGGCTTCTTTGTTCCAAGCGAATGGAAAAGAGTTGCGAACACTAATTACAAAAACCAGCCCACATCTAAAGTTTTGGAAGGACGCAAAACAAACCCTACGAAAGATGACGTTTATTGGAAAGCGCGCTAACGACAACAAGAGACCGCCATCGTTAAAAAATTGGATGGTAACATTAAACAGTTTGGAAGAGGTTTTAAAAGTGGTCACTAGAGATTATCCGAAATTAGGAGGCATTAAAGGTCGAGCATTCAATCAGGATCCAGTAGAGAACCTGTATTGTCAGGTCCGACAACAGGGTGCCAGGAACAACAATCCAACCGTCGAAGATTTTACGAGCCACTTTAAAACTTTAGTCATCAATAATTTGTCCACAAGGCATTCGGTCTCAGCAAATTGCGAAGCTGATTCTTCAGAAAATTTGGCGATAAACTCTATTCGAGAATTTATTCTTGAAGGTAACTCCAAATCTGAAGATGATCGCAGTGACCCTGAACAAGAGTGCCCTGTTGGGCAAATTGTAATTCCCAATGACATTAAGCAATTAACAACAATGCAGGCTATTGGATACGTCACTGGATTTATTTTTAAAAAAATTAAAACGTTTAATAAATGCAAAATGTGCTTGAGGAGTATCATAACTGGTCAAAAATCATTAAATTGGCATGCTTGGACAAGTGCCAAGGAGTACGGAGGAAAGAATGCAATGAGGCTACAATATTGTAAGCCATCAGTATTGGATTCTTTCTTCCGTACTTACTATGTCGTGCTTGCACTTATTCCTTTGGTTTGTCAAAAAAAAAATGCTCTCGATATTTTAAAATATGTGCAAGATAACAAAATTTTCGACGTTGAAATAATTTGCCCTCAGCATAGTGAGCAAATGTATAACACTAGTTTGAAAAAATTTGTTACTCTCGCCTGCTACAATTTTTGTGACGGGGCTAATAAAATAATTAAGGGCAGTGATACACGTGCATTTAATCCAAATGTAATTTATAATCAGGCACTTAAAATTTGCGAATCCAGAAGAAAAACAAAACCTAATTTGCCAGTTTCTTAATAAATAATGTATAAATTTTGAATATTTTAACTTTTAAGAATGAGTTTTTTTTATATTAACTACCTATCTACTTATTATTTTTAATAAAATATATTACTTTCGTATAAATTGATTTATTTAACCCATACACTAAATAAACAAGAATTAAAAAAAAATTGCGTGTATGAGTTAAATAATTCAACTTGTTTGTTAAATTAGCATAATTTAATTTTCCTTAATTAATATTTTGCACATTAAATATTATTTAAGAAAATTAAATAAAATAAAATAAAAATATGCAATTTTAAAAAACAAGTTGAATTATTTTTCTTTTTACAAAAAAGCTAATACGGTCCTGAAAAGCCTAATACGGTCCTGATTTAGTTCGCTAACATACCGCAAAGCAGCACCTGCAAACGATGTTCCCAAATTTAACATGGGTGCTTCCAGTCTATCTTTAGTTAACTTGTCTATGCTACTTTTCACGTCGGTCGGTCTTATTTATATACTGATCAAGCAACTCCTAAAAGTAGGTCAAACATGCTGATATCATTCATAAAGCTCCGTTCACCATCACTACACTCGAAGACGATCGATCCAAACCGGCTATGTTATTTATAAAAGTATTGATTTTTTCTTATAGAATCGTCGACCGGGTGTTGTACCGTCTCAGTGTCTCCCTATTTTTGAGAGTGGAAGAAAGATTTCTCTCAACGAGCAAAAATATTATTGATTTATTTATTTTTGGTTTAAGTAGAACTACTGTCCATGTTTAAATGTGTTTAAATTAAAACTCTAACAAATAGCAATTAATAGTCAGCACACTTAGGATAGGGTCAGTGTCTCCCTATTTTTGAGAGTGAAAGAAAGATTTCTCTCAACGAGCAAAAATAAAAATTTGCGGTCAATGGTCTTTTGAGTTTTAATCAATAAAGATATTTTTTTTTTTTGTTATTAAATAAATGATATTATATTTATATTTGTTGCAATCACTAAGGTATTAAAAGTGAGTTATTTACATCTCATTTACCTATGTGTTGTTAAGTCTATTTATCTCAATTTTTTTTAAATAAAAATAATGATACAAAAAAAAAAAATCGCACCAGGGTGAATGCACCAGTGAAGGAACAACGTCATACATTTTTCAAAATTTTAAACTTTTTGCACCTTGCAAGTTGTTGAAATGCAACTTATATTAGTTAGTAGTTTGGTATGTCGCTTTTAATGTTTAAAGTTTTATCCTTGGCAATAAAGAGATAATGTTAAAATTGAATGTATCCTTTGTGCCTGTCTTGGATAGATGCGTTTGTGCATAAAATAATAAGAAAGTTTAAAGACAGATGTAACATTTTAAATTAATTTTAAGGCTATTATCATTTAAAAAAAAAAAAAGGTCAAAAAAAAAAATTATAAGATTGTCCATTTTTTTTTTAATCTATAAAATTATTTATAGTTTATTCATTTTTTTAGCTGTTCCTTACTGGAACGCAAAGACAAACTAGTCAAGGAACAAATGTTACTTTACTGTTATGTTATTCAGTAAAGAAACAGCCACAAAAAGTCCTTTTCTGGGTATTTACCAATTGCCGCCATGTTTTTAAACTGGTTATTAATAATCTTAGGATTTTGACAATTAGTTATTGCTTTTAATATGAAATTAACAAAAAAAATCAATTTAATATATGTATGTGGAAACCATGCCCATAAGTTTAGCATAAAATACCTTAAAAAAAAAATTGTTAAAAAAAAAAATATTATTTCTTTAATTTGTTTTTTTTTAGTATCACATTAATTTGTGTTTTTTTTTTTTTTATCCAAACTCATGATAATCTTGTTATTGTTTTAAATAAACAATTGACAATTCAACAAGAGAGATGTCACATTTTTTTGGCAGACATATGTTGTGTTGTTAGTTTACAACAACTTTAATAATGTGTTTTAGTTAAAATCCTATATTTTTTTAATATAAGAATTTATTTGACATTATTATACTCCTCGCAGACAAAGTCAAAAACGAGGAGTATATTGTGATTGTTTTGAAAATTCTAAAATCGTCAAAAATCGTCGTAGAGCAAAAATTCTTGCAGATTCGTGCGTTTCATCGAATTTTGAACAACTTTCAAAAAATCCGTCCGTCTGTCCGTCCGTCCGTCCGTCTGTCCGTCTGTCCGTCTGTCACGTTTTTTGTAGACACTCTAACTTGAGAACCAAAGAACCCATCAAGTTCAAATTTTCAGGAAAAATCGTTCTCATTAAAATCTAGATCCCTATTGTTTTTGAAAGAAATCGGAAAATAATAAAGGGGGCTGCGGCACCCCCCAAGTGAGAAAAAATTCATATTTCAGTTATCATAAAAATTACAGAATTTTTTTTCTGGTAACATTAAAGCCCTTTTAATTCTCTACTAAAAGTATATTTAAGTTTTTTTTGTCCGGCCCCACATAAGCCCCCCAATTTAAAAAAAAGCCGTATCTTCGTTATTTTTCAATTTACAAAAAAAACTTAAGTCATAAAAATGAAAGGAAATTAAATTCTGTATTAAAATATATTTTTTGTTTTTTTTTTGTGAAGTTTTTAAGACAAAAAAGGTCAAAAAAAAGGTTTTTATTGATAAAAAAGCTCTAAGTCACGTAATTCTAGGTTCGGTCAAGGTGGCTTTGCAAAAAAAAAAATAAAACAAAAGCACCTTTCTAAAGCCAAATTAAATCCTAAACGTCAGTGTCAGAATTAATACGCATTTATGCTTTTCGCTAATAAATTTTTTTTTATAGAAAAGTTAATAGTATAACCTCTTCGCAGATTTTTTTTTGTAATTTTTAAAAATTATTGTTCATTTGAATTTTTTTGTTTTCTGATTACTGCGAGGAGTATCCTATTTAATGTCGGCATTTTATAAAAAAACTCTAACTGGCTCACTGACCTAACCCACCCACTGATCTAACCCATTTCTAGTTATTTATTTATTTTAATTTGACAAAAACATTTTGTTTTTAACAACCAACTCGGTATATTTTGTATAAAACAACTAATTAGATTTAACAAAGGCGTACTTCATTTTATCAGGCGCACTCTCATGTTCATTATTTTTTTTAATCCTGGAGGCCCCATTTTTAGATGAACCATTTTTGTGACGTCAATAATATTAGTTTGGCTACCCGCTAACGGTGTCGCTTTAGTCATCAATAAAAGTAATTATACTTCTTAGTTGCATCCTCATAGATCACACGGTATAGTAGTTTCTGTTACTAGTATTTGGTTTTTTTTTTTTATTCTATCGACTGACAATTTCGAATAAAAACAAAACAGAGCAGACGAGCCATAGAGTGACATATTTTACCCTGTATATTGTTATTAATGTAACTTGTGTTTGTTGTTTATGTAAGAAAAGTAAAAATAAATCACAAAAATGCATTAAAAAAAAAATGTTCAGGGCATCTGAATTAAAAATAATGGTCTCAACCTACACAGAAGTATTTATTTTTCAATAAAATTACCGTATAATGCACTAATTATTAAACTATTTAAAAGTTTATACAAAATAGGAATTATTTATGTAAGTACTCACTGTTAAGAAGTTATTTTAGGTATCATAGGATAAATTAGCACTTTTACAAAAATTTCTACAATTTTCTTTATAAATTCTCACATCTCAAACAAAAATTGTTTCATTTTTCCAATTTGAAATGTAATGCCAACTTTGTGGAAAATTGAACTTTTAAAGAAAAAGATTCCAGTTTTCATAGGTGACTTTGTTTTTTTTTTTCAAACCGTGAATGAATAGTTATGTTTCTCCTAAATACACCTGTGCAATGCAAATTTACTTTTTTTTTTTATGTATTCTTAAAAAAAATAAAACACTAGGAAATTAAAAAAAAATAATGTAAGATAAATAAAAAACGTATCCATTTCTTAAACACCGCCACTCAAAGTCGAAATTTCTCTTAACTTTTTCTTCACAGACTCATTTCGCCTAATTAAACTCTGGTATTTAAGTAAAATGTTACTTATAACATTGATAGTAAATTGTTTATTCAAAATTTAATCATAATTATTGTAATATTCTTGTGTTTAACAGTTAAAAGTTGAAGATTTTCAGTACTGCTTCTAAACATAGTAACAGCCTATGATATACAATAAACTTAATTATTATTATTTTTTTTTTTTTTTATTATGGTAGATTGTTTATGATTTATTTTTCAAACACTGATAATTGTTAGTGTTGTTAATTGGGGTAAACACCTCCATAAAATTTAAAATTCGAGTCTATAAAAAAAAATTTTTTTTTTTTTTTAGCATTAATTCTCCATTAGAAAACACAAAAATGAACGATCGGTACTGCAATGACATAAACGTCTCTTTAAAATGACCTCAAGCAACAAAAAAAAATAATTTTTAATTTTGGCTTTGTTCAAAATATTGTCAATATTGTATAAAATTATGATAATATAGTAAAGATTTTTAAAACAAAAATTCAGTTACAAAATACCAAAAAAAAAATATAATGTCTCACGAAAAGACAACAACATTTATTTGGTTATAGCTTTGTAAAAATAATCCACATAATTGGTATTATAATTAATCAATTTTCATTACAAAATGCAGTTTAAGTAACTCGTTCTCTTGGTCACGGCACCACTGAAACCTTACGGCCCCCAGTCACCTAGATGCTGAGAATTGTCATGATCGTTAGTGAAAACTACCCTAGTTGTATGTTATAACCCAAGTTCTTTTTACAAGTACTGCAAATTGTAAATGATACTTAAAGAAGTATCGCATGATCCCACCCTCCTCCTCATGCTCAATTAGTTAATTTATTTCATGATTAATTAATATAATTCATGAATAATAATATCATAATATCTATTGATAATAGTAATGGTAGACTGAAAGAAGTGAGACTGTCGTCTCGTTTTATGTATTGACAGGACGTATCCTTCCTGCAGGAATACAATAACAAGAACTCATGACCGTAGTCATAAATGAGTTGGGATTGTACAATGAATTCCATGAAGCAGATATGGTCCCGTAGGATCCAAGGTCAAACTCATGACCGTAGTCATAAATGAGTTGGGATTGTACAATGAATTCCAGGAAGCAGAATATGGTCCCGTAGGATCCAAGGTCAAACTTGAGTCGTAACTCTTCTTCTTTCAATGTACAGCCATTAAAATCATTATAAGAATTATTATTATTTATAGAATGTTCTTTAAAAGAATACATCAATTATTACAACTTGGGTTATAAGATATCAATAATCAATCTAGTATTAAAATCTGGAGACAAAGGATAATTAAATTTGTAATCGCTTTAACGAGACTTACTTGTTCAATATTTCTCTATGTTACAAATAATACCATGCATGGTTAGTTAAGATTAGTGAGGTTAGGTAAACACATTTACATTAGGAATTTCAGAATAGGATAAAACCAAATTACTTGTTCCCATGTTTAACCTTACAACTAAATCTAGAGAAATATAAGGCGTGGAAAACAATCCACCAAGCGAACTCATATTTCTACTAGACTCAATCGTTAAATATCTCTCAATATGAACAGTTAATATTTGGCGTAATAGAAACCACAATGCTTACAAACATCAACTATCCATATTCAAAAATACAGGATAAACAAATCAGAACTCAGTATGTCTAGTGTTCATTCTTACAATTAAAACTAGAGAACTATAAGGCGTGGAAAACAATCCACCAAGCGAACTTATATTTCTACTAGATTAAATCGTTTAATATTCCCTAATATGAACCGCCTAATACCAAGCGTGATAGAAACACCACCGGCGATTTGGCATCGACCATTCATATTAAGAAATACAGAATCAAACATTGGTTTGTTAATGGTTATAGGAGAGAAGTTTATTTTTGACTGACTACTTTTCACGTCGGTCGGTCTTATTTATATACTGATCAAGCAACTCCTAAAAGTAGGTCAAACATGCTGATATCATTCATAAAGCTCCGTTCACCATCACTACACTCGAAGACGATCGATCCAAACCGGCTATGTTATTTATAAAAGTATTGATTTTTTCTTATAGAATCGTCGACCGGGTGTTGTACCGTCTCAGTAATATGCTGACAAGAATTCTTAATTTTTCTCTAGTTTGTTTTTTTAAATTTCAGGGTTTTAGATAGAATTTTATAAAAGCACTAGGGGACCTTTTTCCACTGGGGGACACTGGGTTAGGCAGGTTAGGTTAAGTTTTGCTGCTTAAATAAAAACTAATGACTAATTTGTTAGCTAACACAGGAAGGGATTAAACAAATGCAAACCAAGTATACGAAATGACACAAAACAATAGATATCATAAAAGTTTCGCAATACACAATATTTTTGTATATTCAAATTTAAACATCGGCGCAACAGGCATATATCCCATCTAAATAGTGTATTTTTCCGTCCAAATACCACAACAAATTTTATGTAAAAGGCAAGGTAAAATAAGACAACAGCATTAAACATTTAACAAAAAGTGGCCGATGAAGAAAATATAAAGTTGACCAATTTCACCAAATTTGGGTGATCAAAATCCGGTAAATATACCTAGTCAAAATCTTGGTCAAATACCACTGGCACATCCCTATTTTTTTCGCTTTATTTCCGAAAAAAAATAATATTTTCAAAAAATGTTATGGAACTTTTTTGATGCATCTAAATACCAGAAATATTTCTTTATTTTTAAAATTTGGGAAAAAGTTTATAGTGGTAATCCTTGGGGGGCTGTAAGTTAAAAAAAGTGAAAATCGGACATAATATGAATTTTTGTTCTTAAAATGGGTTTAGAAATCACCACCTGAATTTTTTCTACGACATTAAAAAGTACCTGTTATTTCACTTACCCATTTTCCAACCGCCTCTTTTTCAAAATCTTAGCCAACATATTCAAATTCCTCAGCCCAAACGCCAAATCATCAGCTTTCGACTTATCATCAATAATAATCTGAGCCTCTTCATACGTCATAGCTTTCTTCGACTTAATAATACTCTTATGAAACTTAGTACCCAAAATATTAGCATTCTTATCCATCTCCCAAACACACGAGAACGCAAACCTCTCCTCCCCACCTCTTAAAGAACACAGATTCGAGCTAAGTAACTCAGGAACCATGTCTATGCGTTTGTTAACGAGGTAGACTGTCGTAGCGCGAGAAGCGGCTTCTAGGTCGATGGCTGTGCCAGGGCGGATAAAGTGGGATACGTCGGCGATGTGGACGCCTACTTCGAAGGTGTTGCAGTCGATAGGTCGGCAGTGAAGAGCGTCATCGATGTCTGTGCAACCTGGAGGATCTACTGAGCATATTGTTATGTCACGGAGGTCTACGCGTTTTAAAAAGTCCTGAAAAAATGGTTATAAAACTTTAAGTTTTTTTGTTTTTATTAAATTTAGGAAAAAAGTATATTTACTGCAAAATTTAAGACAGTACAAAATTAATTAGTCATGAATGTCTATTATTTTCGTGTTTTAAAAATGGCAAAAAATATCTCATGTCAAAATAGTAGAAGAGCATAGCAATTCTTACAAAAAATATATACCAGCCAAATTTTTTATGTGCTAGCTGAATTCACATAAAACACACAAATGAGAGTTAAGGGTTAGCGTCGTAGCCTCCCAAAAAGCCCCCTTTAATTTGCAACATTAGATCACGATGGATCTGCACCAAATTTTACAAATACAAATTTTAAAATGATTTTCGGAAAAAATTTCCTCTAAAAAAAGTGCCTTTTTACCAAAAATGGACCACAAAGAGTAATATTTATTATTCAATCATGTTGGGTTTACAACAAAATTTGCAAATAGATCCTATTTTGGATCAGGTTCCAAAAATTTTATACAGCTAATTTTTTTTTTAATATCTATACCCTTAACTAGAAAAAGTAAGTTGTTTAGAACCAGAGTTAGAACCTTATTTTGGATCTGTTTACAAAGTTTGGTGTAAATCCAACATTATTGAAAATTACTTTTCAGGAGCCATTTAAGAGGAAAAGGAATTTTTCTCGGAATTTTTTTTGAGTAATATTTTTTTCAAAAATCTTTTTAAAATCTTATTTAGCACCTATTTGTAAAATTCGGTGCAAATCCATCGTGATCTAATGTTGCAAATTAAAAGGGTTTTTTTGGGGGGCTACCACGCTAACCATAAACTCTAATTTTTGTGGA
This sequence comes from Cartodere bifasciata, assembly GCA_963920755.1. NCBI lineage: Eukaryota > Metazoa > Arthropoda > Insecta > Coleoptera > Latridiidae > Cartodere > Cartodere bifasciata. Next base: position 27,542,736 of record OY987194.1, on the reverse strand, counting down.
TTTAGCTTTCTGAACAAATTTTTAACACATATAAAAAATCTGGCTGTTAAATATTTATCTATCTTTACCTATCTGCATAAAAGTGATTTTTTATAAAAAAAATTGTAATTATAATAAACAAAATGATGCTCAACACAATTAAATAAAACACTTACATCGTCAGTTATAATCCAGGGCAGTGAAGGTAAACAGCTTAAAACTTCTTCAGAAAATTGGGAATGAGGTACATCGTGCTCTAATAGGACAACTTCATTTTCTGTTGATTGGTCTCCTATTTTCCCTAAAGCTCTTACGAGATGTCCCTTAAAAATTCAAAAAACAACAAAAAAATGAATTTTATTTTTTTCCAATTTTTAAGTATGCAGTTTAATTTTAAGTATAAAAATATTTCTTTAACAAATTAAATAGTCAACCTTTCAAAGGTTTATTTATTTTTTTATTTTGAAACTTTTCTTTTTGACTTGTTAAAGAGTAATGTTGTTTTTTTTTGCATTTTTGTTCCAACTTACATGAGGATATCTAGAATGTTGCGGCCAAGAATCAATCGTAACAATAATTTTCTGCGTCCTAAGAAAATCAGCTTGTCTCGTTTCAATTCGTATTTTAGGAATACTTTTGTCAGCAGGAACAAACAAATGATAAACACCCCCTTTTGTATGCCCAATAGGGGCCTCTACCCCAGCCCCTTGCAATATTCCACAGTATTGACGCCATTTTCTACGAATTATACCAACCACCCGACCTAAATAAAGAGAAAACTAAAAACTTACAAAAAACGACTTTTATCAAGACTTTTATGAAAAATACTAACTCAGAAAGTATTTCTTTTTACCCGTTCTTGTAGCTATAAAAAATAACACAACAAAAAGGTAAATGTTGCATAATTAAAATTTTGAACCAATGCCAAATCGCAATCTAAATATTTATTTGGCAACAAAGTAGTTTATTTATCTTCAAAACTATTTTAAAATAAACAAAACCATTATGTTAAAAGTACTTGGCAAACATTACGGGAATTATATACTGTAGCGCCATCTATTAATGAACGTCCTAAAACTGCCTAGTTAGTAAAATGCCTGCTGGGTAGCGCTTTTACTATAAAACCTCAAACTGTATCAAAGCGAAAAAAGACAAATACACAGTTAAATTCTTATAAAAACGTGATACAAAATCGGTTACAACTATAAATGCAACATACAATTCGGCATCACTTTTTTTTTGTTAAAAAAGTTTTATTTTTTGTAAGACTGGGTTTGACCGGTCGTAAAAATAAAACAAGAGCGGGTTAGATCAGTGAGGGATAGATCATTTAAAAAGTTAAACTTCGCAGATGGCTCATTTTTTATGACTATTTTTTTATATAATTGTTACACATTCTATATGATACTCTTCGCAGTAGATGATTAAAAAGGTGCATTTTTTATTTTATTGAAAGAAACGTAAAACTTATTTTTTTTGTAAACGGGTGAGGATACAAAAAAATTACCAGATGCTTTTTTATAGGGAAAAACACAATCTTTAATTTTATTAAGAATATTTTCTTTCCTAGTTGATATTAACGAAAATATGAATTTTTTTCTACTTTGGAAGTGTTTTTAACACTGTATTTATTACTTGATTTTTTCCAAAAACTAGGGCTCTTCCTTTAAATGGGATTGATTTTTGTGTTAAATCTCAAGTCGATTCGATAAACCGTTCTTGAGTTATGGTGGTCACAAATTTCGTTACAGACAGACGGACAAAAAATAAAAGTCTTAAAAAGTCGTGAAACGAACGAATATGTAAAAATGTTTGCTCTACGACGAAAAATAACGATTTTAGGTTTGGCCCGATCGAATTTATAATACTCTTCGACTTTGTCTGCGAAGAGTATAATAACGTTTTATTTTACCTGTTGGTTTTAAATCTTCGGATTTTTCACTTTTAATACCCTTCAAATGACTTTCTTTAAGTTGTTTTTCCTTTTCTACCAAATCGTCAACCTCTTCAGCAATAGTGCTTTCGTCCTCCAGTACAATTTCACTTGGTGCTGTCCATTCTTCTTTTCCAAGGAGTTCAATGGCAACCAAATCGCCGTCGACAGCTCTGTTTAAACCTGATCGCCCCTGAACAATTATAGCGTCTTCAAAGGACTCTACATTAACACTGCCTTCCAGAAAATTATCCCTGGATGCCCGAAATGTGCCTTGGTATAGCTTGCCGTCTTTTATACCGGTTAGAAGATCCGACGGACTCAAATGCGGTGGAAAAATATCTTTTGATTTGGTGTTTAGATGGTATTCTTTTTTGGACAGTTTGTCTTGCAGTAAATGGTTTTTTTCGAGATGGTTTACATAGTGAGAAACTAAAACATATTTCGGTTATTTTAGTCATTATTTACTGTAGGTAAAAAGTACCTGAAAACGACAGTATGTTCTCTTTTGTGGCCAAATTTCTGTTCGCAGCATCGTCGGTCAAAAACACGAATTTCTCCTTTGGTAAATGTGAAATGTACCAACTGCAAGCCTTTCGAATGCAACGATCGTTGTAATCGTTTACAACTTCGAAATCCTCTTGTTGAATATACGTATCTCTGCACAAAACTTGTAAAAATTGGGTCCCTAAATATTAAACAACTTACTTGTGATGATCATTTGTGAACACATAAAAATTTCTACTCGGGTTCTCGATAATACTCATTAGCCTCTTATAAACCGGTAAACTTCTATGCTTTACTTCTTTTAGAACCGTATGCAGTATGATAACATTACCAATAATCTCTTCGTCCAAAACATCCATCTAAAACAAAATTTTGAGTCTCTTTCTATAAAATTTTAGCGGTGAAAAATACCTGATCTAAAATCACGTTTGTGTCCAAAATTAGAAAATGATTCCCTTTTACCAAAGAGCACTGATTAACATGGGTTGAAGATAAGTTAGATTCAACAGTAAGGCAATATTTGCAGGCATCAACTCCGCAAAATATATCATCTCGAATGTAGTGCTCACGAACATTCTAAAAATGTTGAAATTAAGCCATGTTTAGCTGTTTTGTAGGATAATCTTATGCAAAGTACCTTCAGAAAGTTGCCTATTTTGTTCTTTTTAATAAAGGAACGTGTTGTAAACATTTTAAACGATTTATTTAAACTAGAAACGAAATGCTTTCAGATTAAGTTGAAAACATGAGCTTTTGAGGTTAGGACACACTTTATAATCCATTTGAACTACTTTTGTTTTGGAATACTACTACATCTACTTAATAACAGATGGCGCCACATTTGAAGTAGAACCGAACGCTTCCAAAAAAAATACAAAACATAACCTCTAAAATAATAAATTGTCGGCTTGTCGAGCAAAACATTTACTAATTTTTGATTAATTTGCTATGGACGAAGTGAGTTTAACGTTTTATTATGTATAAATATAATGTAGCCTTTAATTTTACTTTACAGAAAACCAAAATTGACCAAGCATGCCGCACAGCTGAAGAATTTACAAAATTGTACTACGATACTATGGACAAGCGCCGACATGTAAGTTGTTTTTGGCCATTTTTTGGGGCCTGCAAGTAAGTTTTTTGGATAACGTGATTTGTATTTGTAGCTTATGAACAAATTATACCTTGAAAACGGCTTGCTGACATGGAACGGCAATGGAATCAGCGGAAACGACAGAGTGCAGAAATTTATAACCGAACTTCCTTCTACTGATCATACCGTGAATACATTAGATGCCCATCCTATTTTAGGTATTTAAAAAAGTGGCTTAAGGTGTACAGAAAACAGTAGAAATTTTTTTTATTTTGTAGATTCAGCAGTAAATGGGCAATTAACGTTTTTAATACAAGTTAGTGGTACAGTGAGAATCACTGATAAAACAAAATCTTTTCAACAGACCTTTTTGGTAACTGCACAGGGGGATAAATGGAAGATTGTGAGCGATTGCTTTAGACTTCAAGAGCCTGTAAATTAACTTTAAGCCACCAAATATTGGCAAGAATTTTATCTGAAAATGTTTAAAAGAAATATTTAAATAAATCTAATTTTTAAGAAATTAAACAAGTTTTTAAATGTAATCCTTTATTATTCAGATATAACACCTATTTTTTATAAGAGGTACAATACTCATTGCAACGTTAAATATAAAATTGTGAGAACCTCAGCAAAGGAACAAAAAAAATAGTAGATAATTTTGTGATAAACAAAAATGAGAATCAGTCTTCATGTTCGATATTTTAGAATTAAAAAAAAAGGAGCAAAATAAATGCTCCACCAAAATAAGCAAGCGATTTGCATGATCATCAAAATCTAATAAATAACAAATTTATTTAAATAATTAATAAACAAAACTGATCTACAGTATACGTCATTTTCGCTTTTTAGGACATTTTTTTCTCGATATTGTTACAAGATATAAATAGATAAATAAATACATTTTTCAAAGTTATATAAATATCGATAAAAATGCATTGTTTAAATACAAAAACCACTGATATTTTGTTGTAATAAATAGTTAGGACACCGACGATTCTTTAAATATCTAGAATTCTTAGTGGCGACGGGTTTTAGTTTGGTTCATCGGGGGGCGCCTCGGGTGGCCCCCCAACAGCCCCCTCTTCTTGTTCACCCCCAATTGGCAACATAAGAGGTGGTAGCTCAACTAGAGGGGCTACAATTGGATTACCTGTAAAAGAATATTTGTAAAAAAAAAAATTAAATTTGAAAAATCATCATAAGGGAATATTATGATTAAAAATCGATTGGAAGTCTTTTGCGTTGTAAATTTATGTTTTTTACCTCTGGCATCAAGTTCAAATGCAGGATCTGCAGTAGCTTCAGCTAAATTTGTTACACTTTTGGATTTAACACACTGAAAATCCACATGACGACTTTTAGCCTCTTCTTTTTCCCATGACATGTGAATAAATGGGCGCTGCACGTAGTTGTAAATTACTTCACTTCGACCTCCGGGACGTTTCTTTACTTTTTCCTTGTACGTTGGATAGCCTTAAAAAATGTTAAATAAAAACCTAGATAAAAACTAAAATATATAAAATGCAAAAGGCAATCTTTTATGTCAAATCGGGTGTCCAACCAAATTACATTTATTTTATTTTTTGTAATAAATTTTAAAGTCCTGATTAAGACAATAAATTTGCCAAAACGTCGTCCCAGTTAAAAGTTTATTTCCTTTTTTTAAATTTTTCCTATTTCAACCAAAAATCTTAATCATTGAATTAATATAGATTTTTTATGTCTTTTAGAACATCTATTTAGAAAGCAAAAGTCACAAAATGCACACAAATAAGAGTTTAGAGTTGGCGTGGTAGCCGCCCAAAATGTCCCCTTTAATTTTCAACATTAGATCACGATGGATCTGCACCAAATTTTACAAATAGATGCTAAATAAAATTTTTAAAAAATTATTTCCCTAAATAAAATTACTTCTCCCCCTAAATGAACCCCGAAAAGTAATATTCAATTATGTTGATTTTACGCCAAACTTTGTAAATAAATGCAGAATAAAGTTGTATTTAACGAGGAATTTAATACTCTTAAATGTCTAGACCCCTTTAAGGGACCCCTTCTCAAATGGATGAAGAAATTTTTTTAGAAAAAAAGTTATATGCTTAAATGTTTTTTGGAACCTTATTTTGATATTTGGAAAATTTGGTTTAAATCCAACATGATTGAATATTACTCTTCGGGGGCTATTTAGGGGGCGAAGAAATTTTCTTAGAGGAATGATTTTTGCAAAAAAAATTCTAAAATCTTATTAAGTACCTATTTGTAAAATTTGGTGCAGTGGTGCAGACCCATTGTGATCTAATGTTGCAAATTAAAAGGGGCTCCCACACTTTAACCTTAAACACTTATTAGTGTGCATTTTGTGGATTTAACTTTCTGAATAGATGTTTTAACACATAAAAAATATGGCTGTTGAATATTTTTTACAAAGTAAAAATCTATCTATTTAGGCCTGTAGGAGGAGGAAAGAAATTTTTTTAGAGGAATAATTTTTCCAAAAATCTATTTCAAATATTATTTAGCTACCATTTGTAAAATTTGCTGCAGATTCATCGTGATCTAATATTGCAAATTAAAGGAAGCATTTTGGAGGAATACCACGTTAACCCTAAAATCTTATTTGTGTGCATTTTGTGGATTTAGCTTCCTGAACAGTTACAAAATCTGACAGTTATACATTTTTCGCAAAATCTAAAATAAAATAATCAATAATGTCCTACAATAAAAACTCACCTTCTATTCCAAGTCTTATCTTCTTAAGCCCCCGATCCTTTAAAACCTGCTTAGCAACATCCCTATTCTCGATATACTTAAAGAACCGATACATGGCAGTACTGTTCACCGTCTGACTATACTCCTCCCCCATTTGCGGAGGATACTCCTCGTCCCAGTCCACAGTATCGTCATCCAATAACACGACGACATGACACTCCCTGTCCCCCTTTTGTGCAGAGTTCACCATCAGAGGCAAGATGAGGAGCTCGAGAAACACTTCGAATTGGCATCGGGCACCTTCGTTAGACAGTTCGTGAAGGAGGCCTCGGAGATTTTGGCAGCGTACGGTACTTGCGTCGAAAGGCACTAGAAGGTAGTCGCAAGCTTCTCGGAGTTCTTGGACTGAGACACTCGGGGGGCACTTTATGTAGCCGCCTTTGTAGTAATCCAGAATTGCTCTGTAAAGTCGACAAGTTAAAATGTTGACCCCTCGGTTGACCCTATTATTATACTCTTCGCAGAAAAAGAATATATTGAGTTTGCTCGGACTTTTATTAAAATCGATAATATTTATTCCTGAGCGAACATATTTGCATATTTGTTCGTTTTATGACTTTTATTTTTTGTGCGTCTGCAACTAAATTTGTTATCACGTAAACTTAAGAACGGTTTATTGAATTGACTTTAAATTTGGTGCAAAAATCATTCTCATTTAGGGAAACAAGCCTATTGGTTTTGAAAAAAACTTAATAATAAATAGAGGGCAGAAAACACCACCAAAGTTTAAAAAAATTCATTTCTCGGTTAATATTAATTATACAAAATAAAATATTCTAAATAAAATTAAAGGATATATTTTTCGCTATGAAAAAGCATTCAGTAATTTTTTTGTATCCCCACCCGTTTACAACGAAAAATTAGTTTTACTTTTTTTTAATCAAATGAAAAATGCATTTTTTGTAGAGATGTGCTTATGACCAAATCATTATGGTATGGTCAATATCTCTGGTCAAATTACGGTCAAATATGATCAAATTTGGTCAAATTCTTAAAAACTTTTGAAGAGACCCCTTGGTTATGTCATATGTAAAATTTAATTATGGTCATCTAAATAGTATATTTTTACGCATAAATCCCACTAAGCCAATTTTATGTAAAAGGAAATAGCAAAATTAAGACAACAACATTAAAAATTTAGCAAAAAGTGGCAGATTAAAAAAATATTTAGAATTTGACCCAGAATATGACCAATATCCCCAAATTTGGGTGATCAAATGACGGTAAAAATACCTAGTTAAAATCTTAGTCAAATACCACTGGCACATCTCTATTTTTTTGTAAACAATAATACATTTTTTTCTAGTATTCTACAAAATGTTAGTTTTAATAAAATAAATAGGGGACAAAAACTAGCCCCAAAGTAGCAAAAAAATCCCATTTCGATTATTACTACTTTTACAAAAAAAAAATTGGGATAAGATTAAAGATTGTATTTTTCTTTTTCTTTATACAGGGTGTAGAAAAAATGGCGCAGAAACGCGATGCTACCCTCATGGGGTAAAAAAATCCATCTGTTATAATCATCGAGAAAAATGCGAACAAAGTTGCATAAGTTCGGCAACACAGTTAGTAAAATACATCTTAAAAACTAATCTTGATTCTTGAGCATACACTTTTGCATTAGATCATATTGACATTGTTGTCAGCTTCATTTGATAAAATTTTTGTAAAATAAATTGATTATAAAAATATAATTTGACTATTTAAGAGATAAAAAAATGGTAAAATAATTTTAGATAGATTGTGCCTTTACATTTAGCCATTTCTTTCGGTAATATGTGCTGTTATCTTTAAGATACAAGCGTTTAAAGTTTCGCACATTGGTGCCTCATATCTTCAAGGGTATATGAGATAAATTTTTTTTACAATTTTCTGGGGCTCCATAGACATGCCTCAACAACATACCATCGCGGTTCTGCGCCAATTTTTGAACATCCTGTATAAACTGATATGATCTAACCCCCTCTTGTTTGTTGATGTAAAGCTTACCGAAAAACGGTGGCAGAGATCCCATCAGCAACTTCGTATTCACCCCGTTCGTTTGGGTAGGTGAATTCCAATCCAGAACTAAACATGCGCCCCAACATTGTGTTAGAATGTGCGATAAAAACAGCGGGGTCCACTACGAATCTTGTGTTGTCCACCACTAGTGTGACTCTTTCCTCACCCTGCTGGCTGGCTGAGGGCGAATTAGCGAATTGCGTCTTCGAAGGAATTGACATTGTGTGAATAACGCTTTTCAAATTGAGAGGTCTATAAAAGAAACTTCAAATTAACACGACTGTTTTTGAAACCTGACTTTCTGAGTTCTCACTGCCCTAAAATAATAGAGACGGTCAACTCGTACGTCACAGATTACAGATCCACATTAAAAAACTGTCTGTGAAGTAAAATTTTGATTCTGTCAGATCTAGCCACTTTTTTGGAACAATATTTTGTAAAAATAAAAGGCTTTCTTAGGAAACCCTTGGTATAAAAAATGTGCTATAATGTCTTAAAATCGATATTTTAAGTTTAGTTCATTGTAAAACTCTATAATATACAGTTTATGTGTTAATGTTGTGCACCCTCCAAAATGTGAATTTTAAACGCAAGTTGCTTGAGAAAGCAACCATATCAAGATGTCTGGTAAGTACCACTGTAAAATTAACATTTTTTTCTATTACCGAAAACAAACCATACTTCTTGATATGGTTGCTTTCTCAAGCAATTCGCGTTTAAATCTGACATCATGGTGGGTGATCATCATCATTAGATTAATAAGGGATTTTTTAATTCTTGCGGTAGATTCTCGGGTAATATTAAAATATCGTAAATAAGATACAGGGTGTCCAAAAAATGGCGCATAAACGCGATGGTACGTTATTGGGGCATGTCTAGGTAGCCCCAGAAAATTGTTAAAAAAAATCTATCTCATATACCCTCGAAGATATGAGGCCCCAAAGTGCGAAACTTTAAATGCTTATAGCTTGAATATAACAGCACATATTAACGAAACAAATGGTTTAATACAAAGCTACAGTATATCTTAAACCATTCAACCATTTGTTTATTTATTAAATGGTCGAATTACATTTTTATAATCAATTTAATTTTACAAAATTTTCATGAAATGAAGCTGACAACAACGTCAATAAAAACTAGTTCAAAAGTGTATAATCAAGACTCATAAGATGGGATTTTAAGACTTATAGATGGGATTTTTAGATGTATTTTCCTAGACTGTGTTGCCGAACTTATGCAACTTTGTTCGCATTTTTCTCGATGAATATAACAGATGGATTTTTTTTGACAATTTTCTAGGGATCCCTGAGAATGTCCCAACAACGTACCATCGCGTTTATGCGCCATTTTTTGGACACCCTGTATAAAGGAACATTTTTACACCAATGGGACCCAAAAATGTATCTTATTTTTCTTTAAATAATGTTTTAGAAAGACCAATGTTAGAAACACAGAATAAGAAATAAATGACCATTTTTTTTGGTCCGTAATGTTAGTTGCCTAAAAAAATTTCACAGATAGTATTCTAATGCACTTCTGAGAACTGTGATGTAGGGCTTGACCGTGTTATGGGGCAATGAGAACCTTCCTGTCAGGTGTATTAGTGATACTTGGTAAATATGAGGCGCTCTAGCCCTAAAAACGAATTACCTAGTTCGAAGAACATTGTGCTTAGTTAAAGACAAAGTGCGGGGATCCGTCAGCGAGGACGAGCGCTGAACAAGGCACGGTTTCGGCTTCGAACACGGTCCATAACTACGCAAAAGCATAATTAACAAAAAAACAACAAAAACATTACCATCCCAAGCATGTTCAACATACCTGATTCGATTCTTAAACACTCTTCGGCGCCTCTCATCTGGATAGTCTTCTGGGTCACTGCTGGTATCATTACTTAGTTGGAAAAGTTGGTGGCGATCACTAGCACAGCGATCAGTTAGATTTGTTGGTAAAAATTCGTTTCGATCACTGGCACCAGCCATTCTTTCTTTTTCTGTCTTTAAGGAAGGCACCAAACACTTTGTGAATATGTAGAGCAGCTCAGAGCAATGTAATATGTTCCCAGAATCAATCCAGTACATGGAATTTCACACAAAGGAAGGACAGAAAGAAAAGTTTCCCAGTTTTGCTGCTTTCTTTTCTTCTTTTGAACGATGACAAATCGCCGTTCCCTAGGAATTTGACATTTGTTGTACAGTAGTTCAAATGTTTTGTCTTAAATTAAAAAAGATTCCTTTTTTTACAGTTTGTACTTTGTAGTTCGTCTACTGAACACCTGATGGCGCTGAAATAGACGTCAGTGTCAATGCACATAATGGCGAATTTTTCCAAATAAACTACGTTTGTTGCTTTAAAATACAAAGCAAACGCTTCGATTTCACATAAGTAGGACAAAAACAAGAAGCTGCAATGAATATTATTAATTTTTCCTTACTTTGTGTTTTGCTTTGGATGTGCCAAGGAAGTGAGGTTGGATTCTTTAAGAGTCATGTCAAAATCAACAATATTTTTGATTATTCTTCTTTTAGGCACAATCCTACGATGATAAAAGATGCAAATGTATATGCCCCAAAGTTTCCTCCGTCACAAAAACGAATTCAACGGATGGTAACAAAATTACCAATGATAGGATTATGTATATTGCAAATGTCCCCCCAAAACAATGGTATTTCTCTATTTTGTGTAAATTTGGAGCCAAAGTTAATGGTTTTGTTTTAGTAACTGCGACGGGGTCGTTCTGCCAAAGATAGCGAAGGAACTCAATGGTAAAGAGAACGAATTTTGCCCAAGATGTGACTGCAAATACGAAAACAGGAACACTACTACAATAAAAGTTGTTGTTATTGCTGTTATTTGGATTATCTCGGTTTTGGTCATCTACATGGCTTTTTTGATCATTTTGGATCCACTTTTAAACAGAAGAGTCAAAGGGAATTATGAAGAACATACCAATGTTGATGTAAGTCACATTTTAAACTTTTTTTATAGCTTAAAAATTCACATTTTTGTTTTTAGGATGAATCTACGTCAGCAGGCCCCACAATGTCCCACAACATGAGTGTAAGGGGCAATGTTTTAAATAGGGTGGGGCATCAACAAGATAAATGGAAGAAGCAAGTCAAAGAACAGCGAAAAAATATTTACGATAGACATACTATGTTAAATTAGGGACTTAGAACCTATTTTAATTTTGTGATAACATTTTTGTATTCATAATTAACTAATTATGTTAGTTTTAGCGAAACGTAATCTTTATTTCTAAGTGTAAAATAGATATCTTGTAAATTTTGAATGTTTTTTTGCATAATTACCGTTTGTAATGTAAAATTCGCAGCTTGTGTAATTTCGAAAGATTCAAATTTGGCGCGCTTTTGCATCACGTGAAAGATAAGGTAGATGTCACTACAGGTGCCATAAATCAAGCATGCTGATTGGCTGAATGTGACCTTAACGTCACTTTCGTTGCAAAAGCCGGATATCATTTGTTCACTCTGTCAGAAAGGTCTCTTTTGCTCCCAACCGTTGTGGTGTGAGTTAGTGGCAGTGCTTTGCTTAATTAAAAGACAAAATCCATCAAAATGTCTGCTCCCGACACGAAAAACTTCATGAAGGACTTTATGGCCGGCGGTATCTCTGCTGCTGTGTCCAAAACTTGCGTAGCCCCCATTGAAAGAGTAAAACTCATCTTACAAGTACAAGCCGCCTCAAAGCAAATTTCTGCCGACAAACAGTACAAAGGTAAGTGTTAAAGAATGTAGCCGAACACGCTGTCCATCATGCGTCATCGGTTTTATTCAAAACTTTGCAAAAGTGCAAAAAAGCTCGTAAATAGGTTATTTGGACATGTCACACGCTTTCCTCCATTTTCATTTTCATTTCACCTTGAACTAGCCTTGGCTCTGTTAAAATTGATTTTATTAACTCAAGTACAAGCAGTTTAAAGCAGATCATTTAACTCTACCACAGTACAGTTACATAACCGAAAAAAAGCCAACACACCTATGTAATTCTTATCTTAATCATGTGCTTCTACGTCAAGGTTTCTCAAATCTTTCCCTTTTCTAGGTATTATCGACACCCTAGTGCGTATCCCCAAAGAACAGGGAGTCTTCAGTTACTGGCGTGGAAACCTCGCCAACGTAATCCGTTACTTCCCAACACAAGCCTTAAATTTCGCCTTCAAAGATGTCTACAAAAACATCTTCATGGCTGGTATTGACAAGAAGAGGGACTTCTGGAAGTACTTTGCCGCTAACTTAGCCTCCGGTGGGGCTGCTGGAGCTACCTCATTGTGTTTTGTGTATCCTTTGGATTACGCCCGTACCCGGTAAGTTTATGAGTTCCTAATAACAATTTAGGAGTGCTTTATGATGGGTTTTCTTTAGTTTGGGAGCTGATGTTGGTAAAGGAACAGCAGACAGGCAATACAACGGTCTTATTGACTGTTTGGCAAAGACAGTGAAGAGTGATGGTCTTATTGGTTTGTACAGAGGATTCGTTGTATCAGTACAGGGTATTATTATCTACCGTGCTACCTACTTTGGTTTCTTCGACACTGCCAAGGGAATGCTTCCCGACCCCAAGAACACACCGTTCCTCGTCTCCTTTGCCATCGCTCAGGTAAGAAATGCCAAAATAATTGTAGATTTACGTGAAATTAATAGAAAAAAACTATGCTTTTCAACGTAACAAGTTTTTTGAATGCATAAAAATTAATGAAAGTAAAATATCTAAATATGTATTTGTATGGAATTTAACATTTATTTCATTATTTGTGTAGCTGCCCCTAGTTTTGAAAAGTATTTTGCAAAAAATAACATTTTTCTTAAAGAAACAAGAAAAATGTTCTTCCTATTTTACATATAAAAAAAAAACTAAAAAACCATTAAAATGGCAAATACGTAGGCAGAATTATTCATGCGTAAAAGTGTTTCCGAGACTTTTCCCATTTTTCTGCAAAATAATTTTTCACAATAAATACCTAAAAAACCCGCAATAATAATTGTTAGCGTTGAATTGTGACGTCATAGAAAAACCGTATTTAACAAAACAATGTAGTTTAAAAAAAAGAATATTATCAATTTTGTTCTAGAAATCTACTGATTTGAATTTAATTCCATTAATATTATTTTTGCTGATCATTTTCTACTTTAAAACGAATTAATATTCGCTTGAAACATGTGTATGAATTAAAAACTTATCTCAACGTATAATTTAATATGTCACTTCTTCAAGGTCGTCCTGTTTAATTCGTCATTTAAATTTTTATTCACGAGTGCATTTTGAGATGTATTTTTAATGGAGCGTATTCGTACAAAAATTGGTTGGGGTTACCTAGGAGATCTGTCATACCACCTGTCGTTCCAGATGCTAACTGACATTACTTCTGAATTTATTATTTATTTTTATCAAATATACCGCTAATATACCAAAAAACAACAATCTGCCAGTTTAAAACATTCTACGTACCAGCTAAATGGTTTAGATAACATTTACGGAGTGTTTTACAACTTCAATTCTTCATAATAAGGTAAAAAAGGGCATAATGACTCATTTACAAAGGTACTTTTAATGCAAAATCCGTGCATCCAAACAAATGCGGATTATTTTAAACATTCACGGAAATCCTTCTGTAAATGAGTCATAATTTCCTTCTTTATCTAATTATAAAGAATTAAAATGTAAAACACACAAATGTTTTAAACCGAATGTTTTTTGGTATATTAGCGTTATATTTTATAAAAATATAAAATTCAGAAGTAATGTCAGTTAGCATCTGAAGCGACGAGTGGTATGACAGATTTTCTAGGTAACCCCAACCAATTTTTGTACGAATACGCTCTAAAAAAAAAAAATTGTCTTTAAATTTTGTTTTACTGCGTATTATTGCACTGCTTTAATTTTTAAAATTTTTAAAAATGTTATCATTGTTTTGACCTTTATAATATTTGGTTTCGAAATGTCGCCGCGCGTATTTGATGAAATGTTGATTTTGATAAAATATTTTTAAATTTTTATGGTAACTAATTTTCCGTTAATGGTTTTTCTCTAGGTTTTTTCATGTTATTTTAGACTACTTGCTTTTTAAAAGGCTCATTTAATAAATTGACCGTACCAAACAAAAATATTGGTAAAAGTGTTAATTTTGTCGATTATTTGTTAACAATTTTTAGTTTTTGTCGTAGAATAAATAGTTTTGTGTCGTCCTAGAACGTCTACTAAATTGACCTTTACCACTAGGTTACTTATAGTTAGATAAACTAATTTAATGTAATTACGGTAAGTACCTATGTCATTAGACTATTACTTGTTTAGTTTTTTTAACATGATGTAATATATTAAACACTAATGCTTTTTGTAGCAATATAACATTGTATAAGTTAAAACTTAAAAATAAAATGGGTATTGATGTATTTTTAAATTAAATGAATACAGGCTGTGACAACGTTGTCTGGTATCACATCGTATCCCTTCGACACCGTAAGAAGACGTATGATGATGCAGTCCGGCCTTAAAGGAGGTGATGTTATGTACAGCGGAACTTTTGATTGCTATAAGAAGATTCTTAAGAATGAAGGCACTGGAGCTTTCTTCAAGGGGGCTTTCTCCAATGTTTTGAGAGGCACTGGAGGTGCTCTTGTTTTGGTTTTGTACGATGAACTCAAGGCAGTCTTGTAAAGAGCTTAGATTCTTTCTGTTAATGCGTTTAAAATTATTAATAATTTGTAAATATTACCTAAAATGTTGAAACTGTGAGGCTTAATATTTAAAAACTATAACTTCATTTTCACAGATAAATAGTTTTTAACACATTATGGCATTTTTTTGCTAATTTAAATGTAAATCTACCAAAGCTAGTTTATATAAAATAAATATAATATACTGATAAGAAATTAAATCGGTCATAAAAAATTCATACATCATTTAATTTAACATTGCCTCGTGCCGGTTGAATTTCAGAATTATTTATAATCCATCCTTTAAATATAATTAAAAGGGTGTCCCACTTCTAATATGAAAAAATATATCTAGATTTTAGTAAATACCGAATAGTTAGCAAATTATCATAATGTAAATCAATAAATTTTTCTTTTCTGTTGGGTTTTATTTTTAACACACTTAACCATTTTATGGGTTTTTTTTTGTTGACAAAATAATAAAAGATTTTATTGTTTACCAATTGATTTTATTTTGGTTTATTTAAAAGTTCGTGAATTGTAAAAATGGGTACAGGGTGTCCAAAATTTGGTGCATAAACGCTATGATACGTTGTTGGGGCATGCCTAGGGATTAAAAAAAATCCATCTGTTTTATTTATTGAGGAAAATGCGAAAAAAGTTGCATAAATTCCCCAACACATTTAAAAATTCCATTTATGAGTCTTGATCATACACTTTTGCATTTGATTCTATTGACATTGTTGTAAGCTTCATTTTATGAAAATTTTGTAAAATAAAATTTATTATAAAAATGTAATTTGACCATTTAAAAAATGAACAAAAGGTGAGATGGTTTAAGATAGACTGTAGCTGTGTATTAAACCATTTCCGATAATATGTGCCTTTATCTTCAAGGTATAAGCTTTCGATTTTTGCACTTTGGGACCCCATATCTCCAAGGGTATAATAGATAAATTTTTTTAAACATTTTTTTCGCGTTTATACGTCAATTTTTGGACAATTTGTATAACTATAAGGTTTTAGCAAAAAAAAAGAATAACGCTATTCTTTTTGGAAAAATGTCTCAAAGATTGGTGCTTTTTTCTAACAATTACTTAAATTTGTCTTTCGGAAGAAAAATAAATATTACAAATCTTTTAAAAGTTATCGCTAGAAAAAAGGCCTGTTATTATTTTGAAAAAGGGTAATAGTATATTACTACCGTGGGTGGAAAGGGTTTCATTCCTGTCGAGAGAAAAAGATGGTTTACCAAGGCGCGTAGCGCCGCGGTAAACCGTTTCTCGAGACAGAAAGGAAATTTCCACCGAGGTTAGTATACTATTTTATTTACAACTGCTTACATTTATGTTTAATTTTAAAAAGCTTTAATTTTGCAAATTAATATTATTCATTTTTAACATCTTAGTTAACATGATTATTTTTTTTAAATTCATTACCATGGTTACATTACAATTGCTTGACATCGAAGTAAAAAAATAGTTATTTTTAATTTTCAAAAAACGTCATTTCTCGCATTATTTTAAAGTCTTAAACCAACTAATATCAAAAAAAAACATAATGTCGGATAGTGATGACGAATGTACAGAATTAAAAGAGTGTGCGCAAAAGGCCGAAGAGGATTTGCTCCCACAAAAGAGTTAAATCCGACTTGTTTTCATTACCCAGGCGGAAAGTAGTTACTTTCCGCCCGGGTGGAAAGTGACAGCTTAATAAAACTAATAAAGTGACATTTTCCAACTTTTAAAAAGTCAGAAATGTCATCATTTCATATGCAGTTGTAAATAAACTGATTTTATTTTTTTTGTAAAGCTAATTTATTTTCCCCCTTCGTTTCTAAATTGACCTGTTTTTTTTTCCAAAAATTGACTTGCTATATTAACAAAGTTATAAGGGGTAGCTACTTACTAAAATTAAACACACTGTACACCGCATTTTTCTTCTGAATTTCAATGCATTATTACTTACATTACTTACTTTACATTACAAAAATTGAAAAATTATCCCTCAAAATTTTGTCTTTATAAAAAAAAAAGACTTAACCTTTGCACCTATATTTCTTATCCTTTCACTGATCTAACCCATTTCGTTTATTTAATTACAGTGCGTAACGACCGTCGCTGGTATCACGTCCTACCCCTTCGATACCGTCAGAAGGCGAATGATGATGCAGTCTGGCCGTGCCAAGGAAGACATCATGTACAAGAACACCCTCGACTGCTGGGCCAAGATCGCCAAAAATGAAGGAGGTGGAGCCTTCTTCAAGGGAGCCTTCTCCAACGTCCTCCGTGGTACTGGTGGAGCACTCGTGTTAGTACTATACGACGAACTCAAAGCGCTCTTGTAATTCTATTCATAGTACTACTGTAGGAAAAATATAATAATGTCATAATTTATTTCATTCCGTGTGCATTTTGCACTTGAAAACGTTGCAGGTAAATACATTCCCATGAATTTTATCTATTTTATCTCAAACATACCATTATTTTGTGTGTCAGTTGTAATATTTTTGTTTGTGATAGGTTCATTTTTATTTTTATTCATTGTTGGTAGGCCGGACCTAAGATATTAAACTAATTGTCATTGATTATTTTCTAACTGAGCATTTATTTTTTCGTACTTGTATAACCTCAGCTTGTGCAACTTGTAAATAAAAATGAATTGTTTCAAAGGATTTTTATTTTTCTTTGTATCCATAATTTTATTTTTTTTTATAAATAACAGCAAATGGCTCTAAATTACTTCTAAAAACTTGCTTTTGCAGTCGATGAGTTGGGTGTTGTTGTTTTGGCCTTCACACCAAGATAATTATAATTTTTAATTGCGTCAAAGTTTTCTACTCACTAAGAGATGGCGCTGTGTCACTTTACTACAGGACTCTGTAGTCCTAAAATTCTTCTTTTAACCAAAATAGCTGTTCTTAGTTCTAAATATAAAATAACTGCATTAAAAATATATTAAATGTGCAAAAATAAGACGCTTTACTTATTAATAAGTATAATAACACTTTCTTGTAATCGAAAATTACTATTTTATGTAGCGACATCTATCTGGCAGAGGATCAAACATTTATGGAAGCGTTCGGTTCTTCCCAAGGTTGCATTTTTGAGCTTCTGCGCAACCAGTGGCGTAGTATGATTAAGTTTCCGGCAAAGTAGGGGGCAATTTAATTCGAAGACGCCGATAAAAAACGAAACGACGAATCGAAGCTCTGATCAAGAATATTGCTGTTGTTTTATTAATGTTGGTGATTCTTTGGCGTGTGTTATAAAAATAGCAAGTATTGTATGAAATAAAAGCCGGTGAAAATGATTCCGCTACGTTACACAAGGAATTTATTCCTTCGCTCGCTTTGCATTGTCTACCTGTTTGCTTTTATATCATTTTACATCCAAATTCCTGGTAAGTAAAGCCCCATGAAGGATATCCTGTTCAATTTAAAACTAAAGGGCTAGGCCTAAATTATTAGATCAGCATCAATCAAGTGTAAAGCTTAAAATAAGAATCAAGTCATGGTTTTTATTTAGATTTGGAGGATAACGGTATTTATTTATTATTTTTACACAGGTTTGTATGGAGATAATGGAATTCTACCGGCTAAATCGTTATTGGAAAACAGTAAACACAAAACGTTTTCTGCTAAAGTTCACTATCAGCCTACGCTACTGTGGTTGGCCCCTTATTTGGGGCTGGATACCGCTTACGCTTTAGACGTTTTGGCACTTTTGGGTGCCTTTTTGGCCTTTACGGGGTAAGTTGCTCCAGTTTAAGCAAGGGGTTATAAAAGTTAATTTTTTTATTTGTAGGATTGTTTCGCAGAAGTTTTGCACCGTGCCCCTTTTTGCAGGGCTGTGGTCCTTATACTTTTCGGTCTATCAGATTGGACAAGTTTTTGTGTCTTCGAATTTGTAAGTATTTATTTTGTATGGAATGAATGAAAATTCAACTATTCAAGGTTTTAGAATCCTTTCATGCAATATTGTATTTCTTTTTTTTGTTTTCCTGTTGTAATATTAAATTACTATGTAAGTACATTCCAGCGTTAAAAAAATATTAGCTACAGTCATATGCATTTAAATTAATTCTTTTAATTGTAGTTAAAATGAATCCCTCTACGGGATAAAAAAACTGTTTTTGTGCGCAGTTTTCAAAAGCAATTACTTAAAATGTTTACCGCACAAATAACATTATAAATGTAGTACAACGCCCAGCACTTTAATTCTTGTTTATTTTATTTACAAAATTTAAATTTGATATTAGGTACATTTACAGAAAAAAAACTAGAAATAGGTTAGATCATTGAGCGGGTTAGGTTATATTATAAAATGCCGACATTTAATAGGATACTCCTCGCAGTAATTAATCACGATATTTAAAAAAAAAAAATTATCTAACAAAAAATCTGCGAAGAGGTCAAACTATTAACTTTCTTTCGCAAAAAAAAAATATTTATTAGCGAAGAGCATAAATATGAATTCTGACACTGACGTTTAGGATTTAATTTGACTTTAAAAAGATGCCACTGGGTTTCAAATGTTTTTGCAAAGCCACCTAGACCAAGGTCAAGACTTATGGGACTTAGAACTTTTTTATTACTAAAAACCTTTCTTTTAGCCTTTTATGCCCTAATAACTTAACAAAAAAAAATTAGAAAAATTATTTTAAATACAGAATGACATTTTCTTTAATTTTTTAGAAGAAATTTTTTTAGTAAATCAAAGAATGACGAACATACGACGTTTTTTTTAATTGGGGGGCTAATGGGGGGTCAGATCAAAAAAGTTTTAAAATAATTTTTGTAAAGAGTTAAAAGGGCTTTAATATTACGAAAATTTTATTTTTCTTAAATTTATAATAACTGAAATATGAATTTTTTACCAGTTTGGGGGCCCCTTTACCCCCCTTGTTATTATTCGATTTTTTCCAATAACAATCCCAACCAAGATTTTAATGAGAACAATTTTTCCTGCAAATTTGAACACGATTGGGCATTTCGTTCTTAAGTTATCGTGTTTACAAAAAACGTGACGGACGGACGGACGGACGGACGGATTTTTTGAAAGTTGTTCAAAATTCGATGAAACGCACGAATCTGCAAGAATTTTTGCTCTACGACGATTTTTGACGATTTTAGAATTTTCAAAACAATCACAATATACTCCTCGTTTTCGACTTTGTCTGCGAGGAGTATAATAACCCTTAAAATAGAACTGTATGTACTTATGCACATCGTTTATTAAAGACATTCATTAACGCACTCCAAATCGTTAATTAATGACCCCTATTAATGCATGGATACGAGCCCATAGTAACGCTCTTCTATGTTTAAAGTTACTATCTATGTTTCTTCATACCAAATGTTAAAGTAGCTTTAATTACGGTTCAAGCAACAAAAACCAAAATATATTAAATATTTACCGTGGGAAAGAATGAGAAGCAGATCCTTTTACCACATTTTAAGGAAACAGCATTCATTTTCTATTCACAATTAATAAAAGTTCGGTGACAGCTCTTCTTCTTCTTCAACTTTAATAAATTTGAATGGCCGACGCATTGTTTCTGTTAGTTTGTGAAATAATTGTTTTATTTTATAATTTATTTAATAATGATCTATTATGTGCGGAAAAGCATTGTGACCTGTTTGTATGTTAAATGGCGATTAATAAACTTACTTATTAACAAGCTCGCTGATCGCTCGCTTGTTAAAAACGCTCGTTTATTAATCGCCTTTATTAACACACTTACTGGTTAAATAACTATTAAATACCTAGTGATTTTAATTCAAATTTTTTTTAGTGATGAATTTCTGCTAGAAGCCGGCTTTTTAACCCTTTTAGTAGCGCCCCTTTTGCCAGGGCGTCGAAAAGTAAAAAGCTCGCCAACCGACCCTATCAGTTTGTGGTTGGTAAAATGGTTACTGTTTAGATTTTTACTGACTTGTGGCCTATCAAAATTGATCTCTGGGTGCCCTAAATGGTGGGACTTAACAGCTTTTAATTACCACTTCTTAGCGATGCCGTTACCATGTCCTCTTTCGTGGTATTCTCACCATTTGTCTGATTGGATTTTGAAACTTACGGCTGTTTATGCTAATGTTTGTGAAATTGCGCTGCCGTTTTTGTTTTTTGTTCCGATAAGAAGTGTACGAATTACTGGATTTGTTTTTCAGGTAAATACTACATAATTTTAAATAAAAAAAATAGTATATTAAAACGGAGTTTTATAAGAAACGTTTTAAATGGACAAGAGCTAAAAAACGCCTTATAAAACCAATTTTGTATACTGTTTTTAATATTTGCTTCATTTTATTTATTAAAAAGCATTTTTAATTTGAATTAAAACCTTAACTTAAAATTTTATTTTTATTGGATTGGCAACATTGACATTTTGAAGTAAAAAGTTAATTTAGGTCAGACATATTGAAAAATGACATTTGCAAACTTTACTCACTTGATACTGAATGAATACGCGTTTTTGAGAAAATGTAAACGTTGATATTGTTTCTCCAATTCTTCTAGTTATATCCTCTACCAAAAAACTATGTCACCCGATATTTAAAATAGTAAAATTTGTAAATATAAAGTATCTGGCAAGGAACGAATTCATCTTTTTGCATTTGGAAAACCAACCTAATAAAATAAAATTTTTAGTTTCATAGTGAATCAATTCAGCAACCTTGAAAAACCAAATTTTGGGTTTCATAATGTGCTTATTAGAACACAAATTTAAAAATATGTTTATCTTAAAATTTGTTATACTTTTTAAAGTTTATTTTTTATAATGTGGTAACTTTTTTTGCAGCTTTTCCTCCAAATAACAATTGTCCTAACAGGAAATTACAGTTTTACACCAATGTTAGTAGTTTCCCTGTTATTGTCTTTACTTGATGATGAATTTTTCTATGGCCGTAAAAAATCTCAAGAATCTTCCTCAGTTTGGGGAATATTGGCCAACATTGTCATTCATGGTGCCCTTATTTATGCTGTTATAAATCTTTACACTTTGAGAATAAACGGCACTGTCATTGATGCAAAAATTGGTAAGTATTTTCATTTAAAAAATTTCCAAGTATGCTTTTAAAACATTTATTTTGAGTAGTTTTATTTTACGATTGTCTAACATAGTTTTTTTTTATTGAAGCGTTTACAAAGGATCAATTTGACAACGTTTTAAAACAGGGGCTAATTTTTGTAACGTATTTTGGAGTAATATCTTTGGGCCTAACAATTTTCAAAGCCTTGACTACTGCTTTGTTTAATAGCCCCACAAATCAAATTGGCAATATTTTATCAACACTTTTCTATGCTGCATTGGCATTTTTGCTTTTCATGGCATCCACGGTAAGTTTCTTTACTAAAATAATTCTCTCCATAGTTAGCTGCTATTTTTTAAAAAACCAAAAATGTAGTGTTTCCATTTTTTTGCCTTTAAAGGACGATTTATAGAACGTTACTTTCACTTCACATCGGCGTAACTTCACTTCCGCGTAACTTAACAAATTTGCTTAATTTATAGATTGTAAAGTTACGTGAAATTGGGGACAGTTATGCGCATGCATCTGAACTCGCGACTTCTGACTATTTACACCTGGGCGGTAATTACGGAATATCGCTTCGTACGAAACCTACATAAGAAGACCTAACAGGTTTCGTACGAAGCGATATTCCGTAATCACCACCCTTGACAATAAGGGTGATAATCTCATTTTTGCAAATTTTGCGCATGATCGGCCAAACTCGGCTTTCGAATTAGTACGACTTACAGCTAAATGAATCAGCAAAGTAGCGCTAAAGTGAAGTATAAATTTGCTAATACATTCCCATGTATTTTATTTCATTTTCTGTAAAGTTACGCCGAAGTAAAGCGGAAGTAAAGTGAAAGTAATGTTCTATAAATCGCCCTTTAGTAGTCTAACTGTTTTAAAATTTATTGTAGGTACCTCTAAGCTCTCTAAATTCATCCACAAATTCCACAGTCCATCCTACTGTTCGAACAATTTATAACAGGCTCCATAAATTACATGCAGTTAACCAATATGGCCTATTCAAAAAAATGACTGCTCTTGAAGGTAGACCCGAAATTATTCTTGAAGGGGCAAACAATGTGGAAGGGCCATGGAAAGAATACAATTTTATGTATAAACCTGGAAATGTTAACCACACTTTACCATTTGTTGGTAAGTACAAAAAAGGGCTTGAATGCAAAATTTCATGGCTCAAACTTAACGTTATGGATTTTTGTGCCATTTTTAATGATTTTCTTTTTTGTAGCTCCATATTCTCCAAGAATTGATTGGCAAATGTACTGGGCAGCGTACAGTACTTATGAAAAGCAACCTTGGATTTTAAGTTTGGCCCACCGACTTCTAATAAATTCACCAGAAGCTTTAGTATTATTCGATGTTCATTCTCTGCCTTTCAGACAACAAGGCCCCCCTAAATTTATCCGAGGTGTCTTGTACAATTACAAATACACACAGAGCAATGAAAGGTAAATTTAAAACTGTCCTTTAATTTTTTTAACTTACTTAACATTTTTTTTTAGGTCTAAAGCCTGGTTTACGCGTGAAAAAGTCTCAGAATACTTCCCAGCATTCTCCAAAGATTCGGCGACTCTAATAGACTACCTTAAAGCGCGCAATTTGCTTCCAGTGGCCGCCAAATCAAAAGTAAATCCTCTTTGGAAAAACCCCTTGGATACAATAAGATACCTAACAAGTCACCTTGAACCTAGTTTGCTCTTATGGTCGATAATTACCGCTGCATGCGCTATCATTACCATCAGTGGTGGTAACAATGGTCACCAAAAAAAATAAGTAACTTTTTATTTTTTAAAAAGTTCTCCCAAAACTATAAAATTGTGTTTTTGTGTTTTTTTCAATAGCTGAGTGTTTGGAAAGCGTTCAAATGTTAACTGAGTGTTTGGGAAGCATTCTAACGCTTCCTGTGCTTTGGGAAGCGTTCAGATGTGTACTGGGTGTTTGGAAAGCAGTCAAACGTTTTTTTTTTAAAAACGTTTTGGGAGATGTTGTTAGGTCATTTTTCTTGTGTTTACAATTTTATTTCTTATAATTTTTACAGAATTTAACGAGGATAATGTTCTTTTTACATGACACAAATTTATACGCTTATTCACTTTGTGTAATATTAATTAATTCATTAAAAATGCATTTATTTACTAACCCGAATAAAGTTTATTTAATTATTAATTATAATAATAAAAAATAGTTTTTAATTTAACTTAAGTCAATGTTGTTTCTTTTGTTAAATTTGTAAGTGTGAATTTTTGTTTTTTTACACATCTATAAAATTCAGGGGGCATATCTCTAAAGCCTTTTTTAAGGGGCCATTGTTAAAATGTCTTGATCTTTAGCACCTGAAGATTTTATAAACTCATTTTAAATTTTAAGAACGTAACGTAGAAGTAGATTTTTTGTATGTTTGTGAAAAAGAATAATTATGGTTTTTTTTATTTTTAGTTTAGGTTTTTGTAAAAATAACGTTACAAACAATAAATATTTGAGCCTTTTATTGCAAAGTTTGATTTAAAATACCCAAAAAAAAGCAATGTGTTTTTTTGCAAAAAAAAAACCATTTTAGGCTTCGAAAAAAAAACAAATGATCTTTTAGATTTAATTTTATTTAACAAACTTAAATTAATGCCTTCATCAATGTTAAACAATTTTAATTCTTAATAATCAATACAAAATTAAAAATATCAGTGCGAAGCATTTTCATACTTAATAATTTCATTCAAAAGTTCGACATCATTTTCTATGCATTCGTTTTTTCGAGCATTTTCCGTTACATCCACTGGTTCTAACTTAAGTTGAACACATGAGACTTCTTTTTTAATATTTATTACTTTTATTAGATTACTTTTTTCTCTTGCTTTTGCAGACGACGCGTAGGTTTTTTGTGGAACTATTTTTCCATTTACTATGTTCACATTTATTGTCGTTGTATTTTGTGAAATGTTTGCTGCTGGTTGAACTTTAGACGCTTTTGTTTTAGAAGCTTTATATATTTTGGAAACTTTCGTAGGTAGCGTTACTATTTGCTTAACGCTTGTGTTCGCGATATTAGGAATAGTCTCTGCTAAAGTTTCAATTTTAATCACTTTTGGCTGTTTAGGTTCATTTTTCACCTTGGTACTGGAGGTAACAGTACACGGTTTTGCTTTGGGTACTTCACTCACTAAATTATTTGACTTGGAATCATTTGAGTGCCCAATGGAAGTTCCCAACGCATCAAGATGTTGAGTAAACTTAACAACACGCATTTTAGGATTCTTTTTCAACATGTTTTCTATAACGCTTTTGTCCACTCGTTTTAATTTCGACGGATCCACTAAAATCGGCGCTACAGGTGACTGTATTGGGTGCATTTTGATATGCGCCTGCGCGGTGGCCACAGCCTGGGCATGCGCACTTGTTAACTCTTGTGTTGGCGCCAATTTCAAACGCTTTGGCGGGCTTTTCCGTAAATCTATCACATCATGACTTCTTTTTGTAGTTTCAAGTGGTTTTTCTGGTTCTAAGTTGCCTAACTCTGTGTTTATTAAGCGTTCGCTTGGTGGTTGAAGCGTCAGAACTGAGGGCCAGGTAAAAATGGATTGAAATCTGTGGTAAAATAGGTCCAAATCGTTTTTTAATGAAGAGGAATGTTGTTCAGGGACATTATCAATTGAGGCTTGTATGTCGTTAAGCATTATAGCGTTTTGTGGGTGTGTAGGCATGCCACATTCTTGTAAAATGTTGCACTTTTCTTTGTGCCGTATTTTGTTAGCGCTGTTGCGCAGAAGAAGCGATGTTAAACCAACTACTGAGTTAATATTTGGAGGGAGTAGTCTATTCGGGATTATTTCAGACGCAGTTGTTGCTGTGCTTAGTTTTCTTAAAATCTCAACGTCAACATGATCTAGCGTGTTGCCTTCTATGAAATAATCCGGTAGACTTAACTCTGCCTCTAGAATCGTTAAGATTTCTTGTACGTTTTGAGTAGCGTCTGATGTTTGCCGGAAAGTAAGTACGTTCTGTTTGTTTTTGAGCTTATATGAGTGACTGAAGTATTCAATAAGCATCGAATCTGCTTCGTCCATGTCATGAGTATAACCCTTATGTATCTTTCGTTTGACATCACCGTAAACTGACACATCACTGCTTTTTATTCCTAACATGTCTTGTATTTCTTTCAGCGTTGGTATTTTATTCTGAGATATGTATTTATCCGCCATGGTGCGCAAAAACTGGTACTGATCTGTTTCATTACTGATTTGATGCTTTCTTTTTGGAATATCGGCGATGGTTTTGTCAGGGTGTTCGTCTAGATACTGCCGCATGTATCCGTATCTTTGTCTTAGTTGGGAACGAGATCTTTGCAGAACGTGTGTTAATCTGGCCCAGTTTTTAAAACTGGGTGATTCTGCATAAGACATTATTAAAATGTCGTCCTCGGTAGTGAAACTGCCTTTTCGTATCTCGAAGCATAAGTTACAGGAGTATCTGGATTTTATTTGTTGATAGGAGCGGTGCGGCATAAAGGAAACGTATTTTTTGAACCGTTTCCCGAATTTGTTAAAGAGGATTAGCAGAAGTATGTCCTCGGCTTCGGTGAAGTGGCCGCGAGTTATGTTAACGTGTTCTACTAAGTAATGATACCTGAAATTGGTAAATTATTAGCTAAGAATGTTTGCAAAAAATCGGAGAAAAAATTATTAGCAAAAAAATTAAAAAAAAAAACAATGGAGCGTATTCGTAAAAAATTGTTTGGGGTTACCTAGTAGATCTGTCAAACCGCCCGTCGTTCTAGATGCTAACTGACATAACTTTTGAATTCTATATTTATATCAAATATATCGCTTATATACCAAAAAACAACAAACTGCCGGTTTAAAACATTCAACGTACCATCTGAAAGGTTTGTATAACATTTAGAGAGTGTTTTACATCTTTAATTCTTTATAATTAGGTAAAAAAGCAAATTATGACTCATTTACAAAAGGATTTCCGTGCATGTTTAAAATAATCCGCATTTTTTTGGATGCACGGATTTCGCATTATAAGTACCTTTTAAATGAGTAATTATGCCCTTTTTTACCTAATTATGAAGAATTGAAGTTGTAAAACACTCTGTAAATGTTATACAAACCTTTTAGCTGGTCCGTAGAGTGTTTTAAACCGGTAGTTTGTTGTTTTTGGTATATAAGCGTTATATTCGATAAAAATATAAAATTCATAAGTAATGTCAGTTAGCATCTGAAACGACGTGTGGTATGACAGATCTCCTAGGTAAGACGAACTAATTTTGTACGAATACGCTCCATTGCAGAATTATTTTTAGTTAAATAGGGCTTACCGAGTAAACAGTTGTATTCGTGACCGATCCATAAAAAAGTGTTCTACAGCATTCCACGGAATATAAGAGCCAATTTTAACTTTTTCAACTGCCTTTACCAAAAGTTCATCTTCCTCTCGAGAAAATTTGCATTTTTTAAACTTTTGCACCAAATTACTGTAGTAATGTAAACATATCGAGAATCCGGTACGATTTGTTCCCAATTGCGTTGCTATAGTGTCCCAATTTTGATAATCATAAAAATTGGCTAAAGTTACTATTTGGTCGTTTTCTTCTTTTGTCCAGGGAGACTTATTTATTTGGGGATGGAGGTACAAATGCCAAAATTGTTTACATTCGTTGGCGGTATGTTTGTCTAAAAATTTATTTTATTTTTAAAGAAAATTGGGGGGGTGATTCCTGGTCCTATTTTAAGAAAAAAAGTTTATATAAACATGAGTTCGATTTTGCCTCCTTAGTTATAGTTACAGCCCTCTGAAAAACGCATAATAAACTATTTCTATCGCTTCATTTCCGAAACGAATAATTTTTTCAAAAAATGTTAGGGAACCTTTTTGATGAATCTAAATACAGGAAATATTTCTTCATTTGTAAAATTTTGGAAAAAGTGTTTATAGTGGTGATCCTTAAGGGCTATAAGTTAAAAAAATTGAACACAAGTTTATATGAACTTTTTTTTTAAGGGGGAATGTCGCGAAGCATAGAAACTATGGTTATTTAATATTGGTTGCCTAAAATCAACAAAAAACAACACTTTCTGATCATTGCTCAGTGGGTTTATAAGAGTTAATGTTAATTAAAAATTGTGCTTACCAGCAATATAAATAATCAAAGCACAAGTTGGCATATTCGAAAGGTCCATTAATAAGCGTTTAAATATAGAATTTTGGCAATTTAGAAGCACTATTTTCGTGCATTTTAAATTGCCGAAATTCTGTATTTAATCGCTTATTGATGCATCTTTAGAATATGTCAACTTGTGCTTTGTTTATTTATGTTGCTGGTAAGCACAATTTTTAATTAAACTTAAGTCTTATAAACCCACTGAGCAATGACCAGAAAGTGCCGTTTTTTGTTGACTTTAGGCAACCAACATTACATAACCACAGTTTCTACGCTTCGCGACATTCCATATTAAAATGGGTTCAGAAATCACCCTTTAAATTTATTCCTCGACATTGAAAAATATGGAATATTCCACAAAGAAATTTATTTTAGCAAAAATGTTTATTATTAAACTAAACTTACCTTTTAGAAACATTTCAGCGACTCTATGCCAATCAATAAATTCATCCGAATCTAATTCTGGTATATCGGAAGCGTCACAATTCTCCAATCGTTGTAATTCTTCTTCCAAAACGCAAATTTCGTAAATATCATCATCGTCATCTAATTCCTTCTTTACGACAACATCGGCTAGAGCTTCTTGCTTTTTAGTCAAGGCTGTACGCATTCTAGCTATTTTCTTTTTTAAATCCGTCTGCTTATTAATGTTAAAACTGAGTTTTACTGAACGTATTAACTGTTCGCATTCATAATGCGACCATTTGGGCGACGCAGATAGTTCATACAGAGATAATTCTTGGTTTTTTCGTTTCCGTAAAGTATCCTCATTTGGAGGGCAAGTACGGCAATTCCTAGTTTTAAAATAAGGAGCTGCTAACTTAAAAGGTTGGTACATGCGGTCGGATGTACGTTTTACCACGACTTTAGAAGTCTCTTTGGTATTAATCGATGCTTGGCATTCTGATAGCAGATCGTTTACCTTTTTAGCGAACTTTAACAACTGGAAATATTTGGAACGGTTTAACATTAAGAGCCGTTTTAAATCTGGATTCTGACAAGCGTCTATAACGCTTTTTTCTGAAGCCTTAAGGCTAAGTTCGGAAAAATCTTCGCCAGTTGTTATTTCCGGAAACTTTAAGACTGGAATTTCGAGTTTTATATTCTCGGGTTGGATGAAAACGTCTTCCATGGGGAGAACTGATGTGGAAGGTGCGTTTTCATTTTCATTTTCATCTTCGCTTTCCTAAACATGACCAAAGGTTCCAAATTAGCGCTTTTACGGGAAAACTATAAGAAAAATCTTACCTCATAATCACTATCTTCGTCCTCTTCTTCATCTTCAACCAGAAAATTCTCAAATTGGTTTTGAAAATTACCCTAAAACGTTCAAAACATAAACAAAACTAATTTCTAATTTTCTAAGTAACTTCTTACCAATTTCTGTTCGTTAATAACCTCAGTAAGTTTTCGCACGTCTTCCTCGTCACTCATTCTACTAATAATTAACAAATTGACAATAAAAACAACAAATTAAATTGTTTTTACGATGGAAAACGTTTTTAGGCCTTGTTTGTTTATTCCAGTTGTCATTTTTGACGTTTTAAAAAATAATTGCATCTTTTGTAACGTAACGCCACTGGTCCGTGCAGCAGAACGCTTTCAAATCTTTGATGACGTTCTTTTTGCAAATAATCAATGGTGGGGGAGAAATTTAAACATTTTTTTCTTCCAAACTTTAAAACTTTGCGGTACAATGTAGCGATAATAAATAATCTCAATTTATTTAGTTAAATAAACAGACTGAAGAGTTGCTTGCTTTTATTTTAGCTTTTTAGCACAAGGCTTGTGCAAAAAAGTTTGCAGGTAACTTTTCTGAATAGTGGGCGTAACTTTCCATGCTGCTGCTGCGAATGTAATTTTATTGATTTTAGACCAAATTTACATTACTTTCCGTTCCATGCCTCAATCAGCGCCTAAAGAGAGAACATGTGGCGTTCAATAATTAAATGAAGTATTTTCTAATTTGCAAATTTTTTACCAAAATACATCCCCGCCAAAACTTATTTACGGTATTCAAGTCACGTGACCCACAATAACATCGAAAATATTTTAAGAATTTTTTGTTTTTTTGTGGCGCCAAATTCTTAGGCATTTATTGGGACAAAAGGCTTGCATCTAGGTTTTACCGGGACAAAAATAGAGTTCCTGGTCATTTTTTTGCGCTGAAATATAAAACAAAAGAGAAGTAATTACGACTTTTGTTTTAAATGTTGCCTTGGAATGGAATGCGATTGACCGAGGACATATTGGTTAGAGTGAGAGAGACAGACAATATTTTTACTGTTTTAAAGCACTCAAAATGACTCGAAAAAACTTTTTGTAGCCTTAAATGGGTTATAAATTAAATAATCTTTGATTTAAGCCCAAAAACCCAATTTTTAATTAAGCGAAATTGATAAAAATTGCAATTTTAAATTATGTAAAAAGAGATAGAAGATACAGACAAGTTAGTGCTGTTGTGTCGACCCAGTGCTGCCACCTATATTGTCAATGTTGTTAGGCTTACCAAATGGAGTCTACTAATGGAGTTGAATTAACAAAAATTCTTTGAAAATCAATCGAAAGCATGAAATTTCCCAAAGAAATGGTAATAATCCAATGCATTTTAATATGTGTAAATAATTAAAATAGTGAAAAACTGCGTGTGTGCCTGTGTTTCGCTAAAAGTGCAAATGTTTACAAAGTAGACATGGGAGCCACCTTTGATGTTTTACAATATATTTTGGTTGTTTTTACACAAAAGAACCCATAAGTAAAAGGATCCAAGAGCTTATGAGAGAGATAACACCTTTTTAAAACTAATGCAAAGCCTTTTTTGGTCGCAAAGATCTTGGCTGGGCCGCTTTAAAGCCATAGCCAAAGGCAGTGTGGACTACCAATTTTTTAGTTTATCCTATGCAAGCCCTCCAAAAAGCACCATACATGCCCAAAAACTGCACTGGATTCCTTTTTTTGACTTCCTATAATTGCTTGCTTAAATTGCACTACCTTACATTTTGATTTTTGTTTGCAGACCTAAAACCTACTTTTTCCTATGCATAATCAATGGAGAAATATGTAGTAAGTAATTTTGCTATTAAACGCATGATTTTGGTTTAAAAACCTTTTGTAAAAACGTCTAGCATGTTTTGCTTCATCTTTTAGACGCATTTAAAGTTTTTAAAAGTTATTTTAGTGTTTTAATTTTGCATTTTTAGGTTGAGGAGTGGATACATTTTGCACGCACAATATAAGTGCGATGTCCCAGAGAGTTAAACGACCAAACCGTTCTGAAGATGGCTCGATTCCCGTCAAAAGACGCAAGGTAATTTTTTTTTTACTTTAATTTTACAATTTTGAAAACTAAGTAGGCTTATGCCTTAAGTCAAAAGCATTTGTTTTAACAAGCTAACAAACGTCATCTGTCAACTGAATTACTAGTTTTTACGCATAATTACTGCTTTTCTAAGTTGAATTGGGTTTTACAAAGTTTTTATAAACTTTTAGCGCACGGCGGCGGAAGAAGAAGAAGCCGCCTCCCTGGCAGCGGGCTGGCAACAGCGGTCAACTGACAATCGCATCTATAATCGTACTACCACCGAAGCACCTGCTGAGCTATTTCGCAAAGATCTCATTAGTGCAATGAAACTGCCCGATTCTGAGCCACTAACATCTGACGAATATTGGGTTATTGTGGATCAATGGAAACAGGAGTGGGAGAGAGGCGTGCAAGTTCCGGTAAACCCGGATTATTTGCCTGCGCCGAGCGTTTCTGTTAATCGATGCGCGTCTTACAAGGGATCTTATGACTTTAAACTGTAAGTACTGTTTTTAAAGCTTTATAGAATTATGTAACCTCTCGTTTTGGTACTTAATTTAGCTCCAGTAAACTTTAGGGCCACTATTATTTTCCGAAAAAATAGAATTTTCCTCACTTTTTTTCGAAATAAAACAGTTTAAATTAACCATTTTTGAAAGAATTTTGAAAAAAAAGTGAAAAATGACAAACACCCCAATGTTTACCGTACCCCTTAATTTTTTCGCACATCGTTTATTAAAAACATTCATTAACGAACTCCAAATCGTTGATTAATGACCCCTATTAATGCATGGATACGAGCCCATAATAACGCTTTTCTATGTTTTAAATTACTATTTATGTTTCTACGTTACAAATGTTAAAGTAGCTTTAATTACGGTTAAGCAACAAAAAAAGACATTAAATATTTACCGTTGGAAAGAATGAGAAGCAGATCCTTTTATCACATTTTAAGGAAATAACATTCATTTTCCATTCACAATTAATAAAAGTTCGATGACAGCTCTTCTTCTTCAACTTTAATAAATTTGAATGGCCGACGCATTGTTTCTGTTAGTTGGGCACATAACTGTTTTATTTTATAATTTATTTAATAATGATATACGATGTGCGAAAAAGCATTGTAACCAGTTTGTATGTTAAATGGCGATTAATAAACTCACTTATTAACAAGCTCGCTAATCGCTCGCTTGTTAAAACCGCTTGTTTATTAATCGCCTCTATTAACACACTTACTGTTTAACTATTAATTCATTTGTAGACCCAAAAGCAAATACATCAGAATAACAAAAGACGACAACTTCAAGCCAGACGATCATTTACTCTCAAGCGCGCCAACACAAGCGGAAAGCGCATGCTCATACGACTTGGACGAATGCGACGTCTCCTGGTTGAAAATCCTCAACTCAGAACGCTCCAACTGCGGCCTACCATCAGTGCACGAAGACCAACTGGAACGCGTGATAGAGCGCTTCGAGCTCTTCTGCTGGGATAAAATCCAGAGCATACTGCGCAGCGAGGAGGGGCTTGGGATTGAATTCGACGAGAACGTGATCTGTGACGTGTGCCGCTCGCCGGACTCGGAAGAAGGCAACGAGATGGTGTTCTGTGACAGTTGCAACATCTGCGTGCACCAGGCGTGCTACGGGATTACCAGGATACCAGAAGGGCAGTGGTTGTGTTGCACATGCAATCTGCGCAAGCGCCCTGAATGCGTTTTATGCCCCAACAAAGGCGGAGCGATGAAATGCACGCGTTCGGGCCAAAAATGGGCGCACGTCTCGTGCGCGCTGTGGATCCCGGAAGTGAGCATCGGATGCGTGGAGAAAATGGAGCCCATCACCAAAATCTCAAGCATACCGTCCTCGCGTTGGGCGCTGATTTGTGTGTTGTGTCGTGAACGCGTTGGTGCGTGTATACAGTGCTCGGTGAAAACTTGCAAAACGGCGTATCACGTAACGTGCGCTTTTAAGCACGGGTTGGAGATGCGCGCGATTATCGAGGACGAGAATGCGGACGATGGCGTTAAGTTGCGCAGTTACTGTGAGAAGCATAGTAAATCAAGTAAGAAGGACAAGAGTATATGCTCGGGGTCGGAGGATGATGACAGTCGGCGCAAACGCAGGAAAGATATGACGTCAGAGGAGAAGAACCAAGCTCGCGCGGCAAGACTACAGGAAATCGAGTCTGAGTTTCATAAGCATGTCAGTGTCAAGGATGTCAGCATACATGTCACGGTTAGTAAAAAATAAAAAAATACAAACGCCTCTTAACCTAAGCATCAAGAGATGCGAAAAATTACGGTCATTTTAGATCTTTACTTATAGTAATAGAGCTAGCAACCAAAAACACACATCATCGAACGGCGTCATGATTTTTTGTGCAACATTATATTTATATTTCTTAACTTTTGCCCAATACACTTTCAGCGCTAACTGGGAGCGTTTTTTTTAAACATCATAAGTGGGATATTTATAGTGTTGTGAGAAGGTTTTTTTACCGGATTTTTTACCGGATTTTTAACCGGTTTTTTTACCGGTCAAAAATGATTTTGACGGGTCAATTTGGCTAAAAATGATTCTAAAGCTAAAACAATTGTAAGAAGAAGAAGAAATGGCTGTCAAATGTCAATTTTTGATTTTTTTTAAGGGGGGTTCTGTGAGTTATACTTTTATTTGTTTAAAAACCTAAAATAAAAATAATAAAAAAATCGACGAATGAGAAATTAAGTTATTGAAATTAGTTTGCGAAGGTTATCTTAGTTTTATATGTAATTACCAATGCAGACAAATGTATAGCAACATTTTGATTTTTTAAGGTTTTTTACAAATTTTGGTAAATGTGGGCAAAAAAATTACAAGTATTTGGTCATTTTAGAATCCCCCAGGCAAAATACATCCATTTTTGAAATAAAAAAATAAATCATTTTTGACCGGATTTATTACCGGTAAAAAAACCGGTCAATTTGGCTAACTACGTTTTTGACCGGTAAATTAACATCACTAGATATTTATTTTTGAAGAAATAAAATAATATGTGCAAATATGAGCCTTAACACTGCCAGACATTTATGAAGTGAAAATTTTTAATTTTGTGTAATCTGTAGACTTTTATGCGTAAAATAAGAAATTTTTATTATAGGGTTCTCTGTCCTTGGAAAACACATTTGAAAAGCGATTTACCCATCATAAAGGGTTATAGCTCCAAGGTGCAAAAATCAATTTTGTTGTACGAAGAAAACGATCCCACTTATGATGTTTTTACCTTAAAAAAAAACGCTACCTGTTTGGCCTGCCAGTTTGTTGGATTAAGAAAAGTAATATTAAATCTGTGGTAAATAGGCAAAAGGGGATAAGTATAAAACTGTCATTTGTACATGTCACTCTTATAATGATTTTCTTGCAAATATTAATGCAATAGTGAGAAGCTAGCTGAAAAAATAGGTTTCAAAGTACGTATATGGCTAATCCAAATGATAAATATCTAAATGTTTCTATTAAAATTCGGTGTCCGAAAAACACATTTTTTTAAATGTCAAATATACTTATCCCGTTTTGCCTCCCTACCACAGAAATATTATGTAATGTCAAAAAATCATGACACCGTTAATGATGTAGATTTTCATGTTGATAGCTCCCATACTATTAGATGCATTAAAAAGTTCCTGTAAAATTTTTTGAAACAATTATTCGTTTCGGAAATAATGCAAAAAAAATAATTTTTAGGAGTTTTTTTTTGGCAAAATAGGGGATTATATAAACTTTTTTTTTTATATGGGTTTAAGAATCACTCCTTTCCCTTTTTTTAAGACATTCTGTATTAGCGCTTTAATATTGAAACAATAGCATTACTATTAGGTAGAAAAATTCAGTTTTTAAAAGTGCTTTAAATATTATGGATTTTAATAGAGGTAATAAAAAAAAAGAACATTGGAAAACTAAACAAGCATAAACACATTCTTTTCGTTAAATTTTATTGCTTTAAATGGTGCTTTAAAAATAAATTGTCTTATCGAGAAATACAATTACAGCATAGGTAAAGTTTTTAAACGAGTCATAAAATGTTCACTTATGAGCTTCATATTTTGAGTTTATAAGAAGTATTGTTGTAAATATTTTGCTACGAATATTATAAACAAATAAATACCTTATACATGTTTATTTTTTAAACCGTAGTCCTTCTTTTGACGTCGCTTAACAATTTCTTTGTCTTTGTCCAAAATTCATGCATTTTCTCTTTCTGGCTTTTCTCATTTTATTTTTTTATTCTTTATCAGGTGGATAATGAAGCTCTCCAAGCCATTTACAACTACTGGCGGCTCAAACGCAAAGCGGGCCACAACAAACCGCTCTTACCACCCAAGTCCGAAGACATCGACATGCTCTCTCACAAGCGCGAGCAAGCCGATTTAGAGAAAATGAAGATGTTCGTACAGCTCCGACAAGACTTGGAGCGCGTCCGAAACCTGTGTTACATGGTGAGCCGACGCGAGAAACTGTCCAGATCGTTCTTCCGAATGCGCGAACAGACTTTCCAGAAGCAGCGCCACGTTCTGGACAGTAGCGATTGCTTACCGGGCGCCGTAATAGACGCGGTGGTCGAGGCCAATCACGGCCCGTCGATATACGACCGGTTGTACTCGTACGGCAAGGCTGAGGACCACACGGCTGATTTCGAGGTCATTTTGGCGCGAATCGCTGGCATTAAATCGCCGACGGATTCGGGCGACGAGAAGAAACCTGAGATCAACGGACTGCTTAAAGACCTTAAGAACAACTCGTACAAGAAGCTTTTTAACGGCTCCTCGAAACGGCGGAAGTCGCTTTACAGTAGTACAAGCGCGGGCAGCAGTAGCGAAGAGCCGCGGCCGAAGGAAAACAAGGAAAACGCACTTTTAAGCAGCTCAGAAGACGAGAAACCAGACGTATCGTCAATAAGTAAAAAGAAAGCAACACCAACGAAGAAACCTCGCGCCAAACCAGCGCGGCGGAAGCGACCATCAGTTTCGTCAAGAGTAAAAGTCGAAAGCAGTAGCGAAGAAGATGTTAAACCACCCAAGAAAGAATGGCCGTTAGCCCGGTCGCGCCTCAGCCAAATGGAGCACGAGCTAGGAATCTCAGGCACGGACAGTGACGGCCTTATGGAAATTCGCTCCACCACCACCAACACCAACCGTAAAGACAATCAAAACGCCGCCAAGAAAATTAATTCTATTTACTCGGACAGCGACACTAGTGACTCGAAGAAGAGCGCCACAAGTGATTCACTACAAAACGATAAGAGGCTCAAGACCAAGGCGTCGCTTAAGGACTTTACGGCCAAGACAGCCAAGAGCCCGAATAAATCAAGTCCTGAAACGAAACGCGCCAAAATTACGGAAAAAACGGTCAAAAAATCAAGCGATTTGGTACCGGACTTAATAGTACCGCAACGCCAGGCGGCGAAAAAGGCAACAGAGAACCTTAAAACAGGACGCTCGAAAGAG
Organism: Cartodere bifasciata; assembly: GCA_963920755.1. Classification (NCBI taxonomy): domain Eukaryota; kingdom Metazoa; phylum Arthropoda; class Insecta; order Coleoptera; family Latridiidae; genus Cartodere; species Cartodere bifasciata. Next base: position 27,505,786 of record OY987194.1, on the reverse strand, counting down.
GTTTCAGCGCCGATCGTAACGCCGGTTGAGGAGCCCAAAATCGAGGACAAAGTCAAGCACAAAAGTAAAACGAAAAGCGCTAAAGAATCCCCGAAGGAACACTTTAAAGACAAAGAACATCACAAACTTAAAGACCAGAAAGAAAGAGAACACAACAAGGAGAAAGAACAACTTAAAGAGCTGCAAAGGGAAAGGGAGCTTCAAAGAGAAAAGGAACTACAACAGAAAGAGAAGGAACAACATCAAAAAGAGAAGGAACAACTACAGAAAGAGAAAGAACTGCAAAAAGAGAAGGAGCTTAAAGAGAAGGAGCTCAAAGAGAAGGAACAACACAAAGAACAACAACGTAAAGACAAGGAAGTTGTCAAAGAAGCGCTTTTAAAGATTAAGGAAAAAGCAGCGGATTTGGACAGCGATTTGCTGGCGTACGTGCCGCAACGACAAGCCGCAAGGAAAGCAGCGGAACATATTAAAGGTTTGGGAAAGCCCGTTCCTGCGCCCGCTGATACAACACAAGTTGAACCTGAGAAAACCAAGCCTTCGGAAAATATACCGTAAGTATTTTTTTGTCAAAATATTGCTCTTTTTTTTGCATAGGTAGCAAAAAGATTTAAAATTTAGTAATTCTTTTAGAAAGGATTTATAACAGCTAGTTTTGAACATCTATTTAGTAAACTAAATCCACAAAATTCACACAAATGAGAGAAATTATGGTTGGCGTGGTAGCCCCCCCAAAAAGACCCTTTTATTTGCAACATTAGATTACACTGTATTTGCCCCAAATTGTAAAAAATAGGAGCTAAAAGATTTAAAAAAATTTTCTTCTCTTCCTGCATTGTCCCCAAAGAATAATATTCAATCATGTTGGATTTACACCAAACTTTACTTTACAAATAGATGCAAAATTAAACTGAATTTTTTTATTGACTATTCCAATATATTGCCATTGATGTTAAATTGAAATAAACATATTTTATTTTATTTATTTAAGGTTCTAGAAAAATTATACCTCATATTTTTTTTTTTAAATGCCTTTTACCCCTTAAATAACCAAATGAGATAAGGGAATTTATTTATAAAAAAAGTAAGTATAAGTTGTTTAGAACCTTATTTTGCATCTGTTTACAAAGTGTGCTGTAAATCCAACATTATTAAATATTACTCTTCGGAGGTCATTTTGGGGGAGAAGGAATTTTTTATAATAAAAATTTTTCCAAAAATGTTTTTAAAATCTTATTTAGCACCTATTTGTAAAAATTTGGTGCAGATCCATCGTGATCTAATGTTGCAAATTAAAGGGAGCTTTTTGGGGGCTACCACGCCAACCCTAAACTTTTATTTGTATGCATTTTGTGGATTTAGCTTCCTGGAAAGATAGAAACATAAAAAAACTACATTTTTTTGCAAGGTAAAAAATCTATCTGGGTCCAACATTCGTACTGCAAAAAGTGTTGTAGACACAAATTCTGTTGACAAATTATTAGTCTATTTAAAAAGTTTGCTTAAAAAATTAAAAATAAAGGTAAAGTAACATTAATTGGAGGGATGGGCAAATTCTCAAAATATATATCTTTTGTGAAGAAACATCCCAAAAGGAATATTGCCGGCAATGTTCTCATGTAAAAATAAACGAATAAAAACTAAAATTTTATTAACTACCTGAAAATATGTATATCAAAAGTTTTCGTTCGCAAACTTTTTCGAACGTTCCCAAACGAAATCATTCGAAAATATTCCCGGAATATTCCCAAAATGCAAAAATAAAATATAAAAATGGCACCAAAATTTAAAAAAGTGTTATTATCTTTATCTTCTCGAATTATTTCATTCTCTTTTTAAATTCCCAGGAATATTGCCAAACTGGAAAGTTTCCCATTGCCCATTTCTTAATTTGTAATCGAGTTTTAATTAAATGTTGTAATTCTTTCAACAGCAACAACAAGTCAAAAAAGCCGACGCTGGAGCCGTCCAAAGTCGCCGAAACAAAGCGCAAGTCTTCCTCAAACAGCAGTTCGTCTTCCTCATCCTCCTCGTCGTCCTCCTCCAGCGGAAGCAGCAGTTCCTCATCCGACAGCGATGACGCTGAGCCCCCCTCCACAGAGCCCCCTAAGCAGCAGCGATCGGAGAGTCAGGCCGCAGGCGACCAGACTAAGCGCGCTAGTAACGCCAAAGACCGGCCCTTTCTTGACAAGGCTGCCAAGTCCGAGGCGTCTAGCAGTTCATCTGACTCGAGCGGATCTGACTCACCTGCGCCGTCGCCAAGGAAGCCCGCCGCTGCCGCAGCGAGTGTCAAAGCCGGGCCCCGTAAGAGTATTGACAAGAAACCACCTGCGGCATCTGTTAAAAGAGAAGAAAACGTCGGTGGAGCGCGAGGTAAAGGCAGAGCCACGGCAAGACGAGGTGCGCGCTCCAGTCATGTTCCCGGCCACGCCGGTAGAGGTGTTGATGTCGGGGTTGGAGATATGCTTAATAGCAAATGTACAGGTAAACAGATTTTTCTACTTAATTTTAAAATAACAATGCAGTTTTAACAAAAATTAAAGCGTCTCGGAGAAGGAAAATTTACCGCGGTATTTCCATCGAGTAAGCATTCGACTCAGCATTAGTTTTTCTTTTTTTCGAGGTTTTTGTCAAAACTTACATTATTAAAACATTAAAAAAAAATGGCTCCAATTTTTGAATCTGATTTTTATTATTGCCCTTCGTTTTTTCGTTAACACGACGAGGTAGTTTAAATTTAATTTATCTAGTTTCTTGAGATATTTATGTATTAGGACAATAAGCACAATAAGAAAAGATCCAGAATTTTTTCGAAGACCACCATTGGAATCTCGCTTATTTTAAGAGGCACAATTTCTGTTAAATTGCGGCAAAGTTGTCTATTTTAATGCCCATTAACCTTCTGCATTTCTGCAAGCAGAACTTGATTATATCCAACAGTTTTTCGGTTACCTTTAAAAAACTGAAAAAGGTGCCTTTCTGTTATTTGGCTGTATCGTTTTTGTTTTTTGGGGAATATTTTTAAAACTTTGACATTATCCAGAATTTTTTTACAGCAATCAGATTCTAGTTAAAAAAAATAGAAACCCAAAAATTATTATCTTGCCTTTGTATTTTATTTTTCGGAAATATTAATAAAATATGGCGCATTTTTGTCTGCAATTTCACTAAATTGGGGTATTCAAAAAAATAAACAAAATTACAAAATTCTTAAAGAAATTACATGCAGTTTTTATCAACGCTGCCAGTGTTTAACCCATTTAAAAAGCGCCTTAAATTTCAAAATGAGTTTAAAATGACCGTTTTTAGTACCTTTATTGATTGTACACATTTCTTGATGGTTAGATAAATCATTTTTGCTAAATTTACGATTACGTGTTTTAGTCTACCTGCTTAAAGGCCATTATTTCCTAAGGGAGGAACTTTTTCAAAAAACCGTTATTGCCGAATGTCTTGGATTCTTTTCAGCTATTTGCCATATCAAAAAAAGCAAACTATACGCGAACACCCTGTATATTTTAATATTTTTAGAAATTTTCTTGATCCTATTTTACCAGGAAAGCGTCCATAAAGATTCTTATCTGCTTTTTAATTTTACTAATTAAAAGCAACCATGTAAAATTAAGATATTTTTTAGAAAATATAAGATTGATAATTAATTCTTGTCTAACTAGCTTTTTACTTGTAACTGTATTATTTTGTTTTTTCTTAATCGTGTACAATCTTTCTAGGTGTGGAAGGACCCAAACCTACTGCAGATAAATCCCCGAAAAAGACAATCGAGCCCACCGCCAGGGACATACAGTCTCCGATCCGCAAAACAGACAAAAAGCTGACCGACACCCACATCCCTAACCTCGAGAAAGAGATCCTCGAACGCAAGGCCAACAAAGAAAGCAGCACGTCCAAAACGAAATCCACAATAGACCGCCTCTTCGGCAGCGAAGTCTTCGAGAAACCAATCAAAACCGTAGACAAACACAGCAGTCCAGTGAAGGAGAATCGTGAGCCTACAAAGGAGCACAAGTCGCCGAAGAAGTCACCTACGAAAACCAAGTCGATAGATGATATCTTCGCGGCGAAGTTGGATAATGTTGAGAATAAATTGGCGCCCAACAAGAAGTCGACGCCTAAACACTCTAGGAAGGCGCAACAGGAGGAGATTTCTGTTTTTGAACATGTTGTGGAAAGCAAGAGGTTGCAGGGAAGTGCGGCTGCCACCGCGCATGACGACGACAGTGTGAATGTGAGTATTAATATTTTATTTCAGTATGCGTTAAATACTATCCATTCACAATTAACACAGAGCAGGCGAGCTATAGGGTGACAGATATTGCCCTGCATATTGTCATTAATGTCACTTGTTATGTAAGAAAAATATGTTCAGGGCATTTGAATCAAAAACAATGGTCTCAACATATACAGAAGTACTCATTTTTTTATTAAATTACTTGTACTAATGCACTAATCAATAAACAATTAAAAAGGTATGATTTATGAAGGTTTTTACTGTTAAGAAGTCCTCTTAGGTATCATGGGATAAATTAGCACTTTTAGAACAATGTCTACAATTCTCTTTATAAATTCTCACATCTTAAGCCAAAATTGTTTTGTTTTTCCAATTGACAATTGCAACAAGAGAAATGTCACATTTTTTGGCAGAAAGAAAATGATTTGTAGAAAGGCATTCTTTATTTTATCAGGCCGACGCACTCTCATGTTTTTTTTTTGTATCCTGGAGGTCTTATTTTCTAGAAGGTCCATTTTTGTGACGTCACAAATATTAGTTTGGCTACTCGCTAACGGTATCGCTTTAGTCAGCAATAAAAGTGAATTTTTATGTAGTTGTCATTATTTTTGGCATATTTCAATTTTTAATGACAGTCAATTTGAAATGTAATGCCAACTTTGTGGAAAATTCAACATTTCAAAGAAAAGGGTTCTAGTTTTCATAGGTGACTCTGTTCGTTTTTAACTGTGAATGGATAGTAGTACAATGTTGTCAGCAACGAATGGATTTACAAGCTTCTTTCACGGTCTTGGTTTTTCGATAAAACCATAATACGTTTGTAGCCTTATTTTCCTAGTATTTAAAACTATATTCTGTTTTAACATACGATGGGTCCCTCATGTAGATGTGTAATGGAGTGGAATTGACGAGAGCTCAACGGAGATGACTTATACGAGCTTCTAGGAGCACAGATTAGAAGATCTATGAAATTAAATCTCTAGCTTTAATTTTTTTACAATATTTGAACGTCAAAAAATGAAAAAAGTTCTCAGGATTTATACAATTCAATATTCTAAATTAATCTTAATAATGATATTTTTTATTTTATTAATTTTTTTCTTTCTGTTCCAGAATGCCAAACAGACAAAGAACTCCTTAAATCGCTCAATATTCTCCCCACCCCAAGCAAAAGACAACCTCCTAGAATTCGACAGTTTTGACGAAGATTTCGGAATGAAAGACGAAGAAATCCTAAAAACACCGCTCAGTTTTCCCTTCGCCAACGTTGCACTTCTTAAAGAAAACACCAAGGAGGACAACGAGCGGGAAACGTTCAAGCTGGTGGAGAAGCTGCGCATGGGACTAAACAAGAAGTCCTCCAGTTGTGACGTAGATGATGCGGCTAGTGTAACGTCCAGTACGACGAAGAATGAACTTGATTTTACCGAGCAGGTCGTGCCGAATCATGGGTTGCTGGATGAGTTGCAGCAGCCGCAAGCTTTGTCTGGGAAAGTGGATGAAGTTATTGATGTTAATGAGTCGAGGACGCAGTTCCAGTTTAATATGACTTCGTCAGTACTGTAAGTACTCTTTTTTAAATTCATTTGACTATTTTGAAGGTGGGTGCATACGCTGAAGAAATAAAAAAGGACTTCTTTTATAACTTGGCTGTTCCGCCTAGGATCGAAAGTAAATCTTAGGGTCAACCATTTTATAATTAAAAGACCATTAAAATTTGGGTTAGGTAGGCAAAAAGGTGGGTGTTTAAAAGAATTGAAAGAGTTTTACATTTTATATCTTTGCAGTTTTTTTTCTTAGATTTCTTATCGTCAAACATGCGTATTTAAACAAAAAATACATTTTTATGCCAAGAAGATAATTTTTTACAAAAAATATATAACAGCCTGATTTTTGATGTGTTAGTTTGAACATCTATTCAGGAAGGTAAATCTACAAAATGCACACTAATAAAAGTTTAGGGTTGGTGTGGTAGCTCCCCAAAAAGCCCCCTTTAATTTGCAACATTAGATCTCGATGGGTCTGCACCAAATTTTACAATAGGCGCTAAATAGGATTTTAAAAAGATTTTTGGAAAAATGATTCCTTTAAAAAAAATATTCTCCCCCTAAATGGCTCCTGAAGAATAATATTCAATCATGTTGGATTACACCAAAAGATGCAAAATAAGGTTTTAAAAAACTTAAAATTATTTCTTATTTTAAAAAAATTCATTTGAGAAGGGGGCCTATAGAGGGTTTAAAAAAAGTGTAAGGTTTAATTTAAGTTTTTAAGAAGCTTATTTTGCATTTATTTGTAAAGTTTGGTGTAAATCTAACATAAGCAAGGGGGAATTGTTTGAAATAACTAATAAGTGAAAAAACGTTCTTTACGAAAATCTTTTTTAAACTTTGTTTAAAACATTATTTTGCATTTTTTATTTATCAAATATTAAAAATGAAAGGAAACCTTTTAGGAGGGCCATATTACAAAATCTACAATGCGCATATTTGCGAACAAGAAAATTATTTTTTTAGCTTTTAAATAGGGATTCTCAAAATTTGAATCTTTGGAAATAAACATGGGAATATTGCCGGCAATATTTGTTTTTGGAAATGTCGCCGGAAATATTTCCATGTAAAAAAAATTAAAGGGTACAAACAAAAAACTAAAATTTTATTTACTACCAAAAAATATATTATATTATTTAAAGTTTCCATTTGGATACTTTTATATATTTCCCAAATGGAAACTTTTGACAATATTTATGGAATGGTTTAAAAAAATGCAAAAATAAACAGCGCCAAAATTTAAAAAAATCAAAAAATGTCATTATTAATCAAAATTATTTTCGAATCTTCTCAAATGTTTCCGTCCCCTTTGGAAAGTTTTCGATTGCCTATCTTCACTTTTAAATATTACACACTACACTCTTTTAAAAGACTTGTACTGGTGAAACAAATTTGTATAAGCTGATTTTTTTTTTGATTTGTTGAATTATTATTTGAATATTTCGCAATTATCAAATTCACTTTTTTTTTCCAGCACCGGCGTCCACATAGACGACACAGTAAAAACCATTCCAATCCAACAACACCACGACAGCGTAACGAATCAGGGTGACGAGAGATGGGTGCCACCAAGTGAGAGCTACCCCAATATCCAAGCTGCTGACTTGAACTACCAGGATCAATTCAACCAGTACTACGCCAACGATCATAATAAATGTGTACCTGAACTAGCCCAACCTGCGCCTGCCTTGGAGGTGTTCTCTGAGCATGTCAAGTGGCCGTCTGCGCCGACGCAGCAACAACAAGATGTGAATAATCATAGACTTGGGGGACTTGGGTCTCATCATCGGTCTGATGGGGCGATGCATAAGGCGGAGGATGTTAAGATGAGACAAGTGAGTTATTTTGGCATGTGTTTTTCGCATAAAGTAACAATTTGAAAAAAAAAATACTCTTTTCAAAACGCGAATTTTAATTAAAAAAAAATCATTGAATTTTTTGGAGATTTTTTAGCAAAACAATCAATCATTTCAACCTTTAGTTTAACTATTAATTCTTGGTTTTGGCAGTGTGTTTTTCTTTTAAACTATACCTACCACGGTTTTTCCACAGTTATAAAAAGACCATTTAAAAAAAAAGTTGGTGGCAATTTTTTAAAAGCTGAGAAAAAAATAAATCAGCAATTAGATTTTTTCCAAGTGCTTTCGTTTTTTCTTGTTTTCCAGTTTGTCAAAGTTGGCCAAATTACAAAAAAGCTCAACATAATTTTATTTGGGTCTAATTTTCATAGAACTTAACAAGAAGTTAAAATTTTGTAAAATAATATAATAAGAAAATTTGAAAATTACAGCATTTTAAAAAATTCGGTATTCACGTTTAAGGTTGCCTTTGAAAGCTCATAGCAAAATTTGTGGTCATGGCAATAAAAAAAACTTAGAACAATATTTGGACTATTACCCCTTTCTCCTTTGTTAAAAATTAGGAATTTTTTTTTAAAATCTATTAGCTTAAAACTGTGTTTTTAGGTTTATTAGAAAGCGTAGGAAACAAATCAGCAATCGTATTTTTTCCAAGTGCTTTGGTTTTTTTTTGTTAGAAGTTGGCCAAATGTCAAAAAAACTAAACATTTTTTTTTAGCCTCTAGATTATAAAAAAAATTTGCTTTGTGGAGTCAGGATTGCTTTTTTGTTGTAGATTAAGAATTTACATTAAGACACTTATTACTTATTAGATACATTGATTAAGATTATTATAAAAATTATATCATTTAAAAAAAAATTGGAACGCAGTCGCACCTTCGAAGTGGCCTTTAAAAGCTCATAGCAAAATAACTAAAAGCTGTGTAAATTGTGCCAAATTTTGATTTAAAAGGTCGTTTTACATAATCATGCGAGTTTGCATTAATGGCACAAGATTTTTGTAGGCATGGCAATAAAAAAATTAATAATATTTTGACCATTACTGCCCCTTTATTAAAAATTAGGAAAATTTTCAAAAAATCGATTTGCTTTAAACTGTGTTTTTGGGTTCATTAAAACGCGTAGAAAACAAATCAGCAATCGTATTTTTTTCAAGGGCTTTCTTTTATTTTGCTAGAGCTTTTCAAAGTTGGCCAAATTTTAAAGAAGTTCAGCATAATATTTTTTGTCTCTGATTATAATTTATAACAGAACTTGTTTTGTAAATTGCATTTTTATTGTAGATTAAGAATCCACATTTAGATTTTGTCTAAAAAAATATTTTGAAAATAAGTGCATTTAAAAAAAAAACAGGTGTCGCGTTGGATGTCGCTTTTGAAAGCTCATAGCAAAAAACGAAAAGCGTTGGAAATTTATATTTTTTACCAACAAAAATTAAGTGAAAAGTTGTCAAAGTCCAGGAAAATACATCGCGTATAAGATTTTTAAAGCTTACTTTTGAATTTTTGGTATATTTTTAAATTTTAATATATTTTTAAAACTGTGATTTTTCAGGCCCAAGAAATGATAAACCCACCCAACATAGACATCGGTCTCTTCCAACAACAAGCAATACCCTTCCCACCTTCAACCATGGACGCATTCCCACCACCATTTTCCACAGCAGACGCCTTACCCTTCGTCAACCCGGTTAGCCTCTTCGCAGCATCCAACCAGCTGCCGTTCCAAGCCTCAGGCTCAGCGGTGTTCCACCCGCCAGCTCATGGGGCTCCGTTCCCTACGCCGCATTCGGTGATACCGCCTCTGGTGTCGAAGCCTAATGACGAGGTGCCTTATCCCACCACGGCGGCGTTTACGTCGTCGCAGCATAATATGGCGCTTACTGCGGCTATGGTTAATCTTCCTAATGCTATTGTGCCGCCTTTACTGTAAGTATTGAAAATGTTTGTGAAAATATTAGGTTATGAGTTTCGACGCAATATGCAATGGGAAATTCTGAGAAATTAAAGAAGAAATATTATTTGCGGTATTTGTTAATTTGTTACTCGAGATTTTATAATTTATTTAGTAGAAATGAGGAAATTAGCAAAACTCTTATTGGAAGGAAACATGGGAATATTGCCCGCAATATTTCTTTTTCGGAATATTCTTAATAGAAATGTTAGCGGCCATGTTAAAACAGGGTGGCCACTCTACCTGGAAAACCTGGAAAATCAGGGAATCGTAAAAGAGCCTAATTAGGTCAGGAAAAGTCAGGGAATGGATCAAATTTCGAAGAAATGTCAGTAAAAATTTATGTTTAGTCAGGGAGAAATTTTAACCTACTTTTTTCTGCAAAATTATTTGAAAAGAAAAAAACTACTGCTACTTGTAGGCATTCATTTGTTAATTTGAAAATCTTAAAAAAGTCATGGAGAGTCAGAGAACAGTAGAAGAAAAAAGAATCCAGTAATTAAATTTGGATAGCCCCCCTAAATAAATGGGTAAAAACCGAAATAAAAACTTTATTTTTTATTTTATAAACTAAAATTGTATCCACTGCTAATCGAAGTAAAGGGTTTCCTTTTGCAATCTTTATTCAAATAGAAATCATTTGAAATATTTCCACAATGCAAAAATAAAACATGAAAATGTCGTTTAAATTTCAAAACATGTTATTTAAATTTAATACTTAAAAATATTATCGAATGTTTTTTTTGAATTCCCGGAGTTATATCTCTTGTTTATTTTCATATTTTTCGGAATAAGCAATAAAAAAAGTGAGAAATTTTCTGAGAAATATACAGGTATTTCCAAATTTCGTAGAAAAATTTCAGGGGGTGATTCCTGGACTCATTTTAAGAAAAAAAGTTTATGTTAACATGTGTACGATTTTGCCCTCTAAGTTAGTTACAGCCCTCTGAAAAACCCCTACAAAACCCCTACAAAATTATTTTTTTCGCTTTATTTCCGAAACGAATAATTTTTTTTTTAAATTTTATATAACCTTTTTTATGCATCTTAGTACTAGAAATATTTCTTCATTTGTAATTTTGGGGGGCTGTAAGTTAAAAAAAAATAAAAATTGGACACAAGTTTACATGAACATTCAGGAAAATGACATTAGCAAACATCCTGTATACAGGGTGTTTGCTAATTTTGTTAATTAAAATAAGTACAAAACTTCCCATAAAGCAAAAAAAAAAAAACCAGAAAATAAAATTATTGGCATTTACGTTTTTAAAAAAACTTATACTGCATTAAATATACCCATTACGATCGATAACCCTTAAACGCTCAATTATATAAAATAACACAATTAATTCCTCGAATTTCAAAACGATTTAATATTAAATTCCTATATTTTAGAGAGTATTTATTTTGCTTCAATAATCCGTCCAATTTTAGTGACAGTATACAGCTATATTTTTTTATTCTTTACAGTGTTTACATGTTATATAAAGGCATAGTTAGTTTATTTATGTTAAAATTAAATACATACAAAGGTAAACCATTTCAAAAACATTACTTCTGTGTAAACACAAAAGAATAAGCTGTTTTTTTGCAATACCTTGAATATTTGCTCAAAAACCAATTATTTCTTGCAGAAGCAAAGAAGCCGAAGTGGTAGAAGAAGCAGCCAAATGCGAAATACAACCACAAACACCACTACCAGAACCATCACCATCAGCAACAACAGTCACTAATTCCTTATCCTCGCCATGCTTAAGCCTTAAATCAAACTCATCAAGCGGCAAAAAGTCCCCAAGCAAACCCACCCGCACCTCCGCTCGCGTCACTTTGCAACAGCTCAACAAATCCCCAGGAAAAAGCCCTGGAAAAAGCCCAGCACGACAATTAGAACCCATTACACCAGTACCGAAACAAGTTGTCAAGAAAGAACGCCGCAAAAACGCGACAGGGCGCGCTAGGGGTCGAGGTAAAGGCCGCGGACGGACGCAGAATCACGACTTTGATTTCCCGATGTCGAATACGATTCACACCAAACTGGCTGGGACTGTGTACGATCTGGACTTTGACGATGATGTAGACAGCGAAATGGCGGATCTTAAGTCGATGCGTGAGCGCCGCAAGTCTGTCGACGTCCTGCACGATAAAAAGCAACCCGACAACTCGTATTTATCACGCGAATCCTCACAATCGCCAAGATTTACCACCCAATCACCGGCAACAACGCATAAGTCACGCTATAACACGGATCTCAGTGAGTTACGGCCGCCCACGCCGCTCGAAGACTCCGAAAGCAAATCTGTCACTCCGACAAGTAACGCGGATGACTCGAAGTCGTTTCCGGATGTCGTGGAGCCGGTACTGCCTGGGCCTGTGGATATGAGGACGTATAATGCGTTTGATGCGCATTATAATGAGTCGCATTTGTTGAATGCGTTTGCGTCTGGGACTACCGAGACGCAGGTGCATGATGAGATTGATGAGGACTTTGAGAAGCAGTTGCATGCTTCGTTGACTGCTAAGAAGTCGCCGGAAATACTGTAAGTTAAATTTTAACTTAGCAATTTTTTGAGCAGAATTAGAAAAATGTTAGTTTGGACATTTATAGGACTTAAAATTCACGTTATCATAGTATATGTACATAGTCATAGTAGTGTACACCAAAAATACCTCCTAATTTTCCAAAAATACCCCTGATGGCTTTAAAAATACCTTAAATTTACCAAAAATTCTAAATTTTTCTAAAAATACAAAATTTTTCCAAAAATACCCGAAACACCTCCGATAGGGAAATCCCCTGACTTAAAACTAAAAATGGGTCTCGAGATGGGTATATTTCCAGAATTTTAATCTTTGGGAATAAATAGGGAAATTCTGCGGACAATATTTCTTTTTGGGAATATTGCCGAAATATTTTGAATGACAAAAATTTGCATGTTAAAATAAATGGATAATTTTTTTTATTTCATTACCTAAAATTTTATTTACCACTTAGAAATCTATCAAAAGCTTTTAGATAAGTTTTTCCAAAGTTCTATAATAATTTTTTTTTGGAAATATTTCTGAACAGCAAAAATAAAAAATAAAATAATTAATTTTTTTAAATGCTGGCACCACATTTAAAAATATTTTTGAATGCCCTTTATAAAATTTCCAAATGTCCATTTTTATCTTAATGGCCAAAACAGCAATTTTTAGAAAAAATGTTTAAAAAGTCGCGTCGAATATTATTTTGCATTTATTATGGAAATCTAAGTATTCTAACGAAACCGAAAAAATACCTATTGAAAGGGGGACATTTTGGTGTTTTTTTGGACAAAAACGAATATATGAAAAACGCTTTTAAAAAATTAGGTCTTAATATTTCTTGCATTTAGGTGCAAAGTTTGACAAAAAACCCAACGTAATTAAATATAACCCATTAAGAGGGGGCTGCAGTTTTTTTAACAAAAGATGGATAGTAAAAAGTTGTTAAATACATTATTTTGGATGTATCCAAATTGGCGCAAATCCAACAAAACCTTATGTTAACATAGGGGGGCAATATAAAATGTTTTAGACAAAAAAATAGTAAAATCTGTTTTATTAATCATTTGTAAAGTCAGAAATAAAACAAAAAAGTTTGAATTTAAGGGTGCCAAAACTCGAATTTTTACAGCTAAAAGGGGACAATAAAACCTTCAAGTTAACATTAACTTTTTTTACGCTATTACTGGGTCGTACGGTGAAAAAATGATCCTAATTTTAATCATTTTTTCGCAGCAAAAACACAGTCACCCCGCTGGAAGTATCAAACATAAAAGCCAGTCTATCAGACTCCCGAAGTCAGCTCAAGGTCAAAATCAAAGGCCCAATGGCCTTAGCAAACTACACCGCACCAACACCAACCGTTGAACCCATCGTAGTTACAAACATCACATCAAACGCGGCTACGATACAACCCAGCTTATCAAACCTGAGCGGAACTTCAAATCTGCGACGCATGCGCAAAAAGGAGTTAGTACGACAGTACTTAACCCAAGACATGAACATGGACGAACCTAGTACGCCTGCGTACCACACACCCGCGGCAGCGCCGCAGATTAGCCGCACAATCATTACAATACCAAAAGCAGTTACGTCAGTCACGAGTATACCTACTAAGGATGATTACCGCGACTACAGAACTGGGTATGATGATTATTTCGAAACGCCGCCAAGTAAACCACACAAGAAAGAGTCTAAGAAAGGAACTTTATCGCGCGAGTTGCGTCAACTTGACCTTCAAACGCCAGAGGACGAATTACGTCGAAACCTAGCCGCAGCTGCTAACGACTCGGCTAACAAACGCCGCGGACGGCCGGCGCGTGGTGGGACAACAACACCACTTACGGCACCTAAACTCAAGATCAAGATAGGCGGGAATAACACTCTGCCAACGTGCGACACTTCGGCAAAATCGGACGAAAGGCGTGACAAAGGCAAACCGCCCAAAAAGCGCCTTCACAGCATTAATAAGACAAAGACAGTTGAGGATTACCAACGTGAGAGCATGAAGTATCGTAAAAAGGTGATGGCGAGCTTTGGCGAACCGGTTAAGAAGAAGAAGAAGGACAAGAGCGAGCGCAGCGAGCGAAGCGAGCGTAAAAAGAAGAAAAAGAAGCTCAAACAAGAACAAGTCCAGATCATAGCAAAAGAAAGCGACAACTCGACAAAACTCATAATTCGCTTCGGGAAGAAGCTTGAAGAACCAGCCGCAACCGATAGCGCGACTCCAACCATCACAACGGCACCTCTAATCTCAAAAAAGGACGATCCTCCTTTATCTCCCCCAAAACTAACGCCAATAAAGCTCAAGCTCTCCCGCGACGGGCCTGGATACGTAATGAAAGCCGCCTCTGATGGGACGCAGGCTTCTACGGCAGAGACGCAATCTACTCAGCCAGGACAACCGCCTCCCGTGCTTACGCCGCCGCCTTTGAGCGTGCCGCCGGAAATGCACCCGCCTGCGCCACTTCCGTTAAAAGATTGTGAGGTTAGGTGATAGTTCAAGGTGACTCGGGGAGTTAGAGCCAATCATATTTAATATTTAATTATTTAAATGATAGTCGTAACCAGGAGTAGGAAACATGATTTTGAAACTAATCTTGCCCTTATGATAATGGCTGTTTGGAGTATTAGTTTTTGATGTGGTTTTTTTAGTTTTTTGATATATGGTGAATTTAAACCGAGATTTAAACAAATCCCTGAGGTAAGTGTTAAACTGATTGCAAAGGGGGTGGTCTTTTGGAAGATTATTTGAAAAACTAGCATTTTTTACAAAAAACATTTTTAAATTTTTCTTGCGTTTTTAAATTTTAAGGCTAGATATTCAAATTAACATATCTTCTAATTTGTGCTTCTAGAAGCTTGTATAAGTTATCTCCGTTGAGCTTCCGTCAATTCTACTAAAAAGCACTTCTACATAAGGCCATATCGTATATTTAAACTAAATGTAGTTTTGAAAACTAGAAAATTAGGGCTTTAAACGTATTATGGTTTCATTTAAATCTGTTATTTCTTTGTGTCGAAAATCGGACTTCAAAAAACAAAAATATTATAATGATTTTTGGAGTCAAATTTTCGACACAAAGAAATATGCGATTTAAATATAACCATAATACGTTTGTTGCCCTATTTTTCTGGGTTTCAAAACTACATTAGGTTTTAATATACGATTGGGCCCTTATGTAGATGTGCTATTTAGTAGAATTGACGGAAGCTCAACGGAGTTGACTTATACCATTACTAGCTTCTAGGAGCACAGATCTTCGAATTTGTTAATTTGAATCTTTAGCCTTAAAATGTATTGCAAGTTTTGAAATTTATGAAAATTTAAGCAGTTTCAATATTTGTTTTATTTTCATTCAAATTATAACTGCCCGACCGTTTATTCTAGAAAGGAAGCTTTTTTATTTATTTATTTTAATTTAATAATTTTAATAAAAAAATATTTATTTTATTTATTAAAAATTATACCTAATCTGCATTTACAAATTGTTCCTTCTGTTGTAATTTTTTTTTAACACGTTTTTAAATAAAAAGGCATGATTTTTTTTACACCTACTTTCGCAACAGTTTAAATGCTATATTAATTTAAAAATATAAAACAGGGTTGTTTAATTTAATTTCAAAATTAGGACTAAGTAAAAAGTACCTGTTTTTATTGCAGTTATGTTTAGCAATAGGTAAATGTCGCGTGTTCAAAAAAAGTACTAAATCGTAACTTTTTCTCCCAATTTTACAATATTATTTTTACTTTTTTGCTATCCTAAATCTTCCATAAATAATCGATAGCAATACAAACTTTTAATGGTCTGATTAGTAAAAGACAAGTGGCTCTACAAGTATTTTTTGAGAAAAAGTTACGCTTTTTTGTATTTTTTTCTAAAACAAATTAAGTTCTTGGATTTCTGGATTGCTTTAATTTAAATTAAGTAGGTACTATTTTAGCTAAATTTAGGTAATGTTTAAAACTCTCAATCATGATTTTTCTATTCTGAACTGGTGATTTGTATAAAACTAGGAAAATGCTCTTTAATATTATTATTATTATTAGTTCAAGGTGACGAAGTTTCACCCTGTATTTCAGGTGATTAGTGTACATTTTAGTGGAATCACCTCGTATAATGCACGTTGTACGCTGTTTTGTAATGTTTTTAGAATACTCATTGAATGTCGTGAAGTTGCCCATGTAACAATTTGAAATTTTTAAAAATTTCGATTACTGCAATTAGTTTTACTATTATAGCCCAATCATTCTCATAATGCCCCCAGAAAAAAATCCCTACCAAGATCTGCTTATGCAGGTTTGTAGCCACTACCCCCAGGAACATTAAAGTGAAAAATGGCCACAAAATTTCCGTGACGTTTTGTCCCCATTTTACATAGAAGTGAGGAGTTAGTTTTTTGTTAATACCTAAACTGTTTGGCACTTTTTAAAAAAGTTTTAAAAATTTTTAACATTATTTTCATAAGAATACAATCATTTTTAAAAAAATAATAAATCACCAATATGAACGATGTTATAGCACTTTGAAAATGTGCTAATTTGGTCCTACAGAGAACGCTGCAATCTATGCTTCAGGACTCTATGACTATGATAGACGAATATGATGAAATAAGGTAATTTTCAAAGAGCTATAGAATTGATAATATTGGTGATTTATTATTTTTTTAATAATTGTATTCTTATTAAAATAATGTTCCTAAAAATTTTTAAAACTTTTTTCAAAAGTGCTAAATAGTTTAGGTATTAACAAAAAACTAACTCCACTTCTATGCAAGATGGGGGCTAAACGTCACGGAAATTTTGTGGGAATTTTTCACTTTTATATTCTTGGGGGTAGTGCCTACAATCCTGCTTAAACAGATCTTGGTTGGGATTTTTTTCTAAAGAGCCTACAAATTTAAATTAGAATAATTGGGCTATTAAGGGATTTCAAAAAATGAAGATTATAAAATTTAACGGATTGTAATCGATTGCAGTAATGGGTAAATAAATAAAATTTAGAATTGCCATGTAAAAAGTCAATTACAGCTAACGTGTGTGAAATATTTTTGTAAATAGTGTAAGTTTACGGTACTTGTGAATAATATTCTACTAATACTAATTTATATTTCATTTAAAATGATTAATAATTACTCGTGTTGACAAATTCTAGCTCGTTGATATAGAGAACCTTGTATAGAACAAATGGCTTCAGTGCAATTTAGTTGTAAAAAATTGTTATTTAAGCCATTATTTTATTATTGTACAGTTTTATTATTTAAATTCAATGTCCTAAGACAGTGAACTGTAAATTACTTAAACAGATTTTATTAAATTTTTATAGTTATATTCATTAATTTTATTTTTTTATAACAAATTTGTTTTTAAGTGTACGAGTCTACAATACTTGTTATTTTTTTAAATATTGAATTATTACATAGAGAAAAACAGAAACATTACAACTGTCTATTAGCATTTTTAAAAAACCTTCAGGATTAAAAATTTAAAATCTTGCTTTTTAAAGAGTAAGTAAAATTTAAAAACCAGTGATTATTTACACAAAAAAAATGTATGTTTTTATTGATACATTTACCAGATGAAATTTAATTTATTTATTCAATATTTTTGGCTATGTTTTTTGTAAAATAAATTCCGCCAGCTTCCAGAAAATTTATTAAATTGTCGCTTCTTGCACTCTATGTAAAAGTTAATATTTTATCATTGACTTTCTTAGTTTTAGAACTCATTTTTGTTAATTTAATCTCTATTTTATTTTTAAATTATTTTTTTTAATTTAATTTTTATTAAGTCAATGTAATAAATATGTACAAAGCCAATAACAAATATTTAAATAAATAACTGAGTATAAAAAATGAATGTTGTGTATATTTTTACTGCAAGTATTAGCTAAGCCATTTGTTAAAATATTCATTATTAAATAAAATTCTGAACAATATAATACTTCACCATTTTTTTAAGTAAAATACACAAAACTTTAACTACATACTTAAGGTATTATGGCATGTAAAAAGTAGTAAAATTTATCACCGTAAGTACGTTCATTGTTGTTAAATTGTACATTTACCAGCCGGACTGTATTATATTCTTCAATGTGTAAAGTTAACACATAGTTATACATTGTGAATTATATTCAGTTTTTATAACAACAATTGTTTTATTTTCAATTCACAAAGCCTTACAATACGTTGAAAAAAGTTTTCAACATTCTCCTAAATGGCATAAAAGTAAAACTTTATATCTAAATTCAAACAACTAGTTTGTAACATAATTTTCCTAATTAAAAAATACCAAAAAAAACGAAATAAATTTTTCTAAATAGCAAGTAAATAAAGGAAATTAAATAAAAATCAAACATTTCGGGTTTATATATAATTTTTTGCCCCCTTAATGCTTCTACATAACTAATACCTCCAAGATGATTGAGAATCCCCTTTATGGCCTCTACGGTATCCCCAACCGTTACCCAACACACAAGACACTTTAACAACTTGTTACTCATTAAGAAATAGCTAAAACATTGAATTTGTTTTGAATTTTAGTTTTTTGTGACAGATTTGTTTAAAACTTTCAGTTTTGACAAACGTTAGATTTTGAGCTTTGTTCGAAAATACAACAAAAAAGAGTAAAATTACTGAAGAAACCCCTAATAGGCAACCCAAAAAACACATTTATCGTGTGGTCGGAGTTTCTCTCTATAAAAAAAATGAACTATAGTAGAATTCTGTTAAAAAATTTGAAGAAAGTTATTTTCGCGACCAAATCAATATTTAACGTTTCAGGCTAGAGTCTCAAATTCACAGATTCGAAGATCTGTGCTCCTAGAAGCTCATATAAGTCATCTCCGTTGAGCTCCCGTCAATTTTACTAAATAGCACATCTACATGAGGGCCCCATCGTATATTAAAACTAAATGTAGTTTTGAAAACTAGAAAAATAGGGCCACAAACGTATTATGATTTCATTTAAATCGATTATTTCGTTGTGTCGAAAATCTGACTAAAATCATTATAATATTTTTGTTTTTTAAAATCAGATTTTCGGCACAAAGAAATAACCGATTTAAATGAAACCATAATACGTTTGTAGCCCTATTTTTCTAGTTATTAAAACTACATTTAGTTCTAATATACGATGGGGCCCTCATGTAGAAGTGCTATTTAGTAGAATTGACGGGAGCTCAACGTAGATGACTTGTACAAGCTTTTAGGAGCACAGATCTTTAAATTAGTACATTTGAAACTCTAGCGTTAAAATAACCATTTCTCACAAAATAAGATATTACTTAAAATGGTGGCAGATGTGGGCATTCTGGAAAACCTTTAAGTACAAAAATGAAAACTAATGATTACAATTGAAAAAAGTTTTTGAAAGCTTTGTTAGTTTCTTTTAAATAACTTCTGATATCGACTAAAAGCTTTTAAATTCCTTTTTTTGGTAAAGCGAAATATCTCGTAGAAAACTCATCAAACAAAAAAAAGCGAAAAAAAGCCAAAGTGGTAAGTAGAATTTTTTGGTAAGTAAAAAAAAAGAAAAATAAATTAGGTAATCAAGGTTCTTTTTTATATTAAAACAAAAGTTTACCTACAATTGCAATATTTAACTATTTTATCTAGAAAAGACAATTTTGTTCACAATGTTAATTTTTTTTTAATTATTGTTATCCAAAGAGACCAAGAAATTCAAAATGGATCTACCAAAGCAAATAATGATAATTAGAATGCTTTACGTATTTAATTGCAAAAATGTATAAAAAAAAATAATATGCATAGGAATGTTAAAAATTTAAAAATAAAATTGCACAAAAATGCCCAAATCTAGATAAAACTTTTATCCCGGCGAATCCGCCAATTTTTTTCAGGAAAAGACAGTTATTTTAATAATGTTAATTTTTTTTCATTATTGCTTTCCTATCCAAAGAGACAAAGAAATTTTAAACAAAATGGACCTACCAAAAACAAATAATGATAATTAGTATGCTTTACGTATTTAATTGCAAAAATTTATAAAAAAAAAATAATGCCTGTGCATTTAGAAAATTTAAAAATAAAATTGCAGAAAAATGCTCAAATCGAATATCCCGGCGCATTCGCCATATTCTAAAAACTTTAAAACCTCAAAACCGTCACAAACTGACATTTGAAATTGATGTTTAATCAATTTCAAATGCCCAAACGTCATCCGCCTGCATAAAAAAATTCCAGTATGACTTCAAACTCTCAAAGCAATAAAGCCTTGAGAAGATGTTGAGAGAAAACGCACAAGAAAAATCAAACCTGCTGTAGCAATCTATGACGTTAGGGGTCGGTAAATGCGCCGCCGCCAGGACTTTCTGTCGGTCAGTGGGTGGCATAATCAATATAAGCGTATGTGTGGCGGAGTGTCGAGTGCGGACCGATTTTGTGTGGATTGAATGAGTGCAGCCAAATCTAAGAGAAATGCAGCCGCCTCCAAGAAAGGTACAATTTTATAATACATTATTAATACGACCTTAGCTTTCGATAAAAATTGCACCCTTTTTGCTCTTCAAATGTAAATACTAGGTAATGCAACCCCTTTAGAAACGAATGGCTATAGCAGTTCTATTTAGCGTTTGTAAAAGAGTAAAAGAAATGAGAAATTTTCACGCAACAATTCGCTGAAATTGTATAAGTAAAATGTGTGTTATGTGCAAGTCAGGAGCGATTTTAAATCGAATAACTTGTAAATAAATAAGTTTGGAATGCATGCGTTTTATTCCCAAAGTGATCATGTGATTTCAAGTTTCAACAATTCGTAAATCACTCCACAAAAAGGTGCGTGCCCGCAACGATATTTTAGGTTCATTTATTTTTTTTAAATGGTTTGTTTTTTAAAGGAATTTTTAGTCTAATTAACTTGCATTTTGGTACATCTAGTAATAAACATTCTGCTGAAGGGGCGAGAAATTAAAAAGAACTTTTTTAATTAACAATTTTCTTTTCCAAACTTGTAAAGTTTCAATATTTTTTTATTGCACTGCATGAAGTAAGCAAAATTTATTGATTTTTAAAAAGGTGCTACCATTTTAGACATTAAAGTTTATTACTTGAAAAGGTATTTATTCCAAAAATGAACTAATAAAGTTAAAATTCCATTTAAAGGGGAATGTTGCGAAGCATAGAAACTGTGGTTATGTAATGTTGGTTGCCTAAATCAACAAAAAACAGCACTTTCTGGTCATTATTACTCAGTGGGTTATAAGAAGTTATTTTAATTAAAAATTGTGCTTACCAGCAAAATAAATAACCAAAGCACAAGTTGACATATTCTAAAGGTCCATCAATAAACGTTTAAATACTGAATTTTGGCAATTGAAAAGCGCTATTTTTTTTGCATTTTTAATGACCAATATTCTGCTTATTGATGGACCTTTAGAATATCACAACTTGTGCTTTGTTTATTTATGTTGCTGGTAAGCACAATTTTTAATTAAAATTGACTTTTATAAACCCACTGAGCAATGACCAGAAAGTGCTGTTTTTTGTTGATTTTAGACAACTAACATTACATAACCGCAGTTTCTATGCTTTGCGACATTCCTAGCGTTAACTAAAAAAATATAGTTTTTAATTAGCGTTTAAAAAATAAGGTCAGGTTCATGCAAACAAATTAGCTAAAATATGAAAAATGAAATAGGAAGCAAAATAAGAGCTCCAAGCAAAACGAACGTTAATAAGTTTTGCGATCAGGAATCCCGTTGGGAGATTAAAATAAGCAATTCTCGTAAACTTTGTGCATCAGATTATTAAACATTTATTTAACACTGTAACATTCTTTAATTTTTAATTGTACCTATGTTTTACTCCAGTTTTTTTATATTTTTTAAAACAAAGCATACAGATTTTCTTATACCATTTAAAATCACTATGAGAGTTTAATTAAAAAATGTTAAGGTTAAGGAAAATATTTTTTTTATAGATAGGTAATATATTATGTAAACATTTTGCTTGCAGGGAAACTTCGCCAAGTTCCTGAAAAACCTTCATTCGGAACAGATCAACAAACTTCTTCTAAAGAATCAGCATGAATGCGAACTTCTGGAAGACATTAGGACTTACGTTATTAAAAAAAGTGCCATTGAAAAATCGTATTCAGAAGTATGTTTTTCTTGGTACTTAGAATGAAAAGGAATGTTTTAATATTTGGGATACTTTTCAGGCACTGCTTAAGATTTCGTCGGGATATTTAAACAAGAAAATCCCTAATATTCCTGACATTAAACTAGAAGGAGGGGAAGAAAAATGGTAAGCTAATAAAACAGTTTTTAGAGGAATAAGGCATTTTTAAAAGCAGAGTTTTCGGTTTTGTTAAAAACTGTCTCTTTTTACCACATAGCCCAATCATTCTATTTAAAATTTGTAGGTTCCTTAGAAAAAAATCCCAACTAAGATCTGCTTATGCAGGATTGTAGGCACTACCCCCAGGAATATAAAAGTGAAAAATTCTCACAAAATTTCCGTGACGTTTAGCCCCCATCTTGCATAAAAGTGAGGAGTTAGTTTTTTGTTAATACCTAAACTATTCGGCACTTTTAAAAAAAGGATTAAAAATTTTTAGGATTATTTTAATAAGAATACAATTATT
This sequence comes from Cartodere bifasciata, assembly GCA_963920755.1. NCBI lineage: Eukaryota > Metazoa > Arthropoda > Insecta > Coleoptera > Latridiidae > Cartodere > Cartodere bifasciata. Next base: position 27,483,046 of record OY987194.1, on the reverse strand, counting down.
CTTAAAAAAATAATGTATCACTAATATTAACGATTCTATAGCTCTTTGAATATCACCTTATTTCATCATAATCGTCTATATTAGTCATAGAGTCCTGAAGCATAGATTGCAGCGTTCTCTGTAGGATCAAATTAGCACATTTTCAAAGTGTTATAAAATCGTTCATATTGGTGATGTATTATTTTTTTAAAAATAATTGTATTTTATAAAAATAATGTTTAAAAATTTTTAAAACTTTTTTCAAAAGCATGCCGAATAGTTTAGGTATTAATAAAAAACTAACTCCTTACTTCTATGCAAGATGGGGGCTAAACGTCACGGAAATTTTGTGGGAATTTTTTTCTTTTATGTTCCTGGGGGTAGTGGCTACAATCCTGCATAAGCAGATCTTGGTTGGGATTTTTTTCTGGGGCCATTATTAGAATGATTGCGTCTTTTTTTACCACACCCTTTTAGGCATAGACGAGGGCATATACAATAGTTTTTTTAGGAAGCCGTTCTATGTTTAAGACATTTATGTCAAAATAAGTAATTTCTACTGAAGTAGACTCTTCAAAATGTTTCTTAACTTCCTTTGGAAGCACCAATTAGCAATTTTCGTCCTTTTTGTAATCGTAGCCCCGTAAACATTTCTTGGACTGCTCGTCCTTTACACCTCTCATTTAATGCTACAAATGTTTTAAATATTATCCCCTTTTTTGCTAAAGGAACATGTGGAACGTTTGGCGTACAGTTCTGGAAGAAAACGAAAAACTAGCCCGCGCAAGATTAGCCGCTATAGAAGTGTTCCAGCAACAAATAGCCGACGATGCGAAATTCTTAAGAGCTCATAAAGTACAAATGGCCAGAAAATGTGTTGATAATTTGGCTAACGTTCAAAAAGAACTGCAGATGTGCGTCACAGATGTGGATAAGACTAAGAAATTTTATTTTGATGAAGAACATTGTGCGCATGATGTTCGGGACAAGGCGCGGGACATCGAGGAAAAGTATTTATTACAAAAAAAAGTTTAATTATAATAGCCCAATTATTTTAATAATGCCCCGAGAAAAAAATCCCAACCAAGATGCAGGTTTGTAGCCACTACCCCCAGGAACATAAAAGTGAAAAATTCCCACAAAATTTCATTGACGTTTAGCCCCCATCTTGCATAGAAGTGAGGAGTTAGTTTTTTGTTAATACCTAAACTATTTGGCACTTTTGAAAAAAGTTTTGAAAATTTTTAGGAACATTATTTTAATAAGAATACAATCATTTTTAAAAACTAGCTGAGTCGAGGCCGGTAGATCCGACTCTTGAGTTCATTTCTTACGTACAAATTCATTTTTTTGTTAGAATTATAGCGTTTTTTGATGATAGTCCAGTAGGTCCAAAACATAAAAACAACCTTTTATGTTTTTAAAGACATGTCCAATATTTACATTGCATTTAACAAAAAATAGTTTTGGAATAATGAAAATTATACTGAACTTGTAAACCATAAAACCTTTACATGACCCTGAACTCTTGTCTTTTAATTATCCATTCTTTAAGTTTGACTTGACTCATCGTCAAATTATAAATCGTCTCCTGAAGATGACCTACTAGGTCCGAAACATAAGAACAACCTTTTATGTTTTTGAAAACATGTCCAACATTTACCTTGCATTTAACTTAAGATAGTTTTTTAATAATAAAAATCCTGTTGACCTTTCAAACAATATGACCTTGACATGACCTTGAACTACTGTCCTTTGGTTATCCATCTTCCAAGTTTAAAACCTTTAACTATTGTGGTGTATGAGATAATTGAAGTCAAACTATAAATCGTTCCCTGAAGATTACTTACTAAGTCCGAAACACAAGAACAACCTTTTGTGTTTTCAAAAACATGTCCAACATTTACCTTGCATTTACATTAACATAGGTTTTTAATAATAAAAATGCTATTGACCTTTTAAACAATATGACCTTGCCATGACCTTGAACTCTTGTCTGTTGGTTATCCATCCTCTAAGTTTGAGACCTTTAACTATTGTGGTGCATGGAATAATTGAAGTCAAACTATAAATCGTTCCCTGAAGATGGCTTACTAAGTCCGAAACACAAGAACAACCTTTTGTGTTTTCAAAAGCATGTCCAACATTTACCTTGCATTTACCTTAACATAGGTTTTTAATAATAAAAATGCTATTGACCTTTTAAACCATATGACCTTGACATGACCTTGAACTCTTGTCTGTTGGTTATCCATCCTCTAAGTTTGAGACCTTTAACTATTGTGGAGCATCGGATAATTGAAGTCAAACTATAAATCGTTTCCTGAAGATGGCCCACTAAGTCAGAAACATAAGAACAACCTTTTGTGTTTTCAAAAGCATGTCCAAAATGTACCTTGTATTTAACGTGACATAGTTTTTTAATAATAAGAATGCTATTGACCTTTAAAAAGATATGACCTTGACATGACCTTGAACCCCTGTCTTTTGTGTATCCATCTTCCAAGTTTGAGACCTCTAACTATTAAGGTGTATGAGATAATTGAAGTCAAACTATAAATCGTTTCCTGAAGATGGCTTACCAAGTCCGAAACACAAGAGCAACTTCTTGTGTTTTCAAAAATATGTCCAACATTTACCTTACATTTTCCTCAACATGGCTTCTTAATAATAAAAATGCTATTGACCTTTCAATCAATATGACCTTTGCATGACCTTGAACTCTTATCTTTTGGTTATCCATCCTCCAAGTTTGAGACCTTTAACTATTATGGTGTATGAGATAATTAAAGTCAAACTATAAATAATTCCCTGAAGATGGCTTACTAAGTCCGAAACACAAGAACAAGCTTTTGTGTTTTCAAAAACATGTCCAACATTTTCCTTGCATTTACCTTAACATACATTTTTAATAATAAAAATGCTATTGACCTTCAAAAAGATATGACCTTGACATGACCTTGAACCCCTGTCTCTTGTGTATCCATCCTCCAAGTTTGAGTCCTCTAACTATTGAAGTATTGGAGCTATGTCAATGCAAACATTGACATTTGAAAACGTCATAGCTCTATTCCTAGACATAGAATTTTTTTTAAAAATTTTTAACACAAAGGGCCCTCCGAAAGAATATGTTTAAGCAAAAAAAAATCAAAATATTTTGGGCTAGATTTTTTTTTGCATGCAATATCTACTAACCTTGACCAGTGGTCAGTATGACCTTGTGGTCATCTTGACCACAAGACTTTGATATTTACTTATGCCAAGTTTGAACCTTCTACCTAGTACCATAATTGAGTAAATTACGGTTAAAGAAATTTTTTGCTCCGTACATCCATCCATCCATCCATCCATCCATCCATCCTAACATACACCAAAGTGATATTTTTTAATAACAACCCAGTGGATGGTCCGATCGATATGATTCTAGTATCAAAAGATCGGTAATTTTTTGTAGCATCTTTCCAACACCCCCAACATTTACGTATCTTGCTTCGTTTAGGCACAGTTTCAAAAAAACATCGATTTTCAGAAATTGCAATTACAATAGTACATTTCCTTTAGAGAAATGAACTAAAATAATAAATCACCAATATGAACGATGTTATAGCACTTTGAAAATGTGCTAATTTGGTCCTACAGAGAATGCTGCAATCTATGCTTCAGGACTCTATGACTAAGATAGACGATTATGATAAAATAAGGTGATTTTTAAAGAGCTATAAAATCGTTAATATTGGTGATTTATATTTTTTTTTAAATGATTGTATTTTCATTAAAATAATGTTCCTAAAAATTTTTAAAACCTTTTTCAAAAGTGCCGATTAGTTTAGGTATTAACAAAAAACTAACTCCTCACTTCTATGCAAGATGGAGGCTAAACGTCTCGGAAATTTTGTGGAAATTTTTTACTTTTATATTCCTGGGGGTAGTGCCTACAATCCTGCATAAGCAGATCTTGGTTGGGATTTTTTTCTGGGGGCATTATTAGAATGATTGGGCTACAACATACAAATTTTAATTAGAATAATTGGGCTATAAATTAGGAATGATTTTTTATAGGCTTAAAAAGAAAAAAGGATCCTTCTTCCAATCCATAACGTCCCTCCAGAAAAACAGTGCTAAATTCTCAAGTAAACGTGATCAGCTCGAAGAAAAATCAACGGGTGCTCGAAACGATTACCTTTTGTGCCTCGCAGCAGCCAATGCACACCAAACGAGATATTTCCTTGTGGATTTACAATGTTGTATGACTACCATGGAAAGTGGAGTTTTTGATAAGGTACGTTTTTTGCTGTGCAAGGATTGCCTTTTATATTTAAAACACATGTTTATATGAACTTTTTTACTTAAAATGTGTCCAGGAATTACCTCCTGAATTTTTTCCTAGTTATTTGGTAACACCCTGTAGACAAATAGGAGGCGCCACCAATGACACCACAAGTGCCAAACAAAACCTTCAAGTTTATTAGGACTAAACCGAAAGTTTTGTTAAGATACGACAAGTGGTTTTGCCACAGTAAATTTTTTAGTTAACCTCGCGAGCTGTAAGGAAACGTGTACCTCTTTTTGGCTTATTCTTTACATGAAACTCCCTAGAAGCTTATTGTAGATTATTTTCAATTTGTTTCATGTAAATTCATGATTGGTCATCATTCACGGTTTGTAACGATTTTAAAATTGCCCTGCCGAACAGACCCAAAATTCTGGGTCACTATTTAAAGCCAGTCTACTTTTGTGTAAAATTGTGCTGTCCAACAGAAAATACTTTTTTTTAAAACAACTGTTTATGTGAGATTCTTTAAATTGAAGTCATTTAATTGCTTTAGAATGTCTTAATCTTGCGGTGTGTCACTTGTACATTTTTGGGTTTTAACAGGCGCAAAGCATCCATGTATTTCCGGGACACTCCTGTTTTTGGTAGACCTGTCTTAGGATGGGCGCTAAGACTGATGGGTCCATGTTTGAATTTCAAGAATCAGCAGAAAATAGTCTATTGATGAGGTGCATCGTCGCCAAAAGTAAAAATCAACTCGGCAAGATATTGTTGTTGAGATAAATTTCTTTGAAAGTAGTCAAAAATTTGTGCATAAACATTTTTTCGGCACAATTTCAATTTTTTGAAAATGGAGGAGACAAGGACAGAGACCTGAGGAACACCTTATTAAATCAAGGACTCTAAATGTATTTATTAAATGAACTTTTCTTTCTATTGATTAAGACGTCACCCTTCATTTTATCAAGCTTCTTTAAGACTTTTGATATATGAAGAATAAATAGATTATTGATAATTGAAGACAAATTAGCGTTATTGACGTCTTTTTAATAATTCTGTATAATTTTTTTTTGCTTTTTTTAACTTGTAACCATATCTTTATTACATAGTTATTACCCTTTTCTAATTATTGTAGTGTCGGCTTGAAAATGGTGTACGATACATCGAAACGTCGACTCGTTAAAAACAGATTTTAGTTTTATTTGGATCCTTCCCCTCTAATTTGTCTTTATTAATTGATATAATCAATGATTTAATTTTCCAGGTGGCCGAGTACCTAACTCTAATGAGCCGAACTGAACTTCTTACCTGTTCTGCGATGCAAAATTCCTACACCACAATCCGCGAGCAAGCTCGGCAGCTCACACGGGAATACAATCTTCAGTGTTGCTACCTCTACTATCCAGTCCTGAAACAGCATCTCCAATACGACTTCGAACCCTGCGATAACGATCAAGTTGCCATTATAACCGCTGAACAGGAAACTGCCGCTGCACAGTTAAGCAAGGAAGCGAGACGATGGGCTAATAGGATCGCTAGGGATAATAATACTGTTAAGGAAAGTCTGAGGAAGTTGCAACACTTTAATGCGCTGAGGGAAGCTGGACAAAAGGTATAAAATAATAGGGGTCCCCATATTCACTCTTTCCGTTCGTTGGTCGACACATCAGATTGACTCTTTTATTTCTGACGTATTTGGTGGACGTATCTGAGACTGAGATGCGTCGACCGGCGACTTCGGTACAAACGGAAAGGTGAATAGCCCGGGAGATAGTAACATGACTTTTTGTCAATAATGAAGATTTTGATAAATTCTGAATTGCACAATTGTGGTATGCAGGCGGAATAAACAGGGGTTCAAAAAAAATAATAATAATAACTTTTTTGCGCTCGCAGATTTTTATAAGACAGATAATTCGGAAGTATTAAGCTGAAAAATAAAGATCTCATAGTGCCATATGATGGTAAAAGCAAAATTTATAAAGGTCCAAAAAAATTTTAAAAATTTTTTTAAAGATTTGTTGACTACTGATTTTTATGAGATATTCTTTTTTTATCAGTTGATTTTTATAATACTAAATAATTGAAAAATGCGATACTGGAAAATGAAGGTCTGACAGCGCAAATGCGGTACAGGCGAAATATACAGAGGTTTTCTATGACAGCTGATTTTTATTAAAACTGAAAAATTGAGAAATTCCAAACCAAAAAATAAAAGTCTGACACCGCAATTATCAAAAATGTTAAAATTACAGGGATCCAAAAAAAACTTGACCGCTGATGCCCTATAATTTTTGCATTTTTTATAATTGTGCTGTCAGACTTTCATTTTTCAGTTTCCCATTTCCCAATTATTAGGTCTTACAAAAATCAACTGCCACAAAAAACAAAAATTTAAAAGTTTTTTTTTGGATCCCTGTAATTTTAGCATTTTTGATAATTGCGTTGTCAGACTTTCATTTTTCAGTCTGGCATTTCCCAATTTTTCAGTTTTATAAAACATCAGCTGTCATAAAAAATAAAATTTGAAAGTATTTTTTTGGAGCTCTGTAATGTAAGCATTTCCAACCGGTTTTCAACTTTTCAGAATTTATCAAAATTAGGTAGTTGTCTTCTTCCTGGCTGAAAGACTTGGTCAACAAATGACCATTTATTATTGTTTTAGTTGTCTTCATTATAATTTATCGATAATAACTATCTCCTAGACTAATAGGATTTTGCAGCATGATAAAACGCGCGGTTGTTTTTTTTTCCAGACTGATCCAAACGATCAAAACGGTCCAGACCTAGAAACCAAAATCGAAGAGCTAAAGCAGGACATCCGAAAAGCGGAAACATCGAAAGCGAAAGCCGAAGCCAGAATAGAATGCCTTCGCGCCGGAGGTGTAAACGTGGACGAATGGTTACAAGAAGCTGAAACTCTAAACGTCCAAGACATTCAACGATCTGCCAGTTCGCTTTCGGTACCACCACTCCTTTTTAAATGACCCAGAATTAACTCCAAATGTTTCAGGACCACCCAAGTTCGGACTCCTTTTACGACAGCGATTTTGCGGATCAGGAACCAACGGTTCAGGTTACTCAAGTGTCCCAAAGTCAAGCTGGGGTTCAGCCAGCGTTATCCGAAACAGCGGACAGTGAAGACAGTCAAGCGGAGCATGACCAAGAAGTTGATGGTGAGTTTTTCGCATATCGTTTATTAAAGACATTCATTAGCGCACTTTAAATCGTTGATTAATGACCCCTAATAATGCATGGATACGAGCCAATAGTAACGCTATTCTATGTTTAAAATTACTATCTATGTTTCTACATTACAAATGTTAAAGTAGCTTTAATTACGGTTCAATCAACAAAAACCAAAAGAAATTAAACATTTACCGTTGGAAAGAATGAGAAGCAGATCCTTTTACCACATTTTAAGGAAATAACATATATTTTCTATTTACAATTAATAAAAGTTTGGTGACAGCTCTTTTTCTTCTTCAACTTTAATAAATTTGACTGACTGACGCATTGTTTCTGTTAGTTGGTGAAATAACTGTTTTAGTTTATAATTTATTTAAAAATGATCTACGATGTGCGAAAAAGCATTGTAACCAGTTCGTATGTTAAATGGCGATTAATAAACTCACTTATTAACAAGCTCACTGATCGCTCGCTTGTTAAAATCGCTCGTTTATTAATCGCCTTTATTAACACACTTAAAAAACATGCAGTGTGAAAATAATTTGATTTACAGCAATGTTGGAGCAGGAGCGCCAAAGAATAGAACAACTAACCGCGGGTTGGGATGATCCGACGCAAGTCAACTGGGGTGCGCAACATCAAGATGAAGATCATTTAGTGCATCCTGAAACAGCTCCAACTGGTCCTTTGCTAAAGTGCACTGCGCTTTATTCCTATACTGTAAGCATCCACAAAATTAATCCTCCAGCACAAAAAAATATTTTTACATTCTTGTTTTTGGCAGGCTCAAAATCCGGATGAACTAACAATAGTAGAAAGCGAACAGTTGGAAGTGGTAGGTGAAGGAGATGGCGATGGTTGGGTCCGCGCCCGAAATTACCGCGGGGAGGAAGGATACGTCCCCCATAATTATTTAGATGTGGAGCGGGAGCAAAGTGCAACTACTCCAAGCCTGCCAAATCAAATTTCTTTTTCCTCTGTTGATTATACCATTGACAACGAAGATGAAAGTAAGTTTCCTTAAGAAACAATAGGGAACATGATCGTAAAAGATTTTTACATAATTTTGCATTTTAGCTAAAGAGAATTGTAAGCAGCTTAATGCACTAATTTCAATTTATTTTTGAGGAGGCAAAATAAACTTTTCACAATTTTTTTTGGAATAAGCACATTTTGGACAAAACTTGCAAGTAAAATTGCGTTATTTATGTACCAACAATTTTTTTTCTGAAGGATATGAGGTGACATCACCACGTACGAAGTGTTTTTGAACTACCAATTTTAAACGTTTTTAAATATTTTTTTCTCTGAACAAATATTAATTTCTAGAATCATATTTAAAACAAACAGTATAACACAAACAGTATTGGTTTTTCATAAGGAATCGATATAAAAAACAAAAAAAAATCATTCATGTTCCCCATTCCAAAAGATGTGCAGAAAAAGTTTGTGGGGCATAAAACCAGGCCCTGGGGTACCCCCTTAACGAAAATTAGAAAAGTAAACCTTTGAATTTAAAGCTAACTTTAAGGAAACCCGTTTACAACTCTTACTTTAAATGTTTTTATTTAAAGGGGAATGTCGCGAAGCATAGAAAGTGTGGTTATGTAATGTTGGTTGCCTAAAATCAACAAAAAACAACACTTTCTGGTCATTGCTCAGTGGGTTTATAAGAGTTAATTTATATTGAAAATTGTGCTTACCAGCAACATAAATAAACAAAGCACAAGTTGACATATTCTAAAGCTCCATCAATAGGCGCTTAAATACAGAATTTTGGAAATTTAGAAGCACGTTTTTTGCATTTTAAATTGCCAAAATTCTGTATTCAAACGCTTATTAATGAAGCTTTAGAATATGTCAACTTGTGCTTTGTTTATTTATGTTGCTGGTAAGCACAATTTTTAATTAAAATTAACTCTTATAAACCCCACTGAGCAATGACCAGAAAGTGCTGTTTTTTGTTGATTTTAGACAACCAACATTACATAACCACACTTACTATGCTTTGCGACATTCCCCTTTACGGAAACCTGTTGCATCTTTAACTTTAATTTCATTTTTTAATTTTGTGTAGGTGTTCCTCATACAGAAACAAACCAATCGCCAGAACAAATCTCCGTAATCTCAGTCCCTATCCAAGACGACAATGAATCAGCGCAATATTGCATCGCAGTCTACGACTACGAAGGCGAAGGAGACGAGGAACTCACCTTCGACGAAGGACAAATCATCAAAATCGTCTCCAAAATCGCACACGAAATAGATGATGGCTGGTGGAAGGGAGAGCTTGAAGGTCGAGTTGGTAATTTCCCGTCTTTAGTCGTGGAGGAGTGTGACGAATACGGCGAGCCGATTAACGACGAGTTTGAAGAAACGCCCCCACAAAGTGCGCCGCCTGTTTTTACTCCACCGGATGTACCACCTCATCTAGCAGCAGAAGCTGAGGAAGCGTTTTCGTTTTCACCTGGGGAGGATCCGGCCACTCCACAAGTTAACGATGATTCGAAAATGGATTTTAGTATAAAAATGACCAGGGACCAACACCACCAATACGGCAGTCAATTTGATAGTGGGGGAAAACCGATACCCCAAATTCCAGGTAATAGTTCGAGAGAATCTTACAAAAAATCCGGGGGGCAATTTAATGAAAGAATTAGTGTACTTTTTTTTAAGTATTTGTTGAGAATTTGTGAAGAATTTGCAGATTTGTTAAGAATTTGCAGAATTTTTAAGAATTTGTTGAGAATTTGTTAACAAATTCTAGAATTTGTGAATCCTTGTTTACCAGAAATTTTTCGGGCAGCACAATTTTTGTGGGAAAATGTGGTATTTGGTACCTAGAAACATATTTACCATGTGCGCACCCATGCGCATATTAGCATTTTGTGCTAGAGCCCCCCAAAATGCCCCCTTTTATTCGTAATACTAGATAATGGTGGATCTAGACCAAATTTTGGAAATAGACACTAAAGAGGGTTCTAATAAGATTCTCGTAAAATCATGTCTTATAAAAAAATTTCCTGACCCCCTAAATGGCCCCAAAAAGAGTAATACTTATCATGTTGGATTTACACCAAATTTTGCAAAAAGATTTAAAATGTTTTAAAGTACATTTTAAAAAGAAAATTTTTTCTTTATTATCCATAAAAAATAGCCCTAAAGAGGCAAAAAAATTTTGTTGAAAAAAATTTCAGAAAAAGGTTTTCTAAAATTTAATTTTGCATCTGCTTGCAAAATTTGGTCTGAATCAAACATAATAAATATTTCTCATTTTAGGGTTATTAAGGGGGCAAAGGATTTTTTTAGGAGGAAAAATGTCTTTACCCTAGGGAGTGAAGAAATTTTGCTCTAGCATAAAATGTTAATATGCGCATGAGTGCGCACATGGTAATTATGTTTCTAGATATCAAATGGTACATTTTCCCGCAAAAATTGTGCTGCCCGAAAAATTTCGTGGACAAATGTAAAATTTTACAACACTGACAATTCCAACAAGAGAAATGTCACATTTTTTGGCAGACAAAAAGTGATTTGTAGCAAGGCATACTTCATTTTATCAGGCCGACGCGCGGAGCATTCATGTTCATTTTTTTGAATCCTGGAGGCCTTATTTTCTAGAAGGTCCATTTTTGTGACGTCACAAATATTAGTTTGGCTACTCGCTAACGGTATCGCTTTAGTCAATCAATAAAAGTGAATAATAAGATTCAATCAACGAAGTTTTAACAAAATTTGTAAAAATTAAAGGACTCTTTTGTTTCTAGCGATTGGAGTTCCTACCCTGGAAATCTGCGACGAAGACGGTGCAGACATCTCAAAATCTGAAGCAGCTTCTTCGGACGGTGGACTAGGCGTCGCTCAAATCGTAATCACAGCAGCAACACCAATGATTGAGGAAGCCGAAACACCATTTCCGCCCATAGAAGAACAGACCATTGAAGAAGAAGACGAGCCTGAGGAAGACATTCCTATTGTACAAAAAGTGGAAAGTCCTCCCAAAAAGGAAGTAGCTCCATCGCAAACTAATCATGTAAAACCCAACTTGCCTTCTCAAATATCCGACGAAAATGAAGATGGTGGATTTGGAGTCAGCAGTAGTACAGGTAAGTCTTTCATATTTTGCATATACAGGGTGTTACCAAATAACTGGAAAAAATTTCAGGGGGTAATTTCTGAACCCATTTTAAGAAAAAAAGTTCATATAAACATGTGTCCGAAAATCCTTTGTTTCTGAGATACAGGGTGTCAAAGTTTCTCAAAAAAAAATTTAATCTTAAAAAGATTACTAAAAAGCTAGACCAGATATTTATTTAAAATAATAATAAAAAAAAGAAATTAATTAACCCTTCATTGTTAACTATGTTTTATTTTCATTAACATAAAAAAGCCAAACTTAAAAAAGAAATTTTGTTGCCTTTGGGCAATGAATTTTTTTTCTCGAAAACGGTTAGTTTTATGAAAAAAGAACAGGACATTAATTTTAAAGATCATATTCTAGGGCTTCTAATTATTTTATGAAAATAACAAAAAAGTAACACACAAAAAAGTTGGGGGTGAACAACCCCCATGGTACCCCCAAATGTGCCCCTTCCAATTATAATTTTTATTTTTTTTCTACCGCACTTTATGCCTAATGGTAAGAAAATTACCCGTGCTGAATTTTAAATAAATATCTGGTTTAATTTCTTAGTAATCTTAAAAAAAAAGTTTTTTTTAGAAACTTTGGCACCCTGTATCTCGGAAAAGAAGGATTTTCGAACACATGTTTATATGAACTTTTTTACTTAAAATATGTTCAGGAATTACCTCCTGAATTTTTTCCTAGTTATTTGGTAACACCCTGTAGACAAATAGGAGGCGCCACCAATGGCACCACAAGTGCCAAACAAAATCTTCAAGATTATTAGGACTATACCGAAAGTTTTGTTAAGATACGACAAGTGGTTTTGCCACAGTTAATTTTCTATAGTTAACCTCGCGAGCTGCAAGAAAACGTATACCTCTTTTTGGCTTATTCTTTACATAAAACCCTCTAAAAGCTTATTGTCGGTTATTTTAATTTTTTTATGTAAATTCATGATTGGTCATCATTCGCTGTTTTGTATGCGATTAATAAAATTCCACTGCCGAACAGACTCAATATTCTGGGTCACTAATTAAAGCCAGTCTACTTTCGTGCCTCCCTAAAAAATTGGTCTGTCCAACAGACAATATTTCCCATTCAACTGCCTATGTAGGATTCATTAAATTGGAGTCATTTATTGCCTTAGAATGTCCTAATCTTGCGGTGTGTCACTTGTGTATTTTCGGGATTTAACTGGCACAAAGCATCCATGTATTTCCGGGACACTCATGTTTTTGGTAGACCTGTCTTAGGATGAGCGCTAAGACTGGTGGGTCCATGTTTGAATTTCAAGAATCAGCAGGAAATAGTCTATTGATGTGGTGCACCGTCGCCAAGATTAAAAATCAACTTCGCAATAAATCGTTGTTGAGATAATTTTCTTTGAAAGCAGTCAAAACAGTTTTGAAAAAAAAATACTTGGCACAATTCCATTTTTTCGAAAGCTCTCCAACTTAAAAAAATTATTCTGCCAAAATACTTTTCGTATTCTAACAGAACTTTTGGTATAGACCTAATAAACTTGTTTGGTGTCGTTGGTGTTGCCCCCCATTTGTCCATATGCAAAATACAAAAGAAAACCTTCGTACATTCCAAAAAATCACCACTTCTTGTCGGTTTCTTTCCAATTCGAGTTTTTTCAGGAAGTGAAGGCGAAACTGGTCCATCAACAGCAGAAAACTCGATATCGCAAGCGCCCCCTGATTACAAACGAAACGAGGTAGAGCCTAAGCAGGTTGTAGGGGGGCGAGCAAGCATACCGGATGAATTAGAACCCCACCAATTAGCACGACTCCAAGATTTAAAAGAATCCAACGCCTAGATAGAGAACCTTAGAAAGAAATATAAAAATCCAACTAGATAAATCTTATAAATACTTAACCCGATCTTGTTTAAGGTTTTGACATGTTTTTTTATATATTTTTTAATAAAACATAGTTGATGTTTGCTTCAATCTAGATGAGGACAACAATGGTTGATGGATTATTTTTATTATGACAAATTCATTGGTCAAAAATCTGAGATCCATTTACCATGACCATTGAAATGTCGGTCGCAAACACTTCGATCCAAAGAAGTTTCCCTGTGGATCACCTATCTTAACTTCATAAACCAAAATATGTTAGCTCATCATCAAAAAATGCAAATTTTAGATTAAGTTAATGAACAATTGATCATATCTGATTTTAAAGTAAATAATAATTATTTAAGATAGCGGATTTGACGTAGAAAATAGAACAAAAAGGTTAAGTTTTGTATTATATTCGAATAAAATGTTATAGAAGGTTTTGTTGATGGTTTAAATTTAAAAGTAAGCCAACAGAAACGAGCTGGACAAGGAATTTGAATGCCAATCCTAGTGGTTGAATTGACTTTTTTTAGTTTTTTTTTTGAAAACGCAATCAATCTTACAGCAATAACTTTTTATTATTGCTTCTTTCTAGTTGCAAAAGTATTATAATTTGCCTGTAAAGACATATAAATTTTACGTTAACTGTTTACGTTTATTTGTCTGTGCGTATAATTTATAATTTATTCGTTGGCGTAATATTTTTGAAATTTCCCAACACCAAATTAAACTGTGTAGATGATCTAAAGGCATTTTTTGCCGAACCCAAATTTTCTAGTGTAGCTCAAAGTATTACGCCAATTGTAATTGTAATTTTTTGTAAAGTAAAAGTGTACAAATAGTATAAAAATGTTTTGCTATACATTGTGTTTTCCCTATCTTTTTTCAGCATGGTGCCTTTCTTAATAACTATACATTCTTCCATCTGGTAATATTTTGTTTATCCAAAGCATTTCTGTGTAAAAAAACATCAATAAATTATTTAGCTCTGAATTTGTCTTTTATTATGCAAAATTAGAAGAAACTGAGCACAAGCGAATGCACGAATTCATCCGTATGCAATTCAAATTTTGCTTTGAACTTACGCATAGAAGCAGCTTGATTTATAGATGAATTAACTTAACTTCACTTATAATTATCGTAGCGCGACTGAAATGAATTATACGAAAGATGAAATCGCATTTACACATCCAAATAACTTAACTTTACGTTTACTTATAGGTTTTATTTCTTAATTTTGGCAAATTTCAGCTAATTCAGGGTAAAGTAAGCATCTTCACTAGAGCCATCTATCGGCTACTAGACCCAATTTTTAAAATTACAAAGATAATCAAAGAAAGTCGGTTAATAATACGATTCTAACATTTACCGATAGATGGCGTTTACTAAATTAACGTGTTCTAAATTAACCTGTTAATATATACTATAAATGCATTAATTTAGTCGCGTCCAGTTAAATGGAGTTAAGTAGTTTTGAGTGACGTTAAGTTAAACTAGTTTAACTATAAATCACACTTTAAGCTTACAAATTAATTCTCTCATCGATAAAAATGAGAAACGCAGGTGAAAAAGAAACAATTAATAATACTCCATTTCCGTTCCGAAAATACCCAATATTGATTCAACAACACACGAATAATCACATCAAAGACAAATCGTTGTCATAGGCACCATGACCACTGAACCATAAAAGGCCACCCATACATCCTTTATAATCAGTCTTTAGATCAGTAAAATAATGCGAGTGCGTATAGAAACATGTCGCAAAACGGCCATAACAACAGCGAATGTAACAGTTCCGGCTCGTCGAACTCTTCAATACACGGCGGACTTCTAATATTCCAAGGGGACAACAGTAAAGACGACTTAACTTTGGTTGGTGGCCCTGCGCCTACGATGCTCAGCCGTACCGGAACAGTACGAAGAGTTACGCCACTTTCGAAGAAAGCATCAGAGGAACTGCGATCAACAGCGAGTCCAGATCGCCCCCCAAGCACTGAAAAAGTCCGTCGGTCTTTAGACAGCACTTATCGGCGCAGTTTAGAATCAATTTCCGAGTACAAAACAATAAAAAGCCACTCATTTTCCATGAGTTCCAGTTGCAGATCGCGTTGCCATTCGCGCGACGATACCTCAACCTCTATGGACAGTCCGTCGTCCTCTGACTACACTGATTTTGCCTTTCGAAGCTCTTCAGAAACACCGTCGCACGACGAGAAGCATAAAACGCTCTTAAGCCCTGGTTCAGGTTACTTAAGCTGGATTGATAGTGTTCAAACAACAAACAACAGCAACTACTTTGAAAGCGCTACCACTTCAGACATCGTAGACAAGGAACAAGTTGATAACAAGGTTGGAGAGTGGAATAACTTCTGGTTGAACTACCAAAGTTCGCGTTTAAGCTGTTACGCCCAAACTCTTTATCAAAACTCGACGAATTACTCCAACCCAAGAGAAAAGGATGATATGTCCGACGCCAGAAGTACCTGCAGCACGCATCGTGATTTCTCCGATGTCAAAAACACTGGCGAACTTATTACAGTGTCTTTAGACGAGCTGAACGAAGCCCTTAGATGCTCCCAAAAGGTCACTGAAATCCTCCAAGGCATTGTAAAAAGCAAGAGCGAAACTGACTTCGACGAATCACGTAACGAATCGTCGTACTATTCGCAAGTTCTTTCGCAACAGGTAATGCTTCAAATAAGCGTCTAAGAAATGAACTCAAGAGTTTCTTACCTTTTTTTCTTGCAGAATTCCATAAAGGAGGACCCTCAAACGCCTGTTAACCAACGGGAAAGGTCCTTTTCTTACGCAGTCGACGCCAAAGATCTCCAACGCCAAAAACAGAAGCTAAAACCGCCTCCACCAGCCGCAGCACCATCATCCAGCACATCCTGTATAAACGTTTTGCTGAATACCGGATCAGGGATGGCAGATATTTTAAAGCGCGTCATCAACAAACGCAGAGAAGTGTTAGACCCTCTGGAAGATCGTACAAGAACGCCATCACTTCAAAGCAACTGCTCTGAGTGGTCTATTAAGTAATTTAACTGTGAATTTGGTGTAATTTTAATAATAAATGTTGTCTGTTTTCAAGTTTGGCGCGCTTTTTATTGCTGTGCAGTTGGTAGTACGGTTGGTAGGCTTGTATTCAAGGTTGCCATTTCTTTAAACGTCAAACTTTAATCACGTTGCCGTCGATTTGTCGACGACTTTTGTTTCGCTTCCCGGATGCCCCCGGAATGTTCCCGGAAATGATTAATTAGGGTTGTTCTCTCATTCAGCTGAGTGTTTACAAAGAAATATTTTGTTATGTAACTTGTTAAGGTAAATTAAGAGATTCTAAAGCTGTTTAAATTGAAATAGGGTACTAGTCAACGTGTTTACATTTTATAGTTACGAAAACACATAAAAGGGTGAGTAAGCAACTTAGTTATTTGATTATTTCCCAATATGAATTGATCATCAATTTTTAAATTGTAGAACAATGGCCACAGCGGAACAATTTTCTTTGCGATGGAACAATTTCCACTCAAATTTAAGCTCGGGGTTTCACGAGCTTTTTGAGGCTAATGAGATGGTCGATGTCACGTTGGCTGTGGACGGGAAATTTCTGCAAGCTCACAAGCTGGTGCTTTCAATTTGTAGCCCCTATTTTAAGCAAATGTTCAAGGCGAACCCTTGCAAACATCCCATTGTGATAATTAAGGATGTGCAACATAAGCATATGAAAGATATTTTGGAATTTATGTATATGGGAGAAGTTAGTGTTTTACGGGAGAATTTGACCACTTTTTTGAGGACTGCTGAGCTGCTGCAAGTCAAGGGGCTCACTGGGGATGATTCTGTAAGTTATTTAGATTTTTTTAATCATTTTTTTGTGCTTACGCTGTTGCTTATTGTAGAGTGAGACCTCGTCAAAAAACGGGGAACAGGGCCCCCTCGACGGTGATAACGACGACGAGTCTGAAGATTTTAGTCATTTAATAGAATCCAACTTGAACGTGGACTTTCCCCGTGATTTTCCAACGCATTTTCAACCAAATACTCCACCTAAAAACCAAACAAAGCGACAAACCAAAAATGCTCACTTAGCGTCGAATAAGCGACCCAAAACAATTGATAATAATGCTAATCAAACAAACGAACCCACAAACTCAAAGTGCGAAGAACAATTCAGTACGAAAATTGAGGAAACTGATGAATATAATGACATAGTGAAAATGGAAAAAAATCCTCCAGAGGAGGAATTGTCCGAAGCAGCGAAACTTTTCATGGAAAAAACTGGTGGTTTTCCTAGTGCCAATGCAGATTCCTTTACCGACCAAGGTAAGCGTTTTTTTTTGATTTGGCCACATGAATAAAATTGTTCTTTTTGATTGGTTAATTTATTTAATTAAAGACTGCTTTTACTCTTTTACAACTGAAGCCCTATTATTTGCGGACATCTGATATGCGAACATTTTAAAATACTCTCCAATTTGCAGACATAGTCATTAAGTAAGAGTTAATCCGTTTACCTGCAATAAGAGATGTTTATTTGCAGAAGTCAGTAATAATATTTTATGCTTTTATTTAGTATAAAGATCAAATAATTTTAAACTAAAATGCTTTCTGATAATGTGTTGATACATTTTTTACATAACAACACCTAGTAATATGTCCTTCAGTGTAATGCACACAATTTTGGACGCACTGCTAGGCACCGACATAGCTAGAGTTTATATTTTCATTTTAGCAGCAAAACTTAACCTAACCTAATGTCCCCCAGTGAAAAAATGTCCCCCAGTGCTTTCATAAAAGTCAGTCTAAAACCCTGAAATTCAAAAAAAAAATATGCATATTGAATTTTAATTTTACCCAGGTAAAAAAACTCACTACCTCTAACCTTTCCGTTTTTGACCATTTATGTCTGCAAATTGGGTATGTCCGCAAATTGGGTGTCCGCAAATAAGAGGACACGTTTACAACTATTCAAATTGTACAATATTTATTTAAAAAAATGTGGCCATTTACTATTATTTTCTTGTGCTTGTAGTAGTTGTGTTTGTTCATTTTATTTATTATTTTTATCGTTTCATGACTGCATTTTATTTGCTTTAAATCTATTGATATGATTTGTTATTGATTACACAAGAATTTAGTCCTTTTATAGCAAATAACAACACTAACATTTATTATACCTAGTACTTTTATTATTACAGTATTTTCAAAATTCATTATAAGGTATAAAATTCTATATAGCTTAAATTTCTAGTAAACATCTCATACCGAGTAATAATGAACATTATGTTTCATTACGGGCAATTTTCAAGGCCTTTGGTTCATAATCTAAATTTATTTCATTTTATTTTACTGCGATGTTTATTAACCCAAAGGGCAAACAGTTTGTATATTTACTATTAATTCCCCCACTTTACTATTTATTATAAAAAATTTGAAAACTGATGCACATTTGCATAAAATAAGAAAATCTCGCTTTTTAACATATTTTTTTACGCATAATGCAATAAATAAAGCATAAACAATTTAATTTAACCGTAGAATCAGTCTAACACTTATTTATTTTTTCGTGCATTTACTAAATTATGCAGGATGTTTTCTAATGTCGTAGAAAAAATTCAGGGTGTGATTCCTGGACCTATTTTAAGAAAAAAAGTTGTGTAAATTTTTTTTTTTACTTACAACTTACAACCGCAAAGATGTCCATTATACAGGGTGTCCAAAAAATGGTGCATAAACGCTATAGTACGTTGTTGGGGCATGTCTAGGGAGCCCCAGAAAATTGTTAAAAAAAATCTATCTCATATACCCTCGGAGATATGTTGTCCCAAAGTGCGAAACTTTAAACGCTTATATTTTAAATATAACAGCACATATTAACGAAAAAAATGGTGTAATACAAAGCACAGTCTCTCTTAAACGGTTCCACCATTTGTTTATTTTTTAAATGATCAAGTTACATTTTTATAATCAATTAAAGTTTACAAAATTTTCTTGAAATAAAGCTGACAACAACGTCAATAAAGTCTAATGCAAAAGTGTATGATCAAGACTCATAGATGGGATTTTTAGATGTATTTTCCTAGACTGTGTTGCCGAATTTATGCATTTATGTAACAAATGGATTTTTTTTTACAATTTTCTAGGGATCTTTGAGAATGCCCCAAGAGCGTGTCATCGCGTTTTTGCGCCATTTTTAGACACCCTGTATGGACATTTTTACAAAGTGGAGAAATATTTTTAGTATTTAGATTCAACAAAAAGGTAATGTAAGATTTTTTGAGAAAATTATTCGTTTCGGAAATGAAGCAAAAGAAATAATTTTTAGGGGTTCTTCAGAGGGCAAAATCGGACACATGTTTATAAAAACCTTTTTTCTTAAAATGGGGCCTCATGAATTTTTTCCACTACATTAAGAAACAACCCTTTATTATAATGATTATTTTTAATTTGCGCTAGATTTTTATAATTTATTTATTTTATTGTGAGTGTTTTTTTAGTTTATTATTTTTATTAAAATGTTATTTTTGTTATGTTTTGCATGGTAAGTAGAATTTTTGATTTGTTTTGGAAACTAATGGTAAATAACTAACCTTATAGCTTTGCTAAATATTTCAGCAAGTTGCGAAGCCTGTGGAAAATTCATGCGAAAATCTAGTTTACGAAGACATATGTATGATGTGCATTTTCCTACTCAACAATTACCTTGTGATTTGTGTCATAAATTGTTTAAAACTGCGAATAGTTTAACTACACACTTGATTACTATTCATAAACAATTTAAATCCAAGTCTGATCGAATGAAAATTCATTCATAAAAATCATGATAATTTAATAATTCTAAAAAGATCATTTTAGCCCAATTATTCTAATAATGCCCCCAGAAAAAAATCCCAACCAAGATCTGCTTATGCAGATTTGTAGCCACTACCACCAGGAACATAAAAGTGAAAAATTCCCACAAAGTTTCCGTGACGTTTAGCCCCCATCTTGCATAGAAGTGAGGAGTTAATTTTTTGCTAATACCTAAACTATTTGGCACTTTTAAAAAAAGTTTTAAAAATTTTCAGGAACATTATTTTAATAAGAATACAATCATTTTTAAAAAAATAATAAATCACCAATATGAACGATTTTATAGCACTTTGAAAATGTGCTAATTTGGTCCTACAGAGAACGCTGCAATCTATGCTTCAGGACTCTACGACGATTATGATGAAATAAGGTGATTTTCAAAGAGCTGTAGAATCGTTAATGTTGGAGATTTATTATTTTTTTAAAAATGATTGTATTCTTATTAAAATAATGTTCCCATAAAATTTTAAAAACTTTTTTCAAAAGTGCCAAATAGTTTAGGTATTAACAAAAAACTAACTCCTCACTTCTATGCAAGATGGGGCTAAACGTCACGGAAATTTTGTGGGAATTTTTCACATTTATATTCCTGGGGGTAGTGCCCTACAATCCTGCATAAGCAAATCTTGGTTGGGATTTTTTCCTAAGGAACCTACAAATTTTAATTAGAATAATTGGCCTATTTATTCTCTGTAGTTAAGTTCTTGTTATGATACTTTTCGCAAACAAAATCGAAAACGAAGATTTTTAAAGCATTGTGATTAACAAATTAAATTAAAGAACATTCTCAAAAAATCTAATTGTTTTTGATTTTGTTTTCCAACTGCAATCAAACTTTATTGTATTGTTGTTATCCCAAAGAAATCTAACATATTTTTTACAAGCCTTCTTTTATTTTTGTGGACTTATCCTAGCCCTAAGCAAGTAAGAATTTGCATGATTTTTTTTATTTTTTATTATTTTATTAACGCCCAACATTCATTTAGGAAAGGCCGCATATTTGAAGCCAGCTTACTCCTGTTTAAAATGTAAGAAATTGTTCACCAGAAGAGATCATTTACGAACACATGAAAAAAATATTCACGGTGAATCAGCTGGACCTTTAGCCTGTTTAATTTGTTCTCAATTGTACAAAAATACTGAAAGTTTACGGAAACATATTTCTAAGTTTCATGGAATATCAGGGGCTAATGTTAAATCTGAAGCAATTCAAGCGTAATTTTTTTTATAGAATTTTTGTATTTTTGTTATTAACAATTTTTGGAATAAGGTCCTTGTCGTTAAAAGTCGTTTAAAAAAATTGAATATAAAAATCGTATCTTTATATTTTTAAAGCAAACATTTTTTGAAACGGCTTTGAAAACTTTAAATTTATAGAGTTGGGTCCAAAAATATGTCTTCTCCTTTTACTTTGTTTTTGGATTTACTAAATTTATCTTTTTAGTTATGTTAGGAAAAACTTTCAAATTAATTTTTTTTATTTAATTTACTAAATGTTTAAAAAAACCCCTACTTTTCCTTTTTTCGAATATTTATTTTGACGATAAATATTCCCAAAATTACCTGCTCAATCCAACATCTTTAAAGACGAATGTCGCGAAAACATACAAACTGTGGTTATGTAATGTTGGTTGCCTAAAATCAACAAAAAACCGCACTTTTTGGTCATTGCTCAGTGGGTTTATAAAATTTAATTTTAGTAAATAATTTTGCTTACCAGCAACATAAATAAACAGCACAAGTTGACATATTCTAAAGGTCATCAATAAGCGTTTGAATACAGAATTTTGGCAATTTAAAATGCAAAAAAAAGTTGCATTTAAATTTACAAGATTCTGTATTTAAACGCTTATTGATGGACCTTTAGAATATTTTAACTTGTGCTTTGTTTATTTATGTTGCTGGTAAGCACAATTTTTAATTAAAATTAACTCTTATAAACCCACTAAGCATTGATCAGAAAGTGCTGTTTTTTGTTGATTTCAGGCAACCAACATTACATAACCACAGTTTTTATGCTTCGCGACATTCCCCTTTAAATTATCTTTAGGGCATTAGATATTTTTATACCAAAAAATAATACTCACACATCATTATTGTGCCATAATTTTCTAGTTTTAAAAATATTTATTATTTAAGAATGACAATTAATTTTTAATTATTTTATTCAGACTGATATTAAATGCAAGAGTTCATTTAATTATGTTATTGTAGCATTTGTTAAAAAAGTACATTACGTTAATTCGATTAAAATTATTGTTATAAATCGATTAGAATAAATAATTTTTTAACAATTTGTGGTATTTTTTTTGCCTACCCAAAAATAAGTTAACCTAAAAAAAGTGCGATTTTTTTAGCTTCATTTTATTAATTAAATTTTGATGCTCATTTTAAATTATATTTTTATGAGGCAGTACGCATGCGTAAGCTGTTACTGGCCACAATTTTGATAAAATATTTTTTTTATTTTAAAATTTCGTTTTCCGTTTTTCTTTCTGATATTTTTATTTTTTTGAAATACCAATCTTTCATATTCAATTCAAAGGGTCTAACAAATCATAATTTTTCTTTCAATACTAACACAAGGTGGAAGGTTGCTTTTTGTTCATGGCTGTAAAAGGTAATATAAGCACAATTTCATTTTTAAATAAATTTAATTACACATTACCATTTTCAGATATGTTAATGTTTGCAACAGAATCAAAACCCTATGTATTCTGCCCTTATTGTGAGAGAAAATTCGTGAATCGTTACAATCTAAAAGTGCACATAAGGGACAAACATGAGGACAATTCATTCAACCTGGATTGCAGTGTTTGCGGAAAAACTATGAGGAATCGTAGTTGCCTAAGAGTCCACATGTATCATCATAGAAAACAGCAGATAGAGCAAATTGAAACTAGCGTCTCTGATCAAGTCAACTAACAATTTTTTTGTTTTTTTTGTAGGTGCGTATAGTTAGGTAATTTTAGAAAATGTTGAGATTCTTTAAAAATCCGGAAATTATGTCCAATGTGGCAACATCGCAATTTAACCTTTTTGAGATTTGCGATGAAAAAAATGTTTTTTTATATATTTGACAAGCAATACGCAAAAAATGGTATTTTATGTAATGACAATGTTTATTGAATAAATTATTGGGCAGGTGTTCAAAAATTGGCGCATAAACGCGATGATACGTTGTTGGGGCATGTCTTGGGATTTCAGGAAATTTGTTAAAAAAATCCATCTGTTATATTCATTGAGAAAATGCGAACAAAGTTACATAAATTCGACAACACAGTCTAGGAAAATACATCTAAAAATCCCATCTATAAGTCTTGATTATACACTTTTGCATTAGATTTTATTGGCATTGTTGTCAGCTTCATTTTATGAAATTTTTGTAAAATCAAATTGATTATAAAAATGTTATTCGACCAATTAAAAGATAAACAAACGGTGAAATGGTTTAAGATATACTGTAGCTTTGTATTAAACCATTTTGTTCGTTAATATGTGCTGTTTTCATCAAGGTATGAGCGTTTAAAATTTTGCACTTTAGGACCTTATATCTCCAAGGGTATATAAGATAGATTTTTTTTTAAATTTTTCTAGGGATCTCTAGAAATGCCCCAATAACGTACCGTCGCGTTTATGCGCCATTTTTGGACACCATGTATATGCCATTACTGCGCGTGGTTATCAAATGAAAAAAAAATGAAAATTACCAGTTTCTCAACAACTAAAAAATGAATGTGCCAGTTTGTAGTTTATTCTTGTATATAAGCATGCGCATTAGTTTCACAATAATATATATAATAAGTGAGGTCAAAATAAGTCAGTCAAATTACTCATACAATCAGAAAGCGTAGTCTGATCTCAAAAGCAAATATTTTTTAAATGACTGTACCTATATAATATACAGGAAACAATAATTTTTTATAGCAATAATTTTATAAAACACAATTTACATTTTACTGTAGCATTTTTACCATTTTTTAAAATATTCCATCTAGTCATCTAGTTGATTTTTTTTGCATCATTCCATCTCGAAAAAATGCATTCCATTTTTTTTCTTCAAGGATTCTTTATTCCAAAGAATGTTATAATGCCAAGTATGTTATTTTGGATTTATAGATTTAGTTTTTAATTGTTATGTTTTTATTTGTTAGATAACGTCTCAATTTCAATGTTTCTATTATGTTTTTTTATTAATTCATTCAAACAACAAAGCTAAAAATGATTTTTTTAAATATTAATTATTTTTTTTCTCTTTACTATATAGTAGCTAAAATGTTAAAAAAAACGTTTGGTCTTGGCTGCTTAAAATTAGGTTAATAATACTAATGAGATATTTAAAATTGGAACAGATTATATTATTATAATAATGACCAAGTTTGTTTTTGGTAGGTAAATAAAAGTTAACTTTTAGACTGTTTTACAACATGTGTTAAAAAAAAAAAGTTCTTTAAATCCTAAGTAGAACAAATAATTTTATAAAAATTTGAAAGTTACTAAAAAAGATCAAATTTCAAAATCTCTGTATTTTTACAAAATAAAATTCATTTATACAGGGTGTTTTAACAACAAAGGTCATCGTACAACACTCTCTCTTGTTATAAAATGTTTGTACTATTTACCATGTTTTATTAATAATAAACCAAAAAAAAAAAGTTTTTGGGGCAGGCACAAAAAATAAAATGTGAACTCTGATTTTAAAATTTGTCTGCCTCAATTCAATGGTTCTACGTATCTCTTCTTTTACTAATTTTATAGTTAAGTTTGTTAATTAAGCAGCTATTTTTAATTAATTATTATTATTGTTACTTTTACCTTATATTAAACCTTTCCTTCAGAACTGGAGGAACAATACTTTTTTCTCTTGCGTAGAAAGAATAGTTGTTGTTATTTTAGTTATTATTGTTTTTAGTCGAAGCCAATTTTGTGATAACTTAAATTTTTTGTTATGTGTTGCTTTTGTAATTTTTTCTCTTTTAATTTTTTTTTTTCAGTTAACCCATATGTTGCTAACAAAAAAGCACAGTTTTTATTATTTATTTTATTCAATTATTACAAATAACGGTAACATTCCATTCAGGGCTGTAGAAAAATAAGTTGTTATGTAAAGTAAACTTTTTTATCGTAATAATACGGGCCTCATTTTTTTTACTGATTTTTTAACGGCCCTGAAATTTTTTTATTTATTAGTGAAATAAATTAATGGACAAATTTTATAATACATACATAAAGGGAATATTTTAGGTTCAATAAAACTATTACTAAAAACAGTTTTTTATTTACAGTTACACAAAGCTTTTCTAAAAGAAAATTATAAATAAAAATGACACTAAGTCCAAAATTATAGAAAACAGATTTGTAAATTTTTTAATATAAGCTTTTACATTTGATGATATTTTATAGGTATTTTTTTTTGTAATCGCTATCGTGTCAAATTATCTAATTTTATCCAACATCCATTTTTCTAAGAATATTGCCAAAAGTTTTTTAAACTCATAATTTTTCTAAGGTTATCAAAATCTGTAATGTTTTTTAATAGATAAATAAATTAAAACAAGAGCGGGTTAGATCAGTGAGAGGGATAGATCATTTAATGAGTTAAACTTCGCAGATAGCTCATTTTTTATGACTATTTTTTTTATTTTTATACAGGGTGTTACCAAATAAGTAGGAAAAAATTCAGGGGGTAATTCCTAAACCCATTTTAAGAAGAAAAGTTTATATGAACATGTGTCCGAAAATCCTTCGTTTTTGAGATACCCCAAAAACCCCTAAAAAATTAGTTTTTTCGCTATAATTTTGAAAAGAATAATTTTTTCAAAAAATTATATAGAACCTATTTAATTTATCTAAATACTAGAAATATTTTCCCCTTTGTAAAATTTAAAAAAAACGTGTTAATAGTGGGGGCCCTTAGGGGGCTGTAAGAAAAAAAAAAAGTCAAAATCGGGCATATGTTTATAGGAACTTTTTTTCTTAAAATGGGTTCAGGAATTACCTCCTGAATTTTTTCCTACTTATTTGGTAACACCCTGTATAATTGTTACATATTCTATATGATACTCTTCGCAGTAGATGATTAAAAAGGTGCATTTTTTATTTTATTGAAAGAAACGTAAAACCTATTTTTTTTGTAAACAGGTGGGGATACAAAAAAATTACCAGATGCTTTTTTATAGGGAAAAATACAATCTTTAATTTTATTAAGAATATTTTTTTTCAAGTTAATATTAACGAAAATATGAATTTTTTTCTACTTGGGGGGTGTTTTTAACCCTCTATTTATTACTTGATTTTTTCCAAAAACAATAGGGCTCTTTCTCTAAATGGGATTGATTTTTGTGTTAAATCTCAAGTCGATCCGATAAACTGTTGGTGGTGGTCACAATTTTTTGCTAGGACGAATATTAACGATTTTAGAGAAGGTCCGACCAATCGCAATATACTCTTCTACTTTGTCTGCGAAGAGTATAATAACAATTATTCTCCCAAGAAATTAATTAAAATTATTGTTAAAATTATTTTTTTAATACTTAATACATGTTTTAGTTCAATCAGTCATATTTTTACAAATAATATTTTAAAAATAAACATAAAAAGCTTAAATAAGTTAACCAATGAGCTGAACAATTCCCAATGATTCCTCGCCTTTCTCACTTATTTTAGGAACACTATTACTACTTTTTAAACAAAGTTCCAACTTTTTAATTTTCCAATTATTCTCACTAAAAGGGTCTCTTGCTATTGCGAACAATTGTTCAAATACACCAACACAAATATCCTTGGTATGTAAAGTCCCACAGCTCATTATCATGACTAAACCATGGGGATCCATTTGCCCCTTGGTACCCTCGGGTGATAAATTAGGATTAAAAAACAATTCATGTTGAATTTTTGTCGCCAGAAGTTTGTTTATTATTTCCTGCGGGTTATTTTTGATTTCCTCACTTGTTGTATCAGTGTTTGAACAAATTTTAAGGTTTAAAATAGCGTCTTGATACAAATGTTCAGCCCCCAACGTGCTTTTGTTCAACATTTCATAAAACCAGCCGCTAAACTGTTGCGCCAAAAGCCAAACATTGTCTTTTACCACAGTTACACTATTTTCACTTTTTTCAAGCTGGTTTTCGTCCTCTCTGGCACTAAAATTAATAGTTTCGTCTAAGCTCCCATTGCTGGAACTTCTGCTCAAGCTGTCTCCCTTGTGCTCCCCCCATATCGACAATATTTTATCAATTAACTCTGGTTTAGTAATGGGCAACACAACTGGAATGTTCTTGTCGTGTAAATACGACAAAAGAACTTCCCGCGTTATTATTTTCCGACGCAGAATACTTATGGTGCTTGGAGAATAGTTAACAATCGCCTTTACTGCTTCTAAAACACGCAAAACATCATTTTAGGCCCCAAAAAGTGGTAAAATGCTTACCTTCTCGGTTGTTAATTTTGTTTTTCAACAATCCTTGCGTTACAGTTGATACTAAGTTGGTAATCTCATCGTCATCTAAAGTAGACAGTATTTCAGTTACTTTTGTGCTTTTTTTGGTTTGCGACATGGTTTTAGCATTATTTTATTTATTTTAGAAGAAAAAACGACGTAATGTTTTGATTTGGTAAATTTGAGGTTATGTTAAACGTCACAGAAAGTAGGTCACGACATGACGTCACTGTTGGTTTGAGAAAATTACAACAGATGGCGACACATGTTTTGGCTTTGTTTTTAGCCTTATTTTGCGGGATGTTTGAATATTTTTGTGTACAAATTGTTACTAAAGTCTTTAAAAATGTAATGCTTTATTTGGCAAAAAGCTTTAGCTTAGAAAGCTTTTGTATAATGCTCTCTTTTGTTTAGGGCCTATTTACAATAATGGGTATTTCAAGCATTTTAAGTGGTTCCGGCGGAAATCCCGTTCTAATGTTTTGTATATATTCTTAATTTTCGGCTGTGTTAAGACAACTGGAATAGCAGAGTGTTAATCCGCGAAAAATTCATAATTTTTGTGTACTTCCGGCCCTTGTGCGTTCACCGCAAATAGTCACGCTTATCAAGCAGGCGGCCCCAAAGAAGCGTCCAGAGACAGTCAGTTGTTTTACACCGGCGCTACCAACTTGACGGCGGGAGAAAGCACGCTAGAAGCGCGTCGTTGATATTTCAAACCTCAAAAGCAGAAAACTCGAATAACTACCCCCGCAAGGTCCATATATTAACTTTAATTGTACTTTTTAAGTACTTTAAAATCTCAGACTGAGTTTAATGGCCGATTTGTGGGCTATACACAATTGGAACAAACATATTTTCAAGTAGAAAAGTTTGTCACTTTGTTGATTTTCCACTATAAAATTAAGTGCCCTCGAAGTTGGTTTGAATTAAAAAGAATTGTAAAACAGTTGTAAAAACTGAATAATACGGGGTGTTTTGTGATTTATAAACATGTGTGGAAAATTTGGTGGAAACATTTTTCGTTTTTAGGACAGTGTGCAGAAAATGTTTAGTGTTGTTTTAATTGACAATTTGGTTTTAATTATGATTGGAATTGTTGTGCTGATGCTAATTCATGGTAAGAAAAAATTAATTGCGTTAATTAAACTACATTTTATTAATAATAAAAAAATGGTTTGATATGAAAAAAATGCGCATGTTTTTTTTATGTCAAATTAAAAAAAAAATCCTTCCACTCAAAAAATGGATAAATAAACCCTTTAAAAATAACAATTCATTAAAACAGTGCATGTAACACTGGTCTCTAAAGGGTCATTAAAATTGATAAATTAATGTTAATTTTATTATTAATTTATAATTATTATTAAAATAAATAAAGTTTAACAAGGGTCTATTAAATAAAGTTTTGTACATGTATTGAAAAGTTAAACTTTTCGTACGCAAAATAAGTGTCAAAAGTTGAACTTTCTCAAGATTCTAAAAACAAGGATTATTTTTGAGTTCTATTAATTTTTTTTTAAATACAGCATGTTTCAAAATTTTCGCATAAACGCGATGGTACGTTGTTGGGGCATGTCTAGGGATCCCCAGAATGTGTAAAAAAAATGTATATACCCTTGGAGATATGAGACCCCAAAGTGCGAAATTTTTAACGCTTTTGTTTACCTTGAAAACAGCACGTATTAACGAAAAAAATGGCCAAATACAAAGGCACAGTCTATTTAAAACTATTTCACGGTTTGATTTTTATTAAATGGTCAAATAATATTTTTATAAAAATTTAATTTTTCAATTTTTTTTATAAAATAATGCTGACAACAATCAGTCAATAAAATCTGATGCAAAAAGGTATGGTCAAGAATCATAGATGGGTTTTAAAATGCTTTTTCCTTAACAGAGTTGCCAAATTATAAAATTTTAACCGTATTTTCCATTTAAAAAAAGATTTTTAAAGATCACTTAAAAAGCGCACCATACAGGTGGTGCGCCAATTTTGAGACATCCTGTATAGCCTTTTATTTAATAATTTAAATAAAATTTACCTTTGTTCACCTTTTTATGGACTATAGGTATACTTTTTTGCTGAAGCAAAAAATTAGTTAAATAATTAATCATATAGGAGAATTTAGTTGCAAATTTTTGTAGGAATATTTTAATAAAAAAAAAAATAAATCCCATATATCATGTAAAAAATATTTAAATATCCTATTTGCAGATAACTACTATTTTTATTCAACTACTTGCTATTTTTTAAACAAAGAGACCAAAGATAATTTAAATTCGGACAAAACTAGGCCAAACAAAAAATTACCTATCCTAATAATCGTAATTCTGTTTTCAAAGGTGGTTTATTGTATTTCTTTATTCCTAATTTGTATGGTACGTTTGTAACGCTCGCTGATTCTAACCTACCTACTTGATGTTTTGTAAATTTGTAATAATAACGGATATTTTTCGTTAGCCTACTGTG
This sequence comes from Cartodere bifasciata, assembly GCA_963920755.1. Taxonomy (NCBI): domain Eukaryota; kingdom Metazoa; phylum Arthropoda; class Insecta; order Coleoptera; family Latridiidae; genus Cartodere; species Cartodere bifasciata. Next base: position 27,452,861 of record OY987194.1, on the reverse strand, counting down.
ATGAAGCAGCATTGTTATGTGTTCTGCATAAGTAAAATGAATAATAAAGCTGATACAGAACATTATTTTGCAAATAATAACCATACTAAGCCTATTCAAGATGATTTCTAAGAATTTTTCGGTTTGTTATGTTCTGACTTCTGGGTGATGCTAATTAAATAAAAAATAGCATGTTATTTTTTATTGAGTATAATGTTATTGTAAATGAATCAGCTTTGGTGTTTTTTCTTTAGAAGAGATCGTTCTTGCTTAAAGAAAATAGAATTATGTCTTAATTTACAGAAACAGGACTTGTCCGACTTTTATGGGCAACACTCTTTTACTTTGTTCGCTTTGTTAAAAATGCAGGAAGAAATCTATTTTGGATCTTTTAGTGTCCGGTCTCTTTAATATTTACTATCCCTAGGCTAACCTATCTACAGGGTGTTCAAAAAGTGGCATAAACGATGGTACGTTGTTGGGGATTCCGGATTGTCTAGGGAGCCCCAGAAAATTGTTAAAAAAAATCTATCTCAAATACCCTCGGAGATATGTTGCTCCAAAGTGCGAAACTTTAAACGCTTATATCTTGAATATTACAAAAATGGTTTAATACAAAGCTGCAGTCTATCTTAAACCATTCCACCATTTTTTTATTTTTTAAATGGTCGAATTACATTTTCATAATTAATTTAATTTTACAAAATTTTCACGAAATGAAGCTGACAACAACGTCAATAAAATCTAATGCAAAAGTGTATGATCAAGACAAAGATAGATGGGATTTTTAGATGTACTTTCCTAGACTGTGTTGCCGAATTTATGCAACTTTGTTCGCATTTTTTACGATGAATATAACAGATGGATTTTTTTGACAATTTTTTAGGGATCCCTGAGAATTCCCCAAGCGTACTATTGCGTTTATGCGACATTTTTGGACATTATAGGGGAAAAATTATTTATTTGTTTTCCAATGAAGAGGTGCCTTTTTTTTTGGCAAATTAATCATTTATGGTGGGAAAATTATTTATTTGTTTTGCAATGAAGGGGTGTCCTTTTTTTTTGCTAAATTAATCATTTATGGTGGAAAAAGCAGAACTCCATTAAAAAAACAAAAAACCTGGTAGTATTGCCGTAATTTTTGGACACCCTGTATACATCAATTTATCAAACCAATTTGCTAAGCCATGTTCATATTTTTTCTTGTCTTCTGTTAAAATCGACAGAATAAATTTCTTTTTGGATGTTTTTTCCTGATTATTTTTTCGCTGTCACTCAATAAAATATCCAACAAAAAATATCTAAAAAATGTAAGATGATGCCAAAAATAAGTTATTTATACTGTAATTTTTAAGCTTGTTTCCTACGTGGGTTTTGCAAAGCATCTGTAAAAAAGAAAAATAAAAGCATTTTTTTATGGTTCGTTCTGCTTGGTAACGGCAATTTCTTTCTCCAATTACTGTCATCTAGTTATATCAAAGTACAATTACGTGACTTAGGAATACCTACTGTATATTGTAACTAACGATATTATTTTTCAGTACTTTGTACGTTTACGTTTTTACCTATACCTGCCTTTCTTTGTGTAAGCCTACCCCGCTTTGTGTTGTTCACAAAAATAAGACAAGCTTCAGTCTCCACATACATTTTTCTACTTTGAAGAAGGGCCATTAATGTAATAACGTTTGAAAATGCGCTGTTATTTCGTATTTGGTTAAAATGGAAATTTTTGTGTCAAAAATGAAATAAACAAATTGAAAATCTGATTTTGTGCAAAAGATCCATTTACCGTGACATTAAAAAATTCATTTTTTTTGTTAGAGCTTTTCAAAAGTGATAAAATTTCAAAAATTTTAAAAAAAGCTCTGCAAATTTTTTTTTTGTTATCTTTGAAAGAAACTTATTTTGCATACTATTTTTTGGCTGTAGAATACAAATCTGAATCTGGAATTTTTTTAGTTTTCTGCAAGTAAGAGCATTTAAAAAAAATCGCGATTGAAGTTGCCCTTAATACCTTATAGCAAATAAATTAAAGTCGTACAAAACAAATCTGAAATCTGTATTTCTTTAAGTGCTTTCGCCTTTTTTTGCTAGAGCTTTTTAAAAGTGGTCAATTCTAAAAAATTTAAAAAAGCTCTCCAACATTTTATTTTCGATTTGAATTAAACTTATTTTGCAGATCCCTTTTTGCCTGTAGAAGTCATATCTGCATTTGGATTTTTTTCAGAAAAATATTTTTGCACTTTGGAGCATTTTTAGAAAATTTGGGTGTCGCATTTAAAGTTCCCCTTAAAACCTTGCAGCGGAAAAACTAAAAGCTTTGGAATTGTTTATGCGTCAGATTTGGATTCAGCAGCTCGTTTTGTATAAACATTGTTGGTACCTTGACATTAAAAAAAAACAGAGTATATTTGGACCCTTACCCCTTGGTTCAAACTTTAAATAAAAAAAAATATATTTGCCCGAAACTGTGTTTTTATAATAATTAGAAGCCGTAGAGAACAGATCAGCAATCTAATTTTTGTACAAAATTATTTTGGGAAATAAAATTTTAAATATGTTTAAAGATTCTTTATCGCTGATTTTAGTCAAACTCATTCTGCTCCCAGAATTCAAAGCTGTTTATAGCTCTGCTACAAAAACGTACGTTTATTCATTCACCTATTTTTTTTTTTTGTGGCAGTGGACGGGCAAGCATATACTGCAGCGCTATATCAAATATGGGGTCATTGCTTCAGTCTACGCCCCCTATATTGACAAGGGTTAATTTTAAAGATGTCACTTAAAACAGCATCAGAAGCACCAAAAAAGATTATTGGCCAAAAACAACTTTACTTAGATTCTTGGCACTTAATAAAAGTTGCTTTTTGTCATGCAGATTTTGGCATCTTCTTGGTGAGTCAAGTATCAGACACCACAGGATTGCCGTCGACAGACTAGAAAAGTTAAAAACCTTAAAAAGATTGAAACAAAAGCAGTTATTTTAGCAGCGTTAGGGGCGTTTTGTACCGTGAAAATAACTCTAGCGTACTTCCTTTGCGCCGACTGCACAATGCAATATATACTTGCCCGTCCACTGCCACCTCTGATGGTTCCTATATTTATTAGATAGATATCAAGGCTTATTACCTACTTTTAGGATCAATTTATAAAGTAAAATCACCGTATTGTCTAACTAATAAATTAATGTAAAAAAATTTTAAGAAAAAGCTTTTATTGAAATGCCCTAAAAAGAAAAAAATAAATTTTTTCAATTAAATTAAACCCATTAATTTGTCACAATATACACTTTTTATGATATAAAAGCTTGTCGCGAGATTCTGCATTTATGTAGATTTATTTTGTAAAATACATACATTTTTTTCTTTTTTCAGAACCACTTAAATTAAAAATTGGTAAATGGTATAAGTATTGTATTCTTTTTATTAATTGCAATAGTAAATTTCGCGACAAGCTTTTATATCATAAAAAGTGTATATTGTGACAAATTAATGGGTTTAATTTAATTGAAAACATTTATTTTTTTCTTTTTAGGGCATTTAAATAAAAGCTTTTTCTTATAATTTTTTTAAATTAATTTATTTTACATTTTTTAGTTTTTACTGTAGATGTTTTTCATTTAGTATGTCATTGCCATAACCTTTTATTTGATACCCATATTGGCAAAATAGTTAAAAAAAGAGAATCCGCCATTTTGTTTAGGGCGCCATATTGGATTTTGAATTGTCACATATCTTACTATATCCTACTTGTCATTACCTTTCAATTGATACCCATATCGGCAAAATAGTAAAGAAAAAGCTAATTAGCCACTTTTTTGGGCGCCATATTGGATTTTGAATTATGTCATATATTTTACTGTATTCTACAAGTCATAACCTTTCATTTGATACCCATATCGGCAAAATAGTTAAGAAAAAGCTAATTCGCCATTTTGTTGGGCGCCATATTGGATTTTGAATTATGTCATTTATTTTACTGTATACTACCGGTCATAAACTTTCATTTGATACCCATATCGTGAGAATTGTTTAGAAAAAGGTCATCCGTCATTTTGTTGTGGACGCCATATTAAGTTTTTAGGACTAAAAAAATTACCATTTTGCATTGTCACCGGACTTCTACATGTATACAAAATTTCAGAAAAATTGGTCAAGCGTAAGTGTTTCAAAATCGAGTTGCAAGATTTGTACTACACAAACACACATACATACATACATACATACATACAAACATACATTGCGAGTTAAATAAAAGCTTTTAAAAATAGGTAAATGAATAAACGTACGTTTTTATAGCAGAAGTTTCTATGTTTTGCGACACACCCCTTTAAAATGCGTTCAAATTACATTATTTTTTAATTTTTGGGACGTCCTGTATGAGCCACTGTTTTTTTATCAGTTTTATTTTTCTAATTCGTTTCATTTCAGCTTATATAAGATGTTAATGTCTATTTTAAACTAATCATCTTCTGGGAATGTTGTTTATTTAAACTTCCCCTCACAGAAGGTTTCCATAATTCTTTGGATTATATCCCCTTTTAACATCCGCGATGTATATATTGTGGATTCCTTGGTATATCTCTTTATTTTATTTGCTTACTAGAATATGTGTCTGCAGTCAGTTGTTTTCTTACTAAATAGTTATTTTGGGTTCACCCTCACTGAGCAGGGCATAGCATCTATTCTATGTAGAGAAAGCGCATTATTATAGAAGTCTCATTTACATATGGTTATTGGTAGCTAATTAACTGATGTTATGTAATTTTTTTAACAATAATAAAAAGCAATTAAATTGGCTATGGCTACTTACATGTTTTTTTTAACTTATTGCAAGCTGAGAATGGAAAAATAGGTATTTCCCGAAACTGTACCTTTTTTTAAATATAATTGCTTGTAATTAAAGCTTTAATTTATTTTTCGCACATCGTTTATTAAAGACATTCATTAACGCACTCCAAATCGTTGATTAATTACCCCTATTAATGCATGGATACGAGCCCATAACAACGTTCTTCTATGTTTAAAATTACCATCTGTGTTTCTACATTACAAATGTTAACGTAGCTTTAATTAAGGTTCAAGCAAAAAAACCAAAAGAAATTAAATATTTACCGTTGGAAAGAATAAGAAGCAGATCCTTTTACCACATTTTAAAAAAAGACATTCATTTTCTATTCACAATTAATAAAAGTTCGGTGACAGCTCTTCTTCTTCTTCAACTTTAATAAATTTGAATGGCCGACGCATTGTTTCTGTTAGTCGGTGAAATAATATAGGAAAAACCATGGGAAAAATAACTCCAGCATACCAGGGTCACAATCCAGTTTCATGGAGCGTAATCGTACAAAAATTGGTTGGGGTAACCTAGGAGATCTGTCATACCACACGTCGGTTCAGATGCTAACTGACATTCCTTTTTAATTTTATATTTTCATCAAATAAAAAGCTTATATATCAAAAAACAACAAACTACCGGTTTAAAACATTCTATATACCATCTAAAAAATTCCCTTTGTAAAAGAGGCTTAATAGGAGTACCAAACACAGCACAAATGAACATATGTTTAAATGTTAAATGCAGACAATCTGCTTATGGGTGTTTATTTATGGAAACAAGCCTTCTATTCCATGTGTATCATCTTACAGTGCAAAGTAATTAAGTGACAAGAAAAACATACAAAAAACAATTAAATGACAAAAGCAGCTTTAATGAGAAATTCTCATTTGGCAAAGAGTCCTTTTGCATATTATTACTTTTTTACGTTAAATAATACTGTACTTATATCGTGCGATCCACGAAATTTGACGTCGACTCTTGCCATGAATTTGTAAAATTTCAATTTTTTTCATCTAAAACATTGTCGATTGTCATATTTTTGACGTTCCACAGCCAGAGTCGACGTCAAATTTTGTGGATCGCACGTTAGTATAAAATTTTCGAACAAATTTCATGCCATAAGTAGTGTACTACCTTTTTTTTTCACTTTTGTAAAATTTAAATTTAAGCGCAAAGTCCTACGTTGGTGGCAGCGATATTGCAAATTTTAATGAAATATTCATGCATTTTCCATTTTCCGAAATTAAAGGAGAATGTTCTACTTGCAAACAATAAAATATAATCTCACATATACATATTTCCTAACAAGAATTCTACTTTACTTGCACATGAAGTAAAGAAATTTAATAAAGAGCTTGGAGGGAAATATTCCTGTTGCATTTTTAATAGTGACACTGCGCGTGGTGTGTCAAAGAAAAAATAAAAGAATAAATGTAGATCATTATATTTTTAAAGAGGTAAAAGAAAAGAATGTTTTTCGCGGGTCTCAAAATTTTCTGAGATGGAAATGATGTTATCCAAAATATCTAAAATCAACAAAAAACAGCAATTTCTGGTCATTGCTAAGTGGGTTTATAAGAGTTAATTTTAATTAAAAATTGTGCTTACCAGCAACATAAATAAGCAAAACACAAATTGACATATTCTAAAGTTCCACCAATAAGCGTTTAAATGCAGAATATTGGCCATTTAGAAGCACTGTTTTTTTGCATTTTAAATTGCAAAAATTCTGTATTTAAACGCTTATTGATGTACCTTTAGGATATGTCAACTTGTGCTTTGTTTGAGGCCTATTCCATATATAATCGACCAAAATTCTGTTTTCGAGTTGCTGCATGATTTTAAATTCTTTTGAAATTTAGTCCAGTGCTTACTCCTGGTAACTTCTTTCTATTAAAAAATTAGCAGCTGCATATTTGCACTCCTTCCCCATCGGTTAGCACCTTAAACTATGAAAAATGACCAAATTTAGGTCCAAAAAATGCTATGTGGGAGTGAGTAAATTTTTTTTATTTTTATGTTAAAATGTTACCAAGGACATAGTTTACAATAAAAAAAATAAACGATATTGTGATTCGATTTTTTGTAAAGGTAGGATATTAAAACCTTTGCTGTTTCTAAGCGAAGTTAAATCACAAACCAATTTTTTTATTTTATGCGATTCTATTATCACATCAACATTTTAAAATTATTAAAAAAAAAATTTACTCAGTCCCACATAACTTTTTTTAGTGCCATATTTGGTCCTTTTCCATGGCTGCCTGGTAAAGAAGGAGAGCAATTATGCGGTTCATATTTTTTTTGTAGAAACATATGTCTATTGTCAACTAAAAACTATTACTAATTTTAATCATCCAAGAATTTAAAATACGATTCGATCTCGTTTAAATTTAACGTAATCGGTTACATTTTAAAATCAATGCTGTTTTCAAACGAAGTTAAATCACAAACAAAATTATTTTGATTATGAATCTCCACTAGCTCAATAACATTTTAAAGTAATAAAAAAAAAAATTTACCCAGTCCCACAGAGCTTTTTTTGGACCTAAACTTGGTCATTTTCCATAGTTTGGGGTAATTAATAGTAGAGAAGGAGTACAAATATGCAGCTGGTGATTTTTTAATAAAAAGAAGTGTCCATTGTCAACTTAAAATTCTTACCAATTTTAATCTTCCAAAATCGTAAAATCGGAAAATTCAGTTTTCCGATTTTTTCAGGAAAAATTATGAAAATTTAGAAAATGGTATTTTTTACCACCTTTACCAAGGCTAAGGATTGTACCTACCAAATATAAAATAAATCAAATAATAGCAACTATGATTGGTCGATTTTACATGGAATGTCCCTTGATTATGTTGCTGGTAAGCACAATTTTTAATTGAAATTAACTCTTATATACCCACTTAGCAATGACCAGAATGTGCTGTTTTTTGTTGATTTTAGGCAACCAACATTACAGAATCACAGTTTCTATGCTTCGCGACATTCTGCGTTAATATAATTTTTACGGACTTTGCATTCTATATAAGCAAAGAATTAATTTCCCAAAAGTAACTTTCAAACATTCTCTATTTCAAACCTATTTTTATGTTGCAAAATCCTAAAATTAAAAAAGAACCATATCACTGTCAGGAGTATTTCATATAAAAGTCCTTTGTGATGTAAAACAGAAAGTAATCCGCTTACTTATGGCTTGTTTTTAGACCACATTTACATTCAGACATCGCAACATAATTAGTAAATTTGAACCGTAAAGTATTTTTTTTTGGCGCTGACGAAACTTTTTGGGAGTAAATCTTGCACGAAATATTTAATTATAGTTTTAGGAAGAGAAATCGACTCATTTCGCGCTTGTCACTTTTCGAGCTATTAAAGCCCAGATCTTTATCCAAAATCTGCTTTACTCAATATTCGGTGTTCATAATAAACCTAATTAAAAACATTAAAGTCCCATAAAGCTATCAAGCCTGCTATTCTGGACGGAGTAACTCATAAAATGTTTGATAAATAGCCGAGGGTGCACTCGAGACGCTGCTCGTTTAGGTAGACAAAAATAGCCCTGATAGTGACCTTGTAAGCTTTTAATGACCCCCCAGACAGAATGAATATTTGCCATCTAAAAATGGGACGCTTCTATAAATAGTACATAAGGAGTGCCGAAGAATAAAGAGTTCTAATTATACTTTCCCCCATTTGAAAACAAGGTCTCATAAGTACTTGTTACCTTATATGGTTTTAAAAATTGTTGAAACGGGCATATACGAGGTGACCGCGCTATAAAATTTAATGAGGGTTGATTTGGTGGAAGTGGCCGCATTTTACTGCATGGGTCATGGTGGAGGTGCCCGCGGTACCTTTTCTACCTGCTTCCATGTTTAGCAGGTAGAAAAGGAGAGTTTTGTGGAAAGCTGAGTATGAACACCAAACGAATATTTTTATAAAATAACAACGATAACTATCAATATTTTATTGAAAAAATGATTTGCATTGCAGTTTGGTGACAAGCACATTTGTTTAAATATTCTTTTTAACAGCAAAAATTACCCTAACCTACCTAACCTAGTGTCCCCCACTGGATGTCTCCACCAGTGCTTTTAAAAAAGTCTGTCGGTAACAATAAAACTTAAAAACACATGCATTGAGTACTTTCAACGTGGCTGGCTTGTTTTAATGATAATAAAAGTCTGTATATTATCCAAAGGATTCTCTGTTTTATAATTTTCTAATATCATAACTCAATAAAACATCGGATACAGAAAAATAAATCTAGGTAAAAGGAAGTTAATTAGTCGCGGCCAGTACGACCAAACCAGAAATATCGCGCGGCCACTTCGACCATGCACCCTGCAATTAGGCGCGGCCACCTGGTAGTCTTTTCAGGTAGATGCGGCCAGTTGGTATTCTCCCGTTAAACCACCCTCTATTTTTGTATTTGAGTCCTTATCTTAAAAAGCTTATTTTACGTAATACGTGGTAGCATCATAGCAGCATTGCAGTTGTGTTCTCCATGTTTATAAATTTCCTCTTTACGACTCCACTTTTAGAATAATATTAGCAACAAGGTAAAGGCATTATGCCATTATAAAGCGAATCCCAGTATCAAGCAAGCTGATTCCTGCTATTCCTGCTAGTCTTAAGAAACATAGAATCTGGCTCCTTTGCGAAGGATGTTCTTAAAGCATATGGGATTATGTCCTTTGATATGCTAAAAATAAATATCTAGACACATAGTGTTTGTTGTTGGTTGTGAATTGTATGCTGTGTTTTAGGATTTATGCGAATAGAGATAATCTTAAATAAATAGGACGACAAAGCACCTAGCATAAGAATCAGACATGCATAGGAAGTTTCAAATTTTTTTTTGTGAAAAAATTGGTAGTTATAGTAGGGAATGGACATGTTTCTGATTTTTATATTTGTTTAATCGATTCCTCTTATTAAACTATGGTGTTTTGCAAATTTTAAGGTCACACAAATCTCTACCTTAAATATTTCTTTAAACAACAACCTCTCTTTTGGATTAAAAAAAATTATATTTTTTAACAAAAAAATACGTTTATGACGCCTCTTTTTTATCATAGTTTGAATGATTCATGACCATTAAAATAATTAACATTTTATTTCTGAGAAAAGTGTTCCCTCTCCTTAGACTGAATACTCAAAAATGTGGCTTAATTATAATTTTTAATTATGACTTTAAAAACTATCGTGTATAGAAAATCTTAACAACACAACAATGTTAAGATTGAGAATAGTAACCGGACACAAAGTACAAACTAGTGCGATAATGCTTCCATGTGATGTCATGTAGGGCATAGAGCACGCAAGTATCCGTGTTTCCGGTTTAGGTCCCTACTATACTGGCCTGGCCGCCTTGATTTGTTTTTACCACAGCTGAATAGCCGCCTCACCCTCTTTAGCCGACATTTAATTATTATGTAAATAAAACGCTGCCAATTTCACGATTAGATCTAATTTGTTTTAGATTTAGACCGATAAAAAATTTGTGTGAAAGGAAATTAATTTGTTAGGTTATCGGTGCTTTTCTTTTTACGAGAATTTGTTTTATTGAAAGAGTAAATGTTAATTGAATTCATTACAGCTGTTTAAGAAAATTATGTTTAAAAATATTCTGGTCAAAAAGTTGAAGGGACCTCTATGGGCGTGTTTTACAAATTAAATTTTGTAATTATCTGCTCAGCAAGTTAACATTAGTGCGATCTTTTAAGTGACCGAACTCTTTCTTACTTACTAACACTAATTCAGTCCAGTTGCATGGTTCCCTTGAATACACAAAACAGCTTTAATTTTATAATGTTTATCAACAGTGTTTGTCTTGTCTGGTTATTCAATTAAGGGACTGAATCATCCCCTTAGAAATCCGAGAGTGATAATTAAAGGGGCGCTTTGGGGCCCTGTGATAATGAAGCTGTTAACAAGAACGATGTACAAACCCCTTATGGCATATTAGGAAAACTAGGAACTACTTAAACTGGATTTACTTTTCCTTGGACGTTGAGCGAAGTTAAACATTTTAAAACTTCGTGCGATTTTTTAAAAGCCCGACTACCCACTTTCTTTCATGCAAATTTGTGTACAACTTAGACCGCAGTTTTAAGCTTTATTATAAGAGCAATTGTTTTAAAATTTTGACCATATAATGTCAGCTCCTTTTAAAATGCTTATTGTTTGGCACATTTTGTTTTGTAGCCCTAGTTTGGCAAAAATAACAGTGTAAAGAAGGGGAAACTATACTAAAAACAACAACTGTTTTTCTTTTTTAAATTGAACCTCAAAATCGATTTTTAAAAAACAATAAGTGTTACAAAACAAATTATCTTTCTAATGACGCCAAGTTTTTCAAAATCGGATAAGAATTAACTAAGATATTTGGGGTCTAAGTTTTGTTAATATTTGCATAAAAACGTGTTGAATTAGACCAAGGTCAAGCCTTTCTCTACTAGTACTGGTGGTAGGTGGCTACTCTAGACACATATTCATGATGAAAATATATCTGTTCAACTAGTATTTAGTCTATTCTGGGCTTCGCAGCCCGCAGCCCCTCTACATGGTATAAAAACTGAGTGTCGGGCTCTTAGACTTAAGGGCGTATAAAATAAAGGGGCATTATCTTTGGCGCTATCGCAAAGGAAATGTAATACGTCAGGTGGTGAATTTGTGGTAATACAAATTAAATCGTTTATTAACCCCTTTTACTTAGGTGGCGGGTAATCTGCTCACAGGTGTTCGATTGTGGAACTTGATATCATTTCATTGCTTCTCATTTGTAGGGCTTTATAGGGAAAAATAGAATAAGCTTAGAACCTTTATAAATTGCAACAAATGTGTTTTTTGCTGTAGTGCGGACTACTAGGATTTCCATCGATCTACAAAACTACCACAACTCTTAAAAGGGCGATTTATAGAACGTTACTTTCACTTTACTTCGGCGTAACTTCACTTCCGCGTTACTTAACAAATTTGCTTAATTTATAGATTGTAAAGTTACGTGAAATTGGGAACAGGTATGCGCATGTGTCTGAACTCGCGACTTCTGACTATTTACACCTGGGCGGTAATTACGGAATATCGCTTCGTATGAATCCTACATAAGAAGACCTAACAGGTTTCGTACGAAGCGATATTCCGTAATTATCACCCTTGACAATAAGGGTGAATATCTCATTTTTGCAAATTTTGCGCATAATCGGCCAAGCTCGGCTTTTGACAGCACTACTTAGAGCTAAATGAATCAGCAAAGTAGCGCTAAAGTGAAGTATAAATTTGCTAATACATTTCCATGTATTTTATTTAATTTTCTGTAAAGTTACGCCGAAGTAAAGCGTAAGTAAAGTGAAAGTTACGTTCTATAAATCACCCTTTAGTATGAGCGGACAAAGACATGATATTCGTCCTATCTTGCTTTGCTTATGCAAAAAAATATGAAAGAAAATCCTTGACAAGAGTCGAGGTTATACATTTTTTTGTTGAACGTTCGATTCCAGGGGTAGATTTTGGATAAAAGAATAAACTTGGTCGGGAAAAGACCAACGAGAGCATTTTAAACAAAAATGTGAAACATTATTTTTTAGAGTTCAGTTTATACGTATTGCTATTTCTTAGTTCGGTTTTATCGTTTCTCTAGTGGCGTCCAATAATTGGCGCATAAACGCAGTGGCAAATATTTGGGCATTCCTAAGAATTCCCGGAAAATTGTTAAAAAAAATCTTATATTACCGTTATATTCATTGAGAAAAATGCGAACAAAGTTGCATAAATTGGGCAACACAGTCTAGGAAAATACATCTAAAAATCACATCTATGAGTCTTGATTCTACACATTTGTATTAGTTTTATTGACATTGTTCTCGGCTTCATTTCAAGAAAATTTTGTAAAGTTAAATTAATTATAAAAATGCAATTCGACCATATAGAAGATGAACAAATGGTGAAATGGTTTAAGGTAGACTGTAGCTTTGTATTAAACAAAATTTTTTTCGTTAATATGTGCTGTTCTTCAAGGTATGAGCGTTAGAAGTTTTGCACTTTGGGACTTCATATCTCCTAGGGTATATGAGATGGATTTTTTTTAAATATTTTTCTAGGGATCCCTAGACCTGCCCCAATACCATACCATCGCGCTTATGTGTCAATTTTTTAACACCTTGTATCTAAAATCAGACTAACATGCAGCCAAGTTTTAATCCAGACGTACCTACCTGTAGTAAATTGCAATATTATATTATCATTTCCTTTTTGCAAAACCACGTCAGCTAAAATCAACAAAAAAAACTTTTCATATAGTTTTGAACTTGTTTCATTGCAATTTTGCACGCGAAGAAAAGTTGTGAACTATTTTCATAGTTTTACACCAATTTTACGGGATATTATATACTTATAGGTAGTTTTAATTAAAATTCTCGTAAAATATTTCACCGCGTTTATTACCGAGTTCGAGTAACCTAATGGATGTATTTTAAGTTAATAATTTTACGGCATAGGTTTTAACAATGAGTTAGGCTTCATTTACAACCTTAATTATTACTTAAATTAGAGCAAAATAAAATTCTCAGTTTCATATTCATTCGGAAATAGGTAATTTTTTTCCATCAAATAAATGGGCATTAAAATTTATTTTTCTTCAAAACAGTAAATGCATCGCTCGTAATTTTTTGCTTAAAATATAAAAAGGGTGGAAATTGCCAAGATAATATAACATCTATTAAAATGTTATTTAATTCCTACAAACTTTTATTGCGGAGTAACTTCATTCAACCCTTTACATCATGAAGGAAATTCCCAGGAAGTAGGTGGAAATATCTACCTGAAGGCCCAAAATGGAGTAGATATACTTTAAATTAGTTTGAAGTTAATTCTAAGTTTTGTAATTAACACACTCTCTGATGATGGAGTGTTCTACCAACTTTATTGCGCATTGAGCTTAATTAATCTAAATCTATATTTTTCACAGAGGAATAATTTATTTTAGCTATCTGTAGTGAATATGCAGACTTTAATGGCTAAATTCTTACTTATGGGGCCTTTAGGAGGCATTATTTTGCATTTTCTTAATTAGTTTTTGTGAGTTTTAGCGTTTTAGGCATCATCGAGATAATGGCGAATGCGCCGGGCAAAGCAAAATAGAAAACCAAGTTTTTAATTAATTTCCTTACAAAAGCCATTTTTTAAAATTTTCTGCAGCACGATTTTTTAAATAATCACAATATAGCCCAATTATTCTAATTAAAATTTGTAGGTTCCTTAGAAAAAAATCAAAACCAAGATCTGCTTATGCGGGATTGTAGACACTACTCCCAGGAATATAAAAGTGAAAAATTCCCACAAAATTTCCGTGACGTTCAGCCCCCATCTTGCATAGAAGTGAGAAGTTAGTTTTTTGTTAATACCTAAACTATTCGGCACTTTTGAAAAAAAGTTTTTCAAATTTTTAGCAACATTATTTTTACAAGAATACAATCATTTTTAAAAAAATAATAAATCACCAATATTAACGATTCTATAGCTCTTTGAAAATCACCTTATTTCATCATAATCGTCTATCTTAGTCATAGAGTCCTGAAGCATAGATTGCAGCGTTCTCTGTAGGACCAAATTAGCACATTTTCAAAGTGCTATAGAATCGTTCATATGGGTGATTTATTATTTTTTTTAAAATAATTGTATTCTTATTAAAATAATGTTTCTAAAAATTTTTAAAAATTTTTTCAAAAGTGCCAAATAGTTTAGGTATTAACAAAAGACTAACTCCTCACTTCTATGCAAGATGGGGGCTAAACTTCACGGAAATTTTGTTGGAATTTTTCACGTTTATATTCTTGGGGGTAGTTGCTACAAACCTGCATAAGCAGATCTTGGTTGGGATTTTTTCTGGGGGCATTATTAGAATGATTGGGCTAATATTTTCACTGCCGAAACAAGACTAAAAATATTGGAACGTATTTTCTGTACGTTACAGATACCATCATTTTTCAATTTCAAGTCAAGCTCCCCAGACAGCATAAGAGACAAAATGAACATTTTGTTGCCTAATGATAAACTATTTATCCTTGACAAAGCTTTAGAAGTCCTTTGAAATATTTGGCATTGACTAAATTGTTCTTCGAATCTATAGACCTACTATTGACATTCTAAGCGGCTCCAGATTATTATTGTGCATTCCTCTTACTTTGTGATAGATAATATCTAAGATAATATTGTCAGTTGGTGATCGTTACAACATAATATTGATTTATTTACTGCAAAATCTGATTCTGTAACTTAAAAAATAACGAAATGTTACATAAGGTTAAAGGCCGATTTATAGAACGTTACTTTCACTTTACTTCCGCTTTACTTCGGCGTAACTTTACAGAAAATGAAATAAAATACATAGGAATGTATTAGCAAATTTATACTTCACTTTAGCGCTACTTTGCTGATTCATTTAGCTGTAAGTAGTACTGTCAAAAGCCGAGTTTGGCCGATCATGTGCAAAATTTGTAAAAATGAGATATTCACCCTTATTGTCAAGGGTGGTGATTACGGAATATCGCTTCGTACGAAACCTGCTGTTCTTCTTACGTAGGTTTCGTACGAAGCGATATTCCGTTATTACCGCCCAGGTGTAAATAGTCAGAAGTCGCGAGTTCAGACACATGCGCATACCTGTTCCCAATTTCACGTAACTTTACAATCTATAAATTAAACAAATTTGTTAAGTTAGGCGAAAGTGAAGTAACGCCGAAGTAAAATGAAAGTAATGTTCTATAAATCGCCCTTAAAGCTTTCTTATTTTTTTGCAATCGATTGCAACAGACAAAATTTTCTTTAGAAGTGTAACATAAGCAAACTAAAAAAGGTTTTTGCGGTCTGCAACCCAATAACTTTATTATTCCAAAAAGAAAGTTTTAGAACTTGAGAAGCAAAGCAAACTGAAATCAAAACAAAATTCCAAACACCTTGGAGGTTAAATTGTTGGTTTTGGAGAGTTTACTCATGAATAACTTGAATTACAATAACAAGCAGGCTATTCAAATTTATCGATATACAAAATAGTTGATTTGTTTTTCTTAAACTTAAACAGCCTGACTTTTTTCCAATTTTTTTTACATAATAAACGTTAAACGACTAGTCCGAGAAAATCTTACATTTGGCCAAGAAATTTTTCGGACAGCACAATTTTTTAGAAAAAATGTAGTATTTGATACTTAGAAACACAATTACCATGTGCGCACTCATGCGCATATTAGCATTTTGTGCTAGAGCCCCCTAAGGAGATCATGGTGGATCTAGACCAAATTTTTGGAAATAGACACTAAACAAGGTTCTAAAAAGATTTTCGTAAAATTTTTTCTTCTAAAATAATCCTTCACCCCCTAAATAGCCCCAAAATGAGAAATATTTATCATGTTTGATTTAGACCAAATTTTGCGAGAAGACGCAAAATTAGATGTTAAAAAACCTTTTTCTAAAATTTGTTTTGCTTCTTTGGGGGGCTATTTTTTATGAAGGATGAAAATACATTTTTTAAAATTTTTTATTTTTAAAATGTCCCTAAAACATTATGAATCTATCTGCAAAATTTGGTCTAAATCCAACATGATAAATATGACTCTTTTTGGGGCCATTTGGACATTTTTAAGAAAATAATTTTTATGAAAATCTTTTTGGAACCTTGCTTAGTGCCTACTTTCAAAATTTGGTCAAGATCCGCCATGGTTTAGTATTACGAATGAAAGGGGGCTCTTTGGGAGGCTCTAGCACAAAATGTTAATATGCGCATGAGTGCGCATATGGTAATTATGTTTCTAGGTATCAAATAGTACATTTTTCCACAAAAATTGTGCTGCTCGAAAATTTCTGAAAAACAAGGATTTTTTGTAAGATTCTCTCGGACTAAACGCCAACAAAAAAAATAAATGATAATAATCAACGTATCGTGAAAAGCATCTATAATAAGTGTCAATTTCGATTGATTATCCTCCAAGGACCTTACGAGGACAAAGGATAACGATATGACAAAGCAAATCTGAACAAAGCCAGGTCCTACACCTGATTCCTTTCCTGAAGTAAATTTATCCTGGAAAATCCTTCACAGAACGATTTCCAATTTGCATAGGTTTAAATGGTGGGAGCAGGTGCTCTCTCACTCGAAATACTGGCCAAATGGGATATTTTTTGTCCTGCGGCGGCGTACAGTGTGGCAAAAAGTATATATTTATGCCAGTAAGCGTAAAGCTAGGTCCTCCTGTCGATTGCTAAAAGGAAATTATGGTTTTTGCTGAAAGCTCGCAGACAGGATGAAATTAATTAATAACCGCATCAAGGGATGTTTGGGTTGCTTTGCAAATATGAACATTTTATGTTGGTTGTTGGATTTATTTGAATTTTGTTTACCTTGTCTTTAATGTGGTTTTGATTGCGCATTTATCAAAAATGCAGGCTGACTGTTTTTTTAATATTCAGCCAGTTTGTATACCCAAATTTTAATACCTACAGTCAATTTCAGTTTTAAAATATATACTTGTAAAAAGTTGTAATGCATAAATATTTTAGTACATTTATGTAAAAAAATAAATCACTTAAATAGTGACGGTTATTCTGACTTGCGAAAGATGCAACATATATTTTCATTTTGTTTTGGATATATTTATGCGCATTCATGGGGTTAAGAAAGCAAATAGAGAAGAAATAACAAGGTGTAAAGCTTTTAAAATTGCTTTTTATATTACGTTGTATGATGTTGCTAGACGTGCCAATCTCCATAAAGGAAAAATATACCGGATAAATAGGTCAAAAGTATTATCTTTCGAAAATGGAAAAAAACACATTTGGTGAAACTTACTCAAAAAAAACACAGGCAGGCTGTTTTTTTTTAGTAGTTAATTTGATCATCGTAATCAGAAAACATATTTATATAGCAAAGCATAAAAACTGTGGTTATGTAATGTTGGTTGCCTAAAATCAACTCGAAACAGCACTTACTGGTCATTCCTCAGTGGGTTTTTAAGAGTTAATTTTAGTTAAAAATTGTGCTTATAGGCCAATTTATACAACGTAACTTTTACTTTAGTTCGGCTTCACTTCCACTTAACTTTACAAATTTACCTAATTTACAGATTGCAAAGTTACGTAAAATTGGGATCAGTAAAGCGCATGTGTCTGACGACTTCTGACAATTTACACCTGGACAGTAATTACGGAATATCACTTCTTATAAAACCTTCATAAGAAGATCTAACAGGTATACGTACGAAGCGATATTCCGTAATCACTACCCTTGACAATAAGGGTGAATATCCCATTTTTGCAAATTTTGCGCATGATGGCCAAGCTAGGGTCTCGAGTTAGTACGACTTTATACGACTTAAAGCTAAATGAATCCGCAAAGTAGCGCTAAAGTGAAGTATAAATTTGCCAATACATTTCCATGTATTTTATTTAATTTTCGGTTAAGTTACGCCGAAGTAAAGCGGAAGTAAAGTGAAAGTTACGTTGTATAAATCGGCCTTAACTGCAATAAATAAACAAACCACAAGTTGACATATTCTAAAGGTCCATCAGTAAGTTTATATACAGAATTTTGGCAATTCAGAAGGCTTATTTTTTTGCATTTTAAATTGCTAAAATTCTGTATTTAAACGCTTATTGATGGACCTTTAGAGTATGTCAACTTGTGCTTTGTTTATTTATGTTGCTGGTGAGCACAATTTTTAATTTAATTAAGTCTTATAAATCCACTGTCTTATAAATCCACTGATCAATGACCAAAAAGTGTTATTTTTTGTTGATTTTAGGCAACCAACATTAGATAACCACAGTGTCTATGCTTCGTGACATTCCCCTTTAAATACATTTAGAAAAGCAGTGGTACAAATTAAATTGCAAACCTGAAAATGTTCAACACCATTTTAAAAGAAAAAAAACTCTAAACGTTGCTTTATTGCATTCACTTGTAAATCTCGGAAAAAATATGTTGACAAAGTGAGCTACATGGAAGAATAAAACTGTGAACAAAACACGACAAATTTGTTAAGTTGTTTCAGGCGAATGTGTGGAAAACCTTTCAACGACTTTGAGGCAGAGTTCGGTCGCTGAAACTTGTCGAAATAAATTTCAAAGTGAGAAAACATGCACACAAAGTTGATTTAAAAATCTCAGAGGACGCGCTTTTGTGCGGACTTTATATATTTTATTTTTAGCACTTTGTTTTTTTAAAATAACGAGTACAAAAACTTTATTGGAAGAAAAATAAAGTCACTAAAAAATAAATTCAAATTTTACCATGCGCAAATTCTTTTTTTCAGCTCTTAATAGTAGTTTTCTTATCAAGTGTTATAAACGTAAGAGTAGGATTGTTTTATGTTTAATCAAGTCGTGCGATAAGTGTCATTTTAAAGGTGGAAGTAGAAAAAGATCATTTTGAGATATAAGAGTTATTTTTGTGTAGGTACTAACCCGCTTTGCTTCATCTATTGAATTAAATCTGTAAATCTAATGTTAAAACGATTTTGTAAACAATATGGTTAGTTTTAACGCTTTAATTATTTTTAAATCTCCAGTTTTATAGTTCATACTATAAAATCTTATCAGCAATTATAGCGCAAACTTGAAGTAAATGGGTTAGTGGACAAGACTCAGAGGAAGGGTTCTCTCCCGCCTGGATTGCTGGATATCCTTAGTCTTTAATTACAAAACCATTCAATTTCATCTCCGGGGAAAACTCGGCCAACAGCCAGCGTCAACAACTTTACACTATTTTATCAGTAATTACATTTCAAGGAATTTCTATTTCCGATATCAGTTGGAATACCATACAAATTTGTTTTCAAGTGATAACATTCTTTGCTGCCTTTGGAATGAAAACCCTTACAAGCATTACTAATTTTGCAGTAATGTGAGATAGATTTTTAATTTTATTACAAGAGCTATGCAATTTTACCATTAGGAAAAGGCCCTTTTTTAAAGGTATTCATTTTTAACCAATTTTTTTTATAATTATATAAAATAAATATTGGCATAAAGCGACTTTTAATTTAAATATTTTTAAAGCCGCTATTATATGGTAATAGCACTCTTTCGATTATTAATTTTCTTTGTGATAACAAAAACAGAATTTATTTTTTTACTGGTAAAAAAATTTCAATATTGCTTGACCCTTCTACTTAACAAAAACACAACGTAACTTTCCAATTGTTTTTACAAAAATTGAATAAAAATAAATAAGGGTCAGCCTGAAAGAGAACAGAGTTAAAAGAAAATTGAATTCTTGTCTATACACAGTTTGAGTGATGTATCGGTGTGGTGTGTTATACAAATAAGGTCAAACAATATTCTTCACAAGCAGGCGACGCTCTGCTGAATGTAAATTATGTCCGCTACCCTTCACTAAACCTTTTTTACAAACTTGAAAGTGTAAAGAAAAAAACTGTTTGTGAAATTCCTAAAGAATACGGCACGTAAAATGGCGAATGCGCCGGGAAACGGGCGAATCAGTAAAAATATTTATTTGTTAAGAATACTTGGAAATATGTTTTATTGGTTGCCAACTTGCCAAGTGTAAATCACCCATTTTAAAAGCCCCGTAATTTAGGAATTTAGACTATAATTTTTTACAAAAAAACTGTTAAGTACGAACTAGCTAGTAGTAATGGTGCTTCTCTACGACAGTTTAACACTAAAAATATTTATTTTGTAGCTTAAAATCATTGATGAAATTCGGCCATATAAAGGCTTTACAAAGTGCTTTAAAATAATATAAAAAACTGTAACATACCCTAAATACTATTAAGAAAGAATTACTTCAAAGTATGCTAATTTACAATAATTAATTCGCAACACCACACAGTTTTTAGGATTACCACATTACAAGAATCACCTTTTTAGAACTAAAAATGTAAACAAACCATGTAGAATGTTAGATTTTAGCAGATTTAAAGATTATGTTTGTTTCAGATTGTTTGAATCGAACAACAGCCTTAAGGCTAGAGATTCAGTTTTGAAAACTCGAAAAATAGGGCTACAAACGTATTATGGTTTTATATAAATCGGTTATTTCTTCGTGTCGATAATCTGACAAAAATATTATAATGATTTTTGAAGTCAGATTTTCCACACAAAGAAATAACCGATTTAAATGAAACCGAAATACGTTGGTAGTTTTTTAGTTTCTAAATCTACATTTAGTTTTAATATACGAAGGGACCCTCATGTATAGATGTGCTATTTAGTAGAATTGACGGGAGCTTAACGGCGATGACTCATATGAGCTTCTAGAAGCGCAGATCTTGAAGATCTGAGGATTTAAATCTCTAGCCTTTAAAAATAATCCTCAGTAATGATTATTCAACCATATCAGCATTAAAACAATGCATTTTACATGGTTTTAAACATTATATTTTAATATAAAACTGTTGGGCAATGGCGAATGCGCCGGGTCAGAATTAAAACATTGATAAACTTCTAACAAATTCTTTGAGTACCTTATCAAATGAGAGGGATCAAATGGATTTGTCCAACTGACACCCACCATCAAGCAGGTCTAAAGTTGCGACAGACAAGCAAGAGATTCAGGCGTCACGACGCTCGCCGTAAGCGTCGCGTCGACCCTACAAATCTCTTAGGTCTGAACGTGAAACGCACACTTAATATTATCCAGGGTTAAGCAATTAAAACACATTGTTCCACGATTTATCAGCGGTTTTGTGCATTTGTATACAGCAAAATAAGACCTCACTAATTATAATCTATTGAAACTTTGCATAATAACGACTGAATCTAGTTTTATGTTGCTTATTGTTCCGCTAAAAAACTTCATTAGAGTTTTTTGATTGATTTTTTCTATTTCCACCTTTAGAATGACACTTATCGCACGGCTTGATTATACCTAAAACAATCCTTTAGCTATATTTTGCAAGCCGTGGGTAAAATGGCACTTTACCCTCGGGGTGAAGTTGCACCAATTTCTTTACCCACGGCCAAAGTTAGTGTTACTCGCAGAAAATGACAGATGACATTGTTTGTATTTATTTTACTTGTCAAAAACGCATATTTTGGTGTTTTCTTTTAATAATAATGAATTATAATTAATGTTACAGTGAAAAATTAGGAATATGTTTACATTTCTTAAAAATTAAAGCCATTGCAAATGTTTTTAGTGTTAGTTTTTAAAGGTGTCAACAAGTTCGCTGAAAACGCGTTAAAGCTAAAACCGTGAGTTGTTTTTGGAATATTTTTATAATTTAAGACAGTTTTTAGTGTAGCAGAGGTAGGATTTTGATTTAACATATTCGTTTATTGAATATTACAACATATTTTTTTATTTTTACTTCCTAAATGTTTTTTCTAACCAAACTTCTCTTTAAGTCAAAATTTTTTTCTTCTAAAAAGTCCGATATTGTTTAATTTTGGGGTCGTAGAAAAAGTATAGTTTGTAACTCGTATTCTAAACGTCTTTATACACTCGAGTGTAAAAACTCGTTTATAACACTTGATACGAAAGCTAATATTTTTGTTAATCAAATCGTAAAAAGTGTCTCTTTATAAGTTTGCTTGAGAAAAGCCAAAGAAACGTTTGCTTAACTACTTCGGGTTTCGTATTTTCCAGAATGTTTGCTATTATCCCCGTACAATGAATTATTCTGATTAACGTTAGGCTTCCGTAGCAAAAAAACCAAGGGATTTGGATAAACAATTTGGTTAATGGTTTTTTGCTTGTCGACTGTTGATGGACTAAGGTTTAGAAGAGCATTAGACCCGGTTGAGTGAGGTCGTTTAGTGAAATACTGCACCACTAAAAGGCGTTCCTGTTAAAATCAGAACAGTCACGAAACCATTAAAGTTTAAACAATGATTGAGTAACCTCTAGAGCTTCCGATACACCTGAATTCCATTTTAAAAGTTTTTTGCCCAAACTTTTACTTTAAATATGAAAGTAAATAAACCTTTTTAGTTTTTGCGAGTTTAGGTTAGAAACAATTTGGTGATGAATGTTCATTTAAAAAGAGGAGTAACTTTTATAGCCCAATCATTCTAATAATGCCCCCAGAAAAAAATCCCAACCAAGATCTACTTATGCAGGTTTGTAGCCACCGTGACGTTTAGCCCCTATCTTGCACAGAAGTGAGGTGTTAGTTTTTTGTTAATACCTAAACTATTCGGCACTTTTGACAAAAGTTTTAAACATTTTTAGGAACATTATTTTAATAAGAATACAATCCTTTTTAAAAAAATAATAAATCACTAATGTGAACGATGTTATAGCACTTTGAATATGTGCTAATTTGGTCCTACAGAGAACGCTGCAATCTATGCTTCAGGATTCTATGACTAAGATAGACGATTATGATAAAATAAGGTGATTTTCAAAGAGCTATAGAATCGTTAATATTAGTGATACATTATTTTTTTAAAAATGATTGTATTCTTATTAAAATAATGTTCCTAAAAATTTTTAAAACTTTTTTCAAAAGTGCCAAATAGTTTAGGTATTAACAAAAAACTAACTCCTCACTTCTATGCAAGATGGGAGCTAAACGTCACGGAAATTTTGTGGGAATTTTTCACTTTTATATTCCTGGGGATAGTGCCTACAATCCTGCATAAGCAGATCTTGGTTAGAATTCTTTTCTAAGGAACCTACAAATTTTAAATAGAATGATTGGGCTGTTAACCCGTTTAATGATTGACTCAAATCGGATTTTTCATTAATAATTCATATTTTTTACATAACTTTTAATTAATTGTATAATGTTGTACTGTTTTGAATAAACACAGATGTTATGTTTATTTTTATTAAATAAACAAATCAAAAAAATGGAGTGCTCTCCCAAATAAACCAACAAAAAGGTATGTTTAATTTAAATTGCTAAGACAAATATGCTGGTTGAGCTTTTTCATTATTGACATTCCGCTAAGTAACATTGTAAACATTTTCAATTAGGTATTGTGTTTTAAAATAAATTGTATGGAAATAACATCTTCTACTTTTGCTTTTTTCTTTTTCAGTTGTTGAAGGAACTTCGCAATTTCTAAAAATACTTATTTATGAACTAAAAGAAAGACGTAAAATACAAATTCCTTAAGAAAAAAAACTGTTCTTGTAAAAAAATTAAATGCCAAACTTCTTATTGCTACAGTAAGTGCTACAAAAAAACTATTTGCGCTGCTCTAAATTTTAAACTTTTTTTAATGGTCATCGTTAAATAAATGAAAAACATAATTAAATTTAAGTCGTTTATTTAATGACATAATCAATTGTTTTAAATAACCCCACCCATAATAGCCTACTGTACATTTTCATATTCATTCAGGTTGAACATAGTAATTTCGACTATTTCCGTTCGATTCTGACTAACTTTAATTTTTGTTTTTAATGTATGTATCTCTACTTACCAATATTGCATACTAAACTTTTGATTTTATATCATGGTAATGTGAATGTAGCAGAACGTTCTTTGTTTAAGCATGATTCATAAAAATGTGGTTATGTAATGCTGGTGGCCTAAAATTAACAAAAAACAGCACTTTCTGGTCATTGCTCAGTGGGTTTATAAGAGGTTCTTTTAATTAAAAAGTGTGCTTACCAGCAACATAAATAAACAAAGCACAAGTTGAGATATTCTAAAGGTCCATCAATAAGCGTTTCAATACAGGATTTTGGCAATTTAAAATGCAAAAAAATAGTGCTTCTAAATTGCCAAAATTCTGTATTTAAACGCTTATTGATGAACCTTTAGAATATGTCAACTTGTGCTTTGTTTATTTATGTTGCTGGTAAGCACAATTTTAAATTAAAATTAACTCTTATAAACCCACTGCGCAATGAACAGAAAGTGCTGCTTTTTTGTTGTTTTTAGGCAACCAACATCACATAACCACAGTTTCTATGCTTCGCGACATTCTTCTTTAAAATTATGGTTAGGTACGGAATAATGCATTGCATCAAGTTGCAAATTTAGCAACAAGCTGACACAGTGTTCATTGAAACAATAAATAATGTGAAAAGCTATTAAACTGACGAAATATGACATGAAATTTGCGGGTAGATAACAATTAACTTGTGATGCACATAATTTAAAAGTAAATTGACATGTATATTACATTATCTCGAATCGGTTGTTGCTGGCAGTGTTGGTTTACACACGTTGCTGATTCAAACACATTTGTTTACAAATTTATCAACATTATGCTGAAGGTAGGACACTATTGGACAATGTACAATAATGCTATTCTAATGTAGGGTTATAAGGACTGTCCAAACATATGTTCAGATATTTGCTAATCTTGATGATTATTCGATTATATTGCACGTTTACTTGATTCAAGAACTGTTTACAAATGAGTTTATTTGGTGTAGGTAACGCAACGTAATGCAAATTTACAAATTCTGTGGTAGGGAGGTAAAAGGGGATAAGTATATCTGACATTTGAAAAGATGTGCTTTTCGGACACCGAATTTTAAAAGAAACATTTAGATATTTAGATAAGCCATATACCTAAATACTGTGGAATTTATTTTTTCATCTAGCTTCTTACTGTTAAATTAATATGATTTAATATTTGTAAGAACACCAATTTTGTCTCCCTACCACAGAATTATCACAAGGAATTATTTTTTCCAAATGGGCCTGCTTTAATATACGAGAGTTTTCTTTTATATTTGGCATATAAACATATAGGAGGCGCCACCAACGGTACCACATGTACCAAACAAAACCTTCAAGTTCATTACGACTATACCGAAAGTTTTGTTAAGATACGACGTGTCGTTCCACCACAGTAAATGTTTTAGTTAACCTCGCGAGCTGCAAGAAAATGTATACCTCTTTTTGGTTTATTCTTTATGAAACCACCTAGATGCTTATTGTCGGTTATTTTAAATTTTTTTAAGTAAATTCATGATTGGTCATCATTTAAGGTTTTGTATGCGATTTATGAAATTCCACTGGCGAACAGACTAAAAATTCTGGGTCACTAATTTAAGCCAGTGTACTTTTGTGCCTTTCCAAAAAAATTAGGCTGCCCAACAGGAAATAATTTTTTTCACATTCAACTGTTTATGTAAGATTCTTTGAATAGGAGTCATTTAATTGCCTTGGAATGTCTTAATTTTGCCGTATGTCACTTGTGCGTATTCAGATTTTAAATGGCGCAAAGCATTCATGTATTTCCGGGACGCTCTTGTTTTTGGTATACCTGTCTTAGGATGGACGCTAAGACTAGTGGGTCCATGTTTGAATTTTAAGAATTAGCACGAGTTAGTCTAATGATGTGGTGCATTGTCACCAAAAGTAAAAGTCCACTCGGCAAAACATTGTTGAGTTGAGATATTTTTCTTTGAAAGTAAAAAAAAAATTGCATAAAAATTTTCTCTGCCCAATTCTATTTTGTTCGAAAATTCTCCAACTTAAAAGAACTATTGTGACTTAAATTCTTGTCATATCCTCAAAAACTTTTGATATAGTCCTAAAAAACTCAAAGGGTTGGTTTGGCCCCTTGTGGTGACGTTAGTGGCGCTTCCTATTTGTCTATATGTAAAATATAAAAAACAACGCTCGTAACTAAGAACAATTAGGTCGAGAAATAATATTCTGTACAGGGTGTCCCATTGATATAGTACACTGAGTTAACCCCATATTCCTTGGACCAAAATAAGAAAAAAAGTTCCTATGAACATATGTCCGATTTTGACTTTTTTTTAACTTACAGCCTCCCAAGAATCCCCACTATAAACACTTTTTTCAAAATTTTAGAAGTGAGACAATATTTCTAGAAATTAGATAAATCATAAAGGTCCTATAATATTTTTTGAAAAAATTATTCGTCGGAAATATTTCAAAAAAACTGAATTTTCAGGGTTTTTTTAGAGGGCTAAAACTCACTAAGGGATCAAAATCGGACACATGTTTATATAAACTTTTTTTTTTATTTTTGTCCAAGGATTACGTGGTTAAATCAGTGTACTATATCAATGGGACACCCTGTATATTATATTTTGGTTAATCTTTTACACAAATGCACTTATTAGAGAGATATGTAAATCATATTCAGGAAAATTGTCATCATCACGAATTCAACTCGACACGACAAATATTCCTCATTACATGCTGTTTTGGAAATAGGTAAACTTTGACTTGGCTATTCCTAGCTTCTAGCTTGCAGAATATATCCATACATTTGCAAACAAGCTTGGCACTCAAAACCAGCTCACCTACACTCACCCTTACATTTCAAACTTTCAACCTTATTCAACTAAAGTTGTTTAGGAATGAATGGAATAATTTAAAACAACTTCAATTAGGTATCTATACAATTTGCAGGTAAATTTAGGCTTATTTTTGGTAGTGAATGAATTTTTTAACTGAACCTGGAAGTATTTTT
The DNA here is from genome assembly GCA_963920755.1 of Cartodere bifasciata. Classification (NCBI taxonomy): domain Eukaryota; kingdom Metazoa; phylum Arthropoda; class Insecta; order Coleoptera; family Latridiidae; genus Cartodere; species Cartodere bifasciata. Next base: position 27,425,662 of record OY987194.1, on the reverse strand, counting down.
AGAAGGGACATTACATATAAAATCGATCAATCATAGTTGCTATTATTTGATTTGTTTTATATTTGGTAGGTACAAACCTTATCCATGATTAAGGTGGTAAAAAATACAATTTTTGAATTTTCATAATTTTTCTTGTCTTAGACTGAAAATTGAATTTTCCGATTTTACGATTTGTGAAGATTAAAATTGGTAGTAATTTTAAGTTGACAATGGACAATTCTTTTTATTAAAAAAACAGGAGCTGCTTATTTGCATTCTTTCTCTACTAGTAAGTACCTCACATTATGGAAAATGACCAAGTTTAGATCCGAAAAAAGCTATGTGGGACTAAGTAAATTTTTTTTGATAACTTTAAAATGTTAATGTGTCAATGGAGATGCATAAAAAAAATAATTTTGTTTGTGATTAAACTTCGTTTAGAAACAGCAATGCTTTTAAAATGTTATCGAGTACGTTAAATTTAAGCAAGATCAAATCATATTTTAAATTCTTGGAAGATTAAAATTAGTAGTAGTTTTTAGTTGACAAAGGACACATTTTTTTATAAAAAAAAATACGAACCGAACATTTGCACTCCTTCTCTACCGGGCAGCTATGGAAAATGACCAAATATGGCACAAAAAAAAGTTATGTGGGACTGATTTTTTTTTCGATAATTTTAAAATGTTGTAGGGGTAATAGAGACGCATAAAAAAAAATTTGGTTTGTTATTTAACTTCGTTTAGAAGCAGCAATGGTTTTAATATGCTACATTTACACATAATCGAATCACAAGATCGTTTATTTTTTTTATGATGTTCTTGGTAACACTTTTCCATAAAAATAAAAAAAGTCTACTCTCTCCCACATGGCTTTTTCTAGGCCTAAATTTGGTCATTTTTCATAGTTTGTGGAGCTAACTGTTGGGGAAGGAGTGCAAATATGCAGCTGCCTATTTTTTAATAGAAAGAAGTTGTCAGGAGTAAGCACTGGACTAAACCTCAAAAGGATTTAAAATCATGCAGCAACTCGAAAACCGAATTTTGGTCGATTATATATGGAAGGCCAGAAGTTAAAAATATTTACTTTTGTGCGCCTTGAAAAAGCTCCAAATAAACTTAAAAGTCGTATGGTTTACCGACCTCGAAGAAGCAATTTTATGCTTAAAGTTTAGCACGTTTTTTCATGACATTTTCCTCCTGCGATATTTTTAATTTATATGCTTCTTAGAATTTAAAACACAGGCGAAAACACAAGAATTAATTTAAAATACACCGAACTGGAACTACTACATGACGTAATTAATTTATGGCAATTTAAATGGATGTTTTTTAAATGAAAAGAGCACAGTCGCTAAATTAAATTTTACATAAAACAAACTTTATGATACTACCTTTAAAAATTGCATTTTGATGAATAGCCATCGTTGGGGCAAAACAGTGATTGATTTACGCCCGCCATACGATATCAAATTGAATTGAAAAATGATTATCTAAATTTTAAAATGATTTTTCAATATGCTGTAAAAACTTTTGGTTTAAAATTGAAATTGTGCATATTGCTTTTTAAATAATACCTACAATGTTTTTTTGTTCTACAAAGCGTATTGATGTGGTCTGCGGTAAAAAGCTGCTTTACAATACAATGTTTTTAGACTTTAAATTGTTTCTTTGTGATGACAAAGTATTGTGGGTTCTTCTTGGAATTTAAATAAATCTACAGTATGCTTTAAATTAAATTCTGTAAAAAACTGATCATGCTTTTTCCTATGTTTCTATTAAGTTAGGACTGCATTTAAAAATAAGAAGTACGTTTTGGGTAGCACTTTTTTAATTTGATAAAGAACCAACATTTTTTTGCTTTATCGTAGGTTAGCCCAATTATTCTAATTAAAATTTGTTGGTTCCTTAGAAAAAAATCCCAACCAAGATCTGCTTATGCAGGATTGTAGGCACTACCCCCAGGAATATAAAAGTGAAAAATTCCCACAAAATTTCCGTGACGGTTAGCCCCCATCTTGCATAGAAGTGAGGAATTAGTTTTTTGTTAATACCTAAACTATTCGGCACTTTTAAAAAAAGTTTTAAAAATTTTTAGGAACATTATTTTAATAAGATTACAATTATTTTAAAAAAAAATAATAAATCACCAATATTAACGATTCTATAGCTCTTTGAAAATCACCTTATTTCATCATAATCGTCTATCTTAGTCATAGAGTCCTGAAGCATAGATTGCAGCGTTCTCTGTAGGACCAACTTAGCACATTTTCAAAGTGCTATAAAGTCTTTCATATTGGTGATTTATTATTTTTTTACAAATGATATCATTCTTATTAAAATAATGTTCCTAAAAATTTTTAAAACTTTTTTCAAAAGTGCCGAATAGTTTAGGTATTAACAAAAAACTAACTCCTAACTTCTATGCAAAATGGGGGCTAAACGTCACGGAAATTTTGTGGGAATTTTTCACTTTTATGTTCCTGGGGGTAGTGCCTACAATCCTGCATAAGCAGATCTTGGTTAGGATTTTTTTCTAAGGAACCTACAAATTTTAAATAGAATGATTGGGCTACTTTAAAAATAGGTGCATAAAATCAGGTTTTATGTGAGGTTACAATTGTAATTTTTAAAGCCACCACAAACGATTCATTTACAGTCGACATGTCAATATATATCCTCTTAAAATAATTACAGCCATTATACCTCGCATTATACCTAATGTTTAAAGAGCACTTACACCCCCACGTCAACCCTTAACTAACAATACAAACCGACCGGAAATAGAATAATAGGATAACACAACGTAGTACTCTGAATGGTAATTGTAGCTACAAAATGCAGTGCTGGCATTTTTGTATCCTTGTATTGTCTTCGTTATCCTTATACCTAGTGAAGTGGCCACCTAAGAGAGATCCTGTAAATAAGTGCAAAATAGTGCCAAATTTAACATGAAACTGTTTAGCGTGAACTAAAGCAGTAAAGCGCTATTTGGAAATACATACGAGGGTTGTCACTTATATTTTGCACACGTAATAAGTAGACAAATAGTGTCAAACAAGACCCTCAAGTTTATTAGGGCTATGACGAAAGTTTTGTTGGGATACGACAAGTATTTCAGCCACCATAATTTTTTTAAGTTGGAGTGTTTTCGTATTGTCCAAGAAAATATTTATGCAAAAATTTGTGACTGCTTTCAAAGAAAATTATCTCAACAACAATGTCTTGCAGAGTTATTTTTACCTTTGGCGATGATGCACCTCATCAATAGATTATTTCCTGCTGATTCTTGAAATGCAAACATGGACCCGCCAGTCTTAGCGCCCATCCTAAGACAGGTCTACCAAAAACTGGAGTGTCCCGGAAATACATGGATGCTTTGCGCCAGTTAAATCCCGAAAATGCACAAGCGACACACCGAAAGATTAAGACATTCCAAGGTAAATAAATTACTACAATTCAATCTTTCATAAGCAATTGAATGAAAACAAAATATTTTAGTTGGATATCCTAATTTTTTAGGGAGGCACAAAAGTAGACTGGATTTAATTAGTGACTCAGAATTTTGAGTCTGTTCGGCAGTGAAATTTTATAAATCGCATACAAAACCGCGAATGATGACCAACAATAAATGCACATAAAAAAATTAAAAATAACCGACAATAAGCTTCTAGAGGGTTTCATGTAAAGAATAAGCCAAAAAAGATTATACAGAGTGCTACGTAATAACTAGGAAAATTAATTTCTTAGTAATCTTAAAAAAAAATTTTTTTGAGAAACTTTGACACGTTGTATATTAAAAACGAAGAATTTTCGGACAAAATGTTTATATAAACTTTTTTTCTTAAAATGGGTTCAGAAAGTACCCCCTGAAATTTTTTCTAGTTATTTGGTAACACCCTGTACATTTCTTAGTAACTAATTTTTAGAGCTTAAAATGTAAACGGTAAAATTTCAAAAGTAAAACTTCCTGCAAGACTTGGTAAAAAAAAACTAAATATTTTGCCAATCCGCAGGACTGGAAAGATTTTCTATTGCAACACTCTGACGGAAACGTGCCGCGAATTTTCCAATAAACTCGTCATTTCGCCGTAGAGCTTTATATGTTAGATGTTGTCATTTTGTAGGGTTGTTGGGGAAAAACGTTGCTAACGCACTCAGACATATTCACGCTAGTTTGCAGCAGGCAGGAGCAGAGAGGAAGTAAGGTTCCTAATCCATTAGAATAAATCTAATACACCGGAAGAAAGTATAAAGACATAAGAAAACGGGAAATACAGGCTAGAGTTTGAGAGTTTTTTTTATAAGTACGTTTATAGTACAGTCAATCTGTCCTGAATAATGAGGGTACATCGACAAAATTCTTGGTAAGGCCGCCTTTTTTATATGATGTAACTGGATGTCCAAAGAGTCAAACCCTAAATTGGCGTATATCTACCTATTGCAGAAACGGAGTTATGGCCCCCCAAAAGGCCCCCTTTAATTCATCACGGTGGAACTGCACCAAATTTTGCAAATAGATGTCAAGTAAGATTTTAAAAAGATTTTTATAAAAAAAGAATCTCTAAAAAATTCCTTCACCCCCTAAATAGCCCCCAAAGAGTAATAACCAATCACGTTGGATTTACACCAAATTTTGCAGATAGCATAATAAGATGCTTAAAAATATTTCCTTATAACTTTTTTTCAAAAAATAATTCCTTCGCCCCATAAACGAAGGTGGCTTTTAAGGGCATAGAATTTTTTTTTTTCAAAAAAAGTTATTAATAAATATTTTTTAGCATCTCATTTTACATCTATCCGCAAAATTTGGTGTAAATCCAACGTGATTGGTTATTACTCTTTGGGGACTATTTAGGGGGGTGAAGGAATTTATTTAGAATTTTTTTTTTATAAAAATTCCATTAAAACCTCATTTGACATCTATTTCCAAATTTTGGTGCAGTTCCACCGTGATGAATAAAGGGGGCCCTTTGGGGGGCCATATCTTCGTTTCTGCAATAGGTAGATATACGCCAATTTGGGGTTTTACTCTTTGGACATCCAGTTACATCATATAAAAAAAGCGGCCCTACCAGGAATTTTGTCGATGTACACATACGGATTGACTGTACTATTTGAGAGTTTTTTTTATAAGTACGTTTATGTTTTTGATGCCTTGAGTGCAGCACGTAGGCGTCTGATTGAATGATTTTGTTATTCGGAATGATGGTTTTGGAACGTTTTAACTATTTTTCCCTGAGCTGGGATGTTTTTGATTTGCGGGAATTACTGTCTAACAATAGGTACTTTTATGGTTTCCAGAAAATACTTCATAATGTGTAGAGGGATTTGTTTTTTTTTTTAATACAACCTTTTAAATCGTGTAATGGTTTTATTTTCTTTCGATGAAAACATTTGCATAAACCTGTAATCGTATTTAGTTTTAAATACATTTTTATTTACTAATGGGATGTAGATTCGATTGGATTAAAAATGCAACGTAGTTTTATTTTTAATATTGACTTCAATGGCGACTTTCCATCGCTAACTACAGGGTGTCCTCTTGGAGAAGGGATCCCTAGAAAATTGTCAAAAATCCATCTGTTATATTCATCGAGAAAAATGCGAACAAAGTTGCATAAATTCGGCAACACGGTCTAGGAAAATACATCCAAAAATCCCATATATGAGTCTTGATCATACCTTTTGCATTAGATTTTATTGACGTTGTTGTTAGCTTCATTTCATAAAAAAATTGTAAAATTGAATTGATTATAAAAATGTATTTCGATCATTTAAAAAATAAACAAATGGTGGAATGGTTTAAGATAGACTGTAGCTTCATATCAAACCTTTTTTTTCGTTAATATGTGCTGTTATATTCAAGATTATAAGCGTTTAATGTTTCGCACTTTAGGTCAACATATCTTCGAGGGTATATAAGATTGATTTTTTTTAACAATTTTTTGGGACTTCCTAGACATGTCCCAACAACGTACCATCGCGTTTATGCATCATATTTTAAACATCCTGTATAAACATGAACTAAAAAGCAAGTTTTTCATGATTTTGCAAAACACAATCTTAAGCGATAAAAAAAACTTATGCGTTTTTTTCTGGCACATCATTGCCCCTAGTTCAAGAAAAACATGTCTTGTTCTTGTCCAAATACTATATAAATGATTTTTATCAGATTAAACGCTGCTTTTCAGCTGTCTGAATTTGATATAAGAGATTTCAAGTGAAATACTTTTTCCTAGACTTTGAAAAGGCACAAGAAAAGTTTTGTGCGCTCCATAACACTAGGATAAGCCTACCGAGATATTTACACTTGTCTCACGGTAGATTTTCCAAAGTTTTTCCATTTGAATTTAAGGGACTTAAAACTTGAAATTTATTCGCTCGATTAAGTTAACGATTTTTACATTTTCTTGATATTTTTTATTGTGACCAAAAATGGTGATCCGACATTTTTTTAGACTAACTTTTATACTTAAATATTTGCATTAAACTTTTTGCAAGAATTTATTTCGGAAAGAAAGGTAAAAAAATAATCATAATTTAAAATTATTAATGCGGGACTTAAAATATTTTTTTTCCAAAATCAATATTGTTCTTCAAAAAGGAAATTCTTAGAATTACTTTGTGTTAACTTAAAGTTAATGAGTTAATTATAGCCTAATGTCAACATTTAATTAAACTATCTATCCTCGTATATCCTTAATGATATTTGCCATTAATTATATTAAAGAGAACATTTGTACATCAAACATTGGATTCGTGGACGTGTTTAACTTTTAATAAAACAAAAAAATGGTTCAAATACCAAATAAATCTACCTGTAGGTATTTTTGTACAACGCAAACCTGATAAAAAACACGAAAAATCTAGGTGCAGCGCCACTCTGCCGTCCAAAGGAAAAAGACCGTAAGTCACAATTTCATAGCTTTGAGAAAAACGGGTTTATATTTTTAGGTTGGTACTTTTTAAACTCTACGTAATTTAGTGATTTTTTTTGTGCGAGGCTGTTTGTAATTATAATAATGATCACATTCAAAAAAAAATAATTCAAAAATGTATCTTTGTCCACAAAATATAAACAAAAATGTACTTACGGTGGTACGGTGTTACTAATTGTAGTTCATATACAAAGTAAAAAAACCATAAGTGACAAATCAATGCAGTTTGCATTGATAAGCTAAGAGAAAAAAGCGTAAGTCCATTCTTCGACGTCATCCTTTACTAAGTAAACTAACCGTAAGTGCGGACTCGTAAGCAATATGACTGATATGCTAAGGAAAAAGACCGCAAGTGTACATGAACTTACGGTTTTTTTGCTTAGTAATGGTACTTACGGCCTTTTTACTTGCAAAATTGATGACGTAGTGGATTTACGGTAAATTAGATTCATGTTTTTTTCATACTTTCAAGCAAAAAATTAATTATTTTTTCAATGAAATCAATAAAGCCAATACTTAAGATGCCATAATGAAAAAAACTCAATTTCGTAAAATTGGGACTTACGGTCTTCTTTCTTTGGGCGGCAGCACTAAAGTAATGTTTTTATTAATCAACATAGATAACTAGCATACTAGGTTGGCTACTTCATTAGATTTAAATCTCGACTTAGCAAGGTAAACTATCAACCAGATTAGAGGTTATTTACGAAGAAATGTTGCCTTAGTAAATCATTTGGACTTGCACACTATTGTCCTGCTCGTCCTTCTTGATTCTAGCAACCTTTGATATAATAAAGCAATATTTACACAGGCCTTTGGGTATTTAAATGGAAAATTAAGGTTGAACAATAGTTTGAGGGAGTGTGTTTAATTAAATGGTGCCCATCCGGCATCCGGCTGAATTTGAAGTGACAAAAATGATGACAAAAGTGCACAAATTATTTTTTTTGGTTTTTGGTTTTGATTCTGAACTGTCATCTATCCATATACTGACCAAACAGAGCGTTGCTTGACTTTAGTTATATTGTTGTCATCTTCAGCAGAAGATAGAATTCTATCTTCTGCTGAAGATGATAGCTTAGCTGTCAAAATACGTATTCAGATTTTTCTAAATAAAGTGTGGTTTGGAGAGAATCTTTGTTTTATATTCTAGTTAGTTAGTTTGTGTTTAAACAAAGATTGTGCCAAAACTGGAGGTCCTAGGTTAAAACCAAAGCCATTTTTGGAAAGCTTCATTTTTAAATTTTATAAAAATGGCTTTGCTTCTAACCTTGGACCTCCAGTTTTGGCACAATCTTCGTTTAAACACGAACTGTCAGACTACAGAGACAGTGTTAGCTTTATGCTTTTTTCTTTTTTCACAATCGGGTTACATCTTATGTTTTATGTCATAGGTCTTTTGTAAATGATACTTAAGAGGTGAGCGTTGTTATACGTTCGTGACTCTTAACTCATGCATACGTGTCATGTCACGTAAATAAAGTATAAATAACGCTCATCTATTCTCGCTAGCTTGATCTAAGTTCTAGTCCTGCTATATACCGCCCGGTGTGAAATTTTGTTAATGTGTTTATTTTTCTTTGTTTTGGAGGCTTTTGTTTACTTGAGACATGTCACGGAAGACCATGATTACTGCCATACATATCCGGACTCTGAAAATCAAAAAAAAGTTTGTGGGAAATGTCGCGAAGCATAGAAATTGTGGTTATGTAAAGTTGGTTGCCTAAAATCAACAAAAAACAGCACTTTCTGGTCATTGCTCAGTGGGTTTACAACAGGTTATTTTAATTAAAAATTGTGCTTACCAGCAACATAAATAAACAAAGCACAAGTTGACATATTCTAAAGGTCCATCAATAAGCGTTTAAATACGGAATTTTGACAATTTAAAATGCTAAAAAAATAGTGCCTCTAAATTGCCAATATTCTGTATTTTAACGCTTATTGATGTACCTTTAGAATATGTCAACTTGTGCTTTGTTTATTTATGTTGCTGGTAAACACAATTTATAAATATAACTCACTGAGCAATGATAAGAAAGTGCTGTTTTTGTTGATTTTAAAAGCCGTGTTTTATAAAATTAATTTTATGATTAGAAACCTGTACGCCAAGTTTATATTTGCTTATTCACTTATTAAAAATAACTTCTCTAAAATATTAAATAATGCCTTGACAGGACCAAAATATACTTCATTTGAAATTAGTTTAAATTCTGAAATTACAAGCCTTATAAAAACGATCAAGCCTTAATAAAAAGGATCTTCCCATTGTTTAGATCCTTAACTTCCTTTTGTCTGTTAAGTCATAATCCAATAAAGTTAGTAATATAAATAGGTATGTACGAAGGATTTAAGGAAAGTATATAAAAGAGCTCATAAACACAAATTCTACAAATCTGGAGCAGCGGTTATGTATTAAATGAAATCTCATTGTTAGCTGGTTTGTTTTGTGGTGCTTGTCCTATTTCCCAACGTTCAAATTTCCAATTTAACGATTCCTTATATTTACATTATTATTTACTTAGACAATTTCATTATCTAAATTGCTTTGCCTTTAAACAATCCGTTTTTTATTAGGGACGTTTTAAAGATAACTTCAATTTAAGAATGTTTTCCACACCATATAAAACTTTGGTTTCATGGGAGGTTGAATTTGAATATAAATCTATCCCATATGCTGCATAATTTCTATGAAAGAGACATCCAATTTTAATTTAAAATTTAAAGTTTTTTTGTGTTATAGCCAAAAATTAAATCCATTTAAAACAAATCTGATAGCTGATTTGTTTTCTACGACTATATGGGCCAAGTTAGATTGATTGTTTATATGTGTTAAAACATCTATTCAGGAATTGAAGCTAAATTTCCAAAATGCACACTAATGAGTGTTTAGGGTTAGCGTGCAAAAGCCCCCCAAAAAACCCTCTTTAATTTGCAATATTAGATTACGATGAATCTGCAGCAAATTTTACAAAAAGGTGCTAAATAAAATTCCAAAAAAGTTTCTGCAAAAATTACTTTTTTAAAAAAATTCTTTCGCCCCCTAAATGGCCCTTGAAGAGTAATATTCAATCATGTTTTATTTACATCAAATTTGGTGAATTAAAACAAAATTAAAAAAAAAATTAAGAAATTTACTGCATCACATTTGGAAGGGTTCAGAATTAAAAAAAAAATAGATTAGTTTTATATAACCTTATTTTGCGTCTGTTTGCCAAGTTTGGTGTGAATCCAACATGATTGAATATTACTCTTCGGGGGCCATTTAGAAGGCAAAACAATTTTTTTAGATATATGTATAATTTTTGTAGGCACCTTTTTAAAATTTTATTTCGCACCCATTTGTAAAATTTGGTGCAGATCTATCGTGATTTAATGTTGCAAATTAAAGGGTGCTTTTGGAGTACTTTCCCGCCAATCCTAAACTCTTATTTTAGTGTGCATTTTGAGGATTTAGAAAAGAGATCTTCTAACACATAGAAAAAATCTACAAATCATTGCCTATAAGAACTTGAAAAAAACCTGATTGCTAATTTGTTTTCTACGGCTTCTAACTATAATAAGAACACACCTTCATGTCTAATTTTTCAAAATGTTTTTTTTTTATTTCTGAAGGATAAAGGTCTAAATATTTTTAGGTCCAATTTCCCAAATATTTGTTGCGTATTGCCTTTGGGTACAAAGATGTAACTAACTAAAAAAGCAACCTTATGTTGTAATAGTTAAAAAAGGGTACCCCTAGAATCTTGAGATGACTAATTACAAATAAGACAAGTCCCTCGACAAATTATAAAAACTAATAATGAGACGTTAACATTGTCATTTTTCACCATTTGGCCTCATTAGTGATAATGAGATTCCGTCGCAAGGAAGGACGAAGAACGGACGTAAGAGGATGCTAAGCGTCGTTTGTCTGAGTTTGTCATCCGTTCAAGTAGTTTTATACAAATTATTCCAATTAATTGCACCAAGTCTTTAAAACCAACATATCTCATCGTTAATGACCGTTAAAGACGAGATTTATACAACGAGGCAGTCGTGAAAAATAAATTTGTATACTCTCCGAGTTCACCAAATAAATTTTCACCTTTTGTGGTAACGTGTAAAAACCATTTCACGTTTTAGTTTGCCTTTACTTTTTTAATGGGTAGAGTAAAAAGAAACTTGTAAAAAAACGTCTCATTTACATAGGTAAGTAAGCTTGAAGCTGTGGTTATGTAATGTTGGTTGCCCCAAATCAACAAAAAACAACACTTTCTGGCCATTTCTCAGTGGCTTTATAAGAGTTAATTTTAATTAAAAATTGTGCTTACCAGCAACATAAATAAACAAAGCAAAAGTTGGCATATTCTAAAGGTACATCAATAAGCGTTTAAATACACAATTTTTGCAATTTAGAAGCACTATTTTATAAATAATAAAGCACAAGTTGACACATTCTAAAGGTCCTTTAGCAAACGTTTAAGTGCAGAATTTTGGCAATTTAGAAGCACTATTTTTTTTGCATTTTAAATTGCCAAAATTCTGTAATTAAACGCTTATTGATGGACCTTTAATATGTTAACTTGTGCTTTGTTTATTTATGTTGCTGGTAAGCACAATTTTTAATTAAAATTACCTTTTACAACCCCACTGAGCAATGACCAAAAAGTGCTGTTTTTTGTTGATTTTAGACAACCAATATTACATCACTACAGTTTCTACTACTACTACTATATTTGGACCGATTTATATTTTTATACCTAAACGCACATTGTGAATAGTAACCACTAACAATCCTAACTAAACTAAACACTTTATTACTAATCAGTGTGAATGTCCTGCAAAACTAATTCCACTGCAGCGTAAGTCCGGATTAAGGCATAGAAATCGGTGAATAGCAAAACAGTGCCATTGTGTTAACAACATTTGTCTAAAACAGACGAAGAGATGGGCTATTTTTTGCTAATTCTGCTGGACATAGCTATTTTACGTATATTATTTAAAATGGCGAATGCGCCGGGCTAGCTCTATTGCAAAACTTCATATTATATTAAAAATAAATTACTGTCGTAGCTTTAAGACTAATTATGCTTCAGTATTTAAGTACATCAATGCAACTTCGAATTAGTTTTTTTGCAGTCAGCTATGGCGCCTTTTGTATTAGCAAAATCTACCTATTTTAAGTCCAAACAAATTTAATTTATTGCCATTTCTATTTCTCCGTGGTGTATATTTGTTTTGGTACAATTCTAATTCTATACACCGGAGTCACATAGTATAAGTGGCAATACTAGCATAAAGCGAGTACCTGTAATAATCCCTTTGAAGCGTACACACATTAGTGAGATCCGGAATCCAACAACCGCTTCGATAAGCTTTTAGCGTTACGTCCACTCACTGGTTGGATTGCCACACGGATTCATAGAATACCTTTACCACCTCTACTCTTTTTCTAATGCCCTTTTCGCTGACTGACACGAATTTGCCAATGTTTCTTTGGGACAGAAGCAAAAAAATAAATCGGTATTCCCTCTGACCTATTGTTGAATGTTGGTCTCTTAAATGATTTTTTCATGCAAAAAAACCAGGAGTTTAATTTTTAGGACAGCTTTTTAACGATTTATTTAATTGTGAAGGATTTACTTTAACGTCGAGCAGAACTTTTTTGCGAAATGTGCTATCTCTAAAACTAATGTTCTTTCTTTTTGTTTGATTGCTCGGGTTAAGCCAATTTGGACTTTAATATCGAAAATTCAAGTATTGTACTCGATATCTCCAAACCTTTAATGCGAGTATAAAAGAGGTCAAACTTTTCGTTTTTTCAATTAATTTACTTTCCTGGAACGAACTGAAGCCAATTTAATTATTGAAGCAAATAATTGAAAGTTTTTATTCTTTTTAAGTCTTACTATTTTAGCCAAAAATAAATTATTTTTCCATTTGTACTAACAATGTAAAAGGTAAACTTAACATGTTGTTTAAAAAAATTATAATTTTAGAACATAAGGGTATAATACTGACAGAAACACAAAAATTATAATATTAATTGGAAATATTTTATTTACTTGATTTTCCTTTTAAAGAGTATATTCAGTAAATATGGTAACTATTTATATTATTCAATTAAACTAAAATTAAATTAAATTGCTTTGTGTTTGTTACCAATTTATTTTTAAAATGAATGCATGACTTTTTTTATCCATTAATTAAAAGCTTTGACATTGTGTGCTATAACGACATGCTAACAATGTAGTTATGTTTTTTTTTATTATGAAATATATTTGAATACCAACAAAAAAAATCATCCATCAATGTGTGGTAAATAAAAGAAATCTCCCAAAAAGTAAGGATTTTTCTTTGGCAGGTTCTGCATAAGATTTATTGGCTTTATAAACAACACTAGGACGGCAGAAACAACACTCTTAAAATTTTTTTGTCAAGGCAAATAAACAACCATATGCCAACAAATTTTATGCCAAATTTTTTTTTACTTAGGTATCATAAATTAACGGAAATTTATAATTCCTTAACAATAATAAAGAATGCTGCTATGATGAGAGCGAAAACATTTAAAACAGCTGTCTATGGTTAAAACCAATTTTGACGCTTCTGTTATTAAAAATGCTTTGTTGGTTCCTAATTAATTTTTTATATTTGCGTTCTATAATAAGCACATATAAAATCCGAAATTTGGTTTTTTAAGGTAGCTGAATTGCTTTATTATTAAACCAAAATTTTATTTTATTAGGTCGGTTTTCCAGATGCAAAATGATGAATTCTTCCCCTGTAAGGTACTTTTTGTTTACAAATTTTATTATTATAAACTATTGGGGAACATAGTTTTTTTGTTGAGTTGAGGGAATAACTAAAAGGAATTGAAGAAACGATATCAACGGTTACGTTTTCTCAAAAACGCCTATTCATTCAGTATTTAGTGAGTAAAGTTTACAAATGTCATTATTCAATATGTCTGACCTAGAGTGCCTTGAAGAATTGACAGTTATTGTCGCCTTATAGAGTGGCGACATGCAGCATTATTTCTCTGTCATACAGACAACGTCATTAATTGTGATTGTAAGTTGTAATTGTTTCACTTTGGCTATAACGTTGATGACGTTATCTGTATGACAGAGAAAGAATGATGCATGGCGTCACTCTATAAGGCGACAATAACTGTCAATTTTTCAAGGCACTCTAGTCTGCCCTAAATTTACTTTTTACGTCAAAATGTCAATGTTGCCTATCCAATGAAAATAAAATTTTAAGTTAAGTTTTTAGTTTAAATTAAAAACACTTTTTAATAATAACCAAATATAAAAAATAGCAGGCGTTTTTTTAGCACTTTAATTTTTTTTGGGGGCACAAATTTATTTCTAAGGGTGTAATGCAAGACATGCATTGGCGGAAGGAATATGCAGTCAGGTCCAGAGTGACTGGCACATAATTTCATGAAATGGTAGAGCTCGTAGGTAAATAGAATAGAAATGTGCTGTTTTTGCCATCTTATAGAATGCACCGCGTTTGACAAATTTTTTGTATGTGAGTCAATTTTAGTTTGCCTTTTTTCTACCAAGAAATTATGCTAGTTTAACTGACCCAAATGTTAAAAATAATTTTCTAAACATTCTTTTTTATTTAAGTACACAAAAGAGAATTTATTCTTTAAGATGACAAACCTTTTAAAAGGAAAGTTTACATTTTTTTATCCTGCTGTTTTATTTTGCTTCGTAATACTGTAAACACTTTTTGTAACCCTTTAATAAAGGTTTAAATTTAATACCAACAGCAATTGCACTCGGAAAGGGTAAAAACATTCGACCTAGGGCTTAACAAATGAAAGCTAAGTCCCGGAATTTGGGACCACCTGCTATTTAGTTAAGACCCTGTTTTAACTCAATTTGAATGTGATTTGAGGTTAACAAATCATTAAGTATTGCGTGCAAAAAAAAAATTTGCACGTAAATAGGTAGGTGGTAGGTAATAAAAATACAAGACATTTTATCTAATTATGTATAGAAAAGGACGAATGTAAATTGTTAATCTAATAAATTAGAAGACAACTATTGGAATCTTGCTTATTTTTCAAGCCTTAAAAAACATAAATATTTTGGTCCAATTGACCATTGTCATTAAAAAATAAAAGGGCGATTTATAGAACTTTACCTTCACTTTACTTCGGCGTTACTTCACTTCCGCGTAACTTACAAAATTTGCTTAATTTATAGATTGTAAAGTTACGTGAAATTGGGAACAGGTATGCGCATGTGTCTGAACTCACGACTTCTGGCTATTTACACCTGGGCGGTAATTACGGAATATCGCTTCGTATGAAACCTACATAAGAAGACCAGCAGGTTTCGTACGAAGCGATATTCCGTAATCACCACCATTGACAATAAGGGTGAATATCTCATTTTTTCAAATTTTGCGCATGATCGGCCAAGCTCGGCTTTTGACAGTACTACTTACAGCTAAATGAATCAGCAAAGTAGCGCTAAAGTGAAGTATACATTTGCTAATACATTCCCATGTATTTTATTTCATTTTTCTGTAAAGTTACGCCGAAGTAAAGCGGAAGTTAAGTGAAAGTATCATTCTATAAATTGGACTTTAAGGGTAAAATGGGTATTTTATATAAACTTTAAGATCTTTTATCATTTTAAACTGCTGCCAACAAATATTATAAAAACTTTTAAGTTTAAATACCAAAAATATTTTACTTAACAAAAATTTCAGCAATGAGAAGTTGTTACGGTACTAAAACAGTATTAAAAGTTCTGAGTTAAAAGTAGCCATAAAGGGTAAGTAGGTATGTTTTTGTTTTAGTTTCACTTTTGAAGCTTTTTCAAGCTTGGGAAAATTAGGGGATAAAATTCAGACGGCACTCGCCTTTGCTAAAGGATTAAGTAGGGTTCGTAAAAAAGCTTTCCGAAAAACAACAATCTATGCCCTATAGTCGGTCTGCTCGACAGAAAGAAAGTTCGAAAAGCAGAAAATAATAAATTCTTAATTTTTTTTTAATTTTATGAGACATACAGATGTTTAAATGTATCTTTATGCCAAGAAAAATATGTTTGGGTTTTTCAAATTTTTAGTTTGCTTAATTTTTGACTTCTGGGAAGAGTAAAATTTGACAAATTAGGTATTAGTTTTAGGTGAATCGCTCTGTAATATCAATGTCAAAATGTACTTTATTGAGTATGCAATTCCGTAACGAAAGCCCTGCAAACATTAAAATTAGCATAATTAAATACCAACACAACGGAAGCAATTTGCATTTCATAAATGACATAGAAACAAAATTTTACTTCATAACGCAAAAAATGCTAATTTTTTTATCGCAGTGGACTTTAGAGGGTTGTAAAAATTTATTCAATTAAATTGACGTAAATTGACCTTAGAGGAAACGCTGAAATATGGAAAATTTATTCCATACCTTTGGGTCAAAAAATAAAAAAAGGATGTTTGTTTTTCCGAAAGTATAAATTGCAACACATTACGTCATACATTTATTATTATTTTAAAAGAATATATTTGGTAATTTAGCACCTTTAGTAAGGGTTAAAAAATAGCACATTATACAGGGTGTTACCAAATAACTAGGAAAAAATTCAGGGGGTAATTCCTGAACCCATTTTAAGAAAAAAAGTTCATATAAACATGTGTCCGAAAATCCTTCGTTTCTGAGATACAGAGTGTCAAAGATTTCCAAAAAAATTTTAATCTTAAGATTACTAAAAAGCTAAACCAGATATTTATTTGAAATAATAATAAAAAAAAGAAATTAATTAATCCTTCATTGTTAACTATGTTTTATTTTCATTAACATAAAAAAGCCAAACTTAAAAAAGAAATTTGTTGCCTTTGGGCAATGAATTTTTTTCTCGAAAACGGTTAGTTTTATGGAAAAAGAACAAGACATTAATTTTAAAGATCATATTCTAGGGCTTCTAATTATTTTATGAAAATACCAAAAAAGGAACACACAAAGTTGGGGGTGAACAACCCCCATGGTACCCCAAATGTGCCATTTCCAATTATAATTTTTATTTTTTTTCTACCGCACTTTATGTTTAATGGTAAGAAAAAACCCGTGTTAAGTTTTAAATAAATATCTGGTTTAGTTTCTTGGTAATCTTAAAAAAAAAGTTTTTTTTTTAGAAAATTTGGCACCCTGTATCTCAAAAAAGAAGGATTTTTGAACACATGTTTATATGAACTTTTTTACTTAAAATGTGTCCAGAAATTATCCCCTGAATTTTTCCCTAGTTATTTGGTAACATCCTGTATTGTTTTGGTTTTAAATAAAATTGGCCAAAAGGTCTGAACTATGTATTTGGCAAAATATTACTTCGAAAGGTAACCTTTTGTAGTTGATCGTCGTGTCGTAACAAATTTATGGCACATGCTGCTAACGATAGGGGTGTGTAAAATATCGAACATTGTGATAATTTAAAATGATAAACTCAGCATAATTTACTTTATTTACCTATTCGAGCAGGCAACGTATAGACGAATCTATCTTATGCAAACCATCCATCCGAAGAATATATTTATACAAAATATGTAAATTATTCAACAATTTAAACACAGCAGAGCATTTTTACAGTGAAAATACAAAAAATTTGCCATCATTATCCTTAAAAAAGGACTTTTAGGTACTGCTAACCCGGCGCATTCGCCATTTTACCACTAAATAAGATTGATTTTATATTATGAATTTTATTTAATTTTTTTGGAAATTTAAAACTTGCGGTCGTTATACATTTTGTTTAGGACACTTTCACCTAATAAACAATAAGTATTTTTAGACTGAGATTATTTGCACATAATTTGTATAACTTTTAATTAATTTTTAGTTCAAACACATTTTATGGATTACTTATCTATTTCCATAATAAAAACCATATTTTTTTTATCAACATGAGCAAGAAAAAAATAATATAATTGGACAAAAATGCTGATGTTTACAAAAATTCATTAAATCATTAAAAAATGTTATCTATAAAGGTAAATATTGAAACAGTAACTCATTATAAATATAACAGTAAATATAGACATAAATAAAATAGTAAATATAAAAAAAACCTTTTGAAATAAAAATCAAATTTACAAGCAAAAAGGTTTCAAATAGTCATGATAAAATTGCATTTAAAATTAAAAAGCTGTGTTCGGTGCCCATAAAAAACAATCTGTTGAAAATGTACGAGTAAACTTAAAATTCCATTTAAAATTTTAAGTGTCAATGTCCTGTCCCTAGAGGGCAGTATGTATACAGGATGTCCAAAAATTGACACGACGGTACGTTATTGGGGCATGTCTAGGAATCCCTAGAAAAAATTTAAAAAATCCATCTTGGAGATATGAGGTCCCAAATTGCAAAATTTCGAATGCTTATACCTTGAAGATAACAGCACATATTAATGAATAAAATGACTCACAAAGCTACAGTCTATCTTAAACCCTTTCGCCATTTGCTTATCTTTTAAATGGTCGAATTAAATTTTTATAATCACTTTAATTCTTTAAAATTTTTATGAAATGAAGCTGACAACAATTTCGATAAAATCTAATGCAAAAGTGTATGATCAAGACCTATAGATAGGATTTTTAGATGTATTTTTCTTGACGGTGTTGCCGAATTTATGCCACTTTGCTCCCATTTTTCTTAAAGAATATAACAAATGGATTTTTTTTAACAATTTTCCAAGATTCCCTAGGCATGATCCAACAACGTATCATCGCGTTTATGCGCCAATTTTTTGGACATCCTGTAGATCAAAATTTCATCTGCAGTTTTCTTAGAGCTGCACCAAAAACTCGATATTTAAATAAGGGACACAACAAATTTTATGCAACTTTTTCACACCTCATAAACCCGAAAGAATAACGAGTTGTTTTAAATTTGCCTGCCATATTTCATGCAAAAACTACAATCATTAATCACTGATTTATTCGCGTTAAAAAGCATCCAGATGCACAAAAAAAATACATCAACATACTGTTAACGAAAACATTTTTTGCTCCCAGATTTCAATAAAAATAATTACAGACATTAGTGCCTTTATAACAAAAAATAACCTAAAACGAATAAAGTACATTAGGAGCGACGTGCAAGAAATATTGTTAGAAAAATTAGCATTTCAGTGAATTTGCATCAAAAATTATTCTAATTTTGTTTCACATTTATTATAGCTACAGTTTAAACTTCATGCTATGAATTTATATAATATTAAAATAAATTAATAGTTTTATGTACTTGCCTAAATGAATAAAACATAATTTTAATGCTATTTTAATGATTTTGTACATTACTTAAAAAGCAAAATATTTATTTCGTTTATATTTATGAGTGGACAAAATATAATTGAATAGGTATTTTAATTAAATTCTAAACAGAACTATCAGTTTGATTTGACCTAACTAAAGTTTAATTAAGTTTTAATTTGAAATGCAATGAACCATCTTTTCCTTTACACGGATATATATTTAATGTAATTTTTTTGGCAAATAATAATTACGATTAAAGCATAAAATAATAACTCAATTTAACGTTTCAAATCTCAGTATTATACGATTAAAACAAAGAAAAAATGTATACTTTCAAGATAAACTACATGTGCATTCAGGCTAAAAATCCAGGATCTAACATATCACCCCAGATTTAATGTTAGAACAAAGCCGTGATTGGTGTCCTGCCAGGTTCCAAGTAATTTCAGCAACCACAAGACAGAGGTCAGTGATACATTCCTGCGGAAACAGAGACTAATTACGGATGACTTTTATCGCCCGCCATGTTGAGACGACCGTTTGGAGATCAAAAACCTCAAAAAATGCTACACTACATACACACAAAAACCTCAAAAAATGCTACACTACATACACACAAAAGTGGTCATCAAATTTTTAATTGAAATAACTTTAAAGCATGACTTTTTTATGAAAAATAATAGGTATTAAAATTCCGATCATGTCTTTTGACAAAAATATTTTTTATATTTAAGAACCCTCTATAGTATTTTTTCCAAGAATTTAAGAAGCTACCCTTTTTAATATGGAATAAATATAGGTTCTTGCGTGCACTAGAAACAGACTAATTAAGTATTTAATTTGTAATTACACGTAAACAAAACGTCACCTTCCATTATAGCACTTAAAAATGTAAATTATACAGGGTGTTATACAAAATTAGAGCGACAAACTGAATTGTTAATAGACACGGTCAAGCCCTACGTCACAGTCTACAAAAGTGCATAAAAATACTGTCCGTGAAATTTTTTTAGGCAACCAACATTACGGACCAAAGAAAATGATCATTCTTTTCTTACTCCGTATTTCCAACATTGGTCTTTTTAAAACATTATTTACAGAAAAATAAGAAAGTTTTTTCGGTCCGATTGATGTAAAAATGTTTGTTTATATCTAATTTAAAATATTTTAACTTAAAATTACCCGAGACTCTACCGCAAGAATTAAAAAATCCCTTATTAATCTGATGATGATAATGATCACTCACCAAGATGTTAGCTTTAAACGCGAACTGCTTGAGAAAGCAACCATATCAATGGGTATGGTTTGTTCTAGTTGATAGAAAAAAATGTTAATTTTACAATGGTACCTACCAGACCTCTTGATATGGTTGCTTTCTCTAGAAATTTGCGTTTAAAATTGCGATCTTGTAGGGTGCACAACATTAACACATAAACTGTATATTATAGAGTTTTACAAGTAACTAAACTTGGAATGTTGAATTTAAGACATTAAAGCTCATTTTGATACCAAGGGTTCCCTAGGAAAGCCTTTTATTTTCACAAAATATTGTTCTAAAAAAGTGGCTAAATCTGACAGAATCAAAGTTTTACGTCATAAACAGTTTTTTTAATGTGGATCTGTGATCTGTGACGTAGGAGTTGACCGTCTCTATTGTTAATTAAACTACAACAATATTAGGTAAAACAGAATTAACAACCATTAAAAATTGAATGTGTGATTAATGCTCCCTGAATATTTTGCATAAATTTACTTTTTATTTGTCTTATTAAGTGCTATCATAAAGTTTGAAGTTTACGGTCGTGGTTTATTTATCAAGGTAAAGGGTATTATGCCTGAAGCAACAAAGAAAATTGTATAAACGAAAACCTAATAACTAAGGGCCCGTATTCAAGGTTACAAATTTTGGCAACATAGAAAACATATTTTAATAGGATTGCGAAACTTTTGTATTTGGTTTTGGGGCACCTTCTACTTTAGCAAGGTTTCAAACGTAAATTTAAAAATATTGTATTCATTAGCATAAAGTAGGTACCTAGGAATGAGTAATACGAAATAATGGAACGTAAAAATATGCTAAGTTTGGTAGCGTCTTTGATTTCTTCAGGGAATTATGGAAAACTTGTCCAAGTTTTAAACTTTTAAATTAATTCTTGAAGTGCAATGATTCGCGAAAAGACGTCAATTAAACTAAATTTCAAATGTTTTACACTTGAATCCGCGTCACATTCTTTGAGTGTTTGCTTTATGATGGGGTTTTTGCGGCAATATCTTAAATGTGCAAACATCAATTGTATAAAAAGACAATCTTTTAAATTGGGATATAAAAATGAGTTCAATTAAAAACGAGCTGCTTGAATTTTACAAGATAACGTTAACCACAATTTATTGGTAATCAATAGTATCTTAAAAAAACAAATCGTCTTTTAGAAAAAGAAACAAAATGGACTTACAGGGTGTTCAAAAATTGTCGAATAAACGCGATGGTACGTTGTTGGAACATGCCTTGGAATTTCTGGAAAATTGTTAAAATAAAGTCCATCTGTTATATTCATTGAGAAAAGAGCAAAGAAAATTGCGTAAATTCGGCAACACAGTCTAGGAAAATATATCTAGAAATCCCACCTATGAGTCTTGCTCATACACTTTTGCATTAGATTTTATTGATATTGTTGTCAGCTTCATTTCATGAAAATTTTGTAAAATTAAATATGTTATAAAATTGTAATTCAACCAATTAAAAGATAAATAAATGCTGAAATTGTTTAAGATAGACTGTAGCTTTGTGTTAAACCATTTTTTGTTGTTAATATTTGCTGTTATCTTCAAGGTATGAGCGTTTTGCACTTTGGGTCCTCATATCTTCAAGGGTATACAGGGTGTCCAAAAAATGGCGCATTAACGCGATGGTACGTTGTTGGGGCATGTCTAAGGAGCCCCAGAAAATTGTTAAAAAAAATTGATCTCATATACCCTCGTAGATATGTTGCCACAAAGTGCGAAACTTTAAATGCTTATATCTTGAATATAACAGCACATGTTAACAAAACAAATGGTTTAATACAAAGCTACAGTATATCTTAAACCATTCAACCATTTGTTTATTTATTAAATGGTCTAATTACATTTTTATAATCAATTTAATTTTACAAAATTTTTATGAAATGAAGCTGACAACAACGTCAAGAAAATCTAGTGCAAAAGTGTATGATCAAGACTCATAAATGGGATTTATAGACTTATAGATGGGATTTTTAGATGTATTTTCCTAGACTGTGTTGCCGAATTTATGCAACTTTGTTCGCATTTTTCTCGATAAATATAACAGATAGATTTTTTTTCCAATTTTCTAGGGATCCCTGAGAATGCCCCAAGAGCGTACCATCGCGTTTATGCGCCATTTTTTTGACAGCCTGTATAAGAAACATTTTATAGGGATCCCTATAGTCATGCCCCAATAACGTACCATAGTGTTTATGCGCCAATCAATATTGCTTTAATTTGGTTTTTATGTTTGTGTAAAGTGAAATGGAAATAATAATTTGTATCTATGAAATTAGATCTGTGACAATTTATTCATTGGAAAGCTGCATAGCACAACTGCATTAAAAATGATTGGTATACCTTCGGTCTTTATAGTTTGTATCGAGTGTGCTTGACTCGAAAAGTGTTCCGCAAGAATGCACCAACATAGTCAACCGGTAAAAGGATCATTCACGTGTCAGTGGTTCTGATATGATGGCATTGCAACCAAAAATTCCCGCCGAACACGATGATATCAAACAAAGCGATTAATTTAATTGCATTTGAAATCAATAATACGGACGGGAGTCGGCAGGAAGAGTGCCCCATCTCCTCTTAGGTTTTTCAATATACATGGCTGTTAATCCCTGATTTATGAGACTAAAAGAATGATTGATGAAACGGATTTAAGCTACGGAAGCTTTCATTCTCTCTCGACGATTTTGTTACATCAGCTTTTTATCCAATTGTAATAATTCGTCTTGATATTTGTCCTTATTTTGGCTTTGCTTAATCTGAATAAAAAAAAAACATAGAGCCCTTTTTTGAGCCCTATTCTTATAGGGAAATTGAATAGTGCTTAAAATGTCATACCTAGTCAAAAAAACAAAAGGCACACGAAGCATAGAAACTGTGGTTATGTAATGTTGATTGCCTAAAATCGACAAAAAACAGCACTTTCTGGTCATTGCTCAGAGGGTTTATGAGAGTCAATTTTAATTAAAAACTTTGCTCACCAGCAATATAAATAAACAAAGCACAAGTTGACATATTCTTAAGGTCCATCAATAAACGTTTAAATACAGAATTTTGACAATTTAGAAGCACTAATTTGTTGCATTTTAAATTGTAAAAATGCTGCATTTAAACGCTTATTGATGGATCTTTAGAATATGTCAACTTGTGCTTCGTTTATTTATGTTACTGGTAAGCACAAGTTTAAATTAAAATTAACTCTTTTGTTGATTTTAGGCAATCAACATTACATAACCACAGTTTCTATGCTTTGCGACATTCCGCGTTAAGAATTTTTTTTTAATTAAAAATTGTGCTAACCAGCAACATTAACAAACAAAGCACTAGTTGACATATTATAAAGGTCCATCAATAAGCGTTTAAATACAGGATTTTGGCAATTTAAAAGCATTTTTTTTGCATTTTAAATTGACAAAATTCTGTATTTAAACGCTTATTGATGGACCTATGGAATATGTCAACTTGTGCTTTGTTAATTTATGTTGCTGGTAAGCACAAGTTTTAATTAAAATTAACTCTTATAAACCCACAGAGCAATGACCCGAAAGTGCTGTTTTTGTTGATTTTAAAGAACCAACATTACATAACCACAGTTTCTATGCTTTGCGACATTCCCCAAAAGTTATTTGTTGTAAATTTATCGCATGTTTAATTTTTGTTTAAACAGATATTGTTCTTTTTAACTCCATTTCCAAAGAACTATAAACACCCTAAATATAAGCATTGCCTAATAGATTAATAGAATTATTTAATCTCAAACAAATTTAATTTACCTTAAAATAACATTCATTTTTTTTTCATTTTGATGTTGCGTTCTTGGTTAAGGTGCTCAAGTCTTTATTCTTTACAAAGCACTTTAAAAAATATAATGTAAATCTGGCGCTTTCACTACCTACCCAATTTCCTTCATCAATATTTCAAAGAAAACGAATCTGTGTATTACATTTTTTCCACTAAATCTTTAAGCTTTACTACCGTAATAAGTAAAGGTACAACAATATCGCTCCTTAAACCTGAAATGAAGTTTAGAACTAATAGGATATGCAGCAGCTTTGTATTATAAAACTTTTCCGCTTTATACTTTACATCTTCGTATAGGTTTATGCCAGGATAAGTACTTACAAAGGTTTTTGAATTTTACCTTTAAAGAGTTTAATAAGCAAAAATACCTTGGTAGGTACACAAGTTCTCTAATTTTGGTAAAGACGAAAATGGAGCTTTTTACTTTTAAGCGTTCTGGTATTCCGTCTTATAGTTTAAGTTTAAATTGGATTTCGAAAAGTTCTCAAAGAAACCTTTTAAACAAATTCCACATAAACAATTTTAAGTGAGAAACAAAAAAACTGTCGCTTCATTGTCGTGTCTTTTCTTTTGGAAGAAATGAAACTCGTTTCATAAACTTTTATGATCATCTGGACTATTTTCACCTAAAAAAAGAAAATGTTATTAAAATGGAGCGTATTCGTACAAAAATTGGTTGGGGTAACCTAGGAGATCAGTCATACCACACGTCGTTTCAGATGCTAACTGACATTACTTCTGAATTTTATATTTTTATCAAATATAAAGCTTATATATACCAAAAATAACAAACTACCGGTTTAAAACATTCTATGTACCACCTAAAAGGTTTGTATAACATTTAGAGAGTGCTTTACATCTTTAATTTTTTATAATTAGGTAAAAAAGGAAATTATGATTCATTTACAAAAGAATTTCCCCGAATTTTTATAATAATCCGCATTTTTTGGATGCACGGAATTTGCATTAAAAGTACATTTGTAAATAAGTCATTATGTCCTTTTATACCTAATTATGAAGAATTGAAGTTGTAAAACACTTCGTTAATGTTATACAAACCTTTTAGCTGGTACGTAGAATGTTTTAAACCGGCAGTTTGTTGTTTTAGCTTTATATTTGATAAAAATATAAAATTCAGAAGTAATGTCAATCATTTTCATTTCATGTCAGTTAGCATCTGAAACGACGGGTAGAATGACAGATCTCCTAGGTTACCCCAACCAATTTTTGTCCGAATACGCTCCATTCAAATTAAAAACGCTTTTTAATGAATTAAATCAAGCAAATATAAAAAATACTAAAAATAGTATAAAAAACTCGTTTTATAAGGCGTTTTCTAGCACTTCTCCATTGGAAAACTCTCTCAACAGAAATAACTTATACTTTGTTTTTAAAAGCACAGGTTAGGAGATCTATAAAATGAATCTTTAGCCTTAATATACTATTTTACTGAATATATATTTGACCCTTTTTTTTAATGGGACGTGCTTAGAAAAAATTAAACTTTTAATTATTAGATGCAAAAGATAAGGTTATTTAAATATTAATAGCGCAAAGCATTTTGTAATTAAAAAGCTAATATTGAAGCGCAGTTAGCCTTTTTAGGTTTAGATTAAAATTATCTTTGTTTTTCTTTTTAGTTTTAACGTTATAGCTAATACTTACTTTGATGCAGCCTGCTTTGGATGCAAATTGTCCTATTACCCGTCCTAAACGTACGAATTTTCAGTTTATAAATCCTCTTCTTTAAAACATTGTCACGAAAGAACAACATCGAAAAGTGTATGCAACTAAAATATGAATAATATTCTTCCATAATTTTCTTAGGCTAAAAAAATGGCGAATGCGCCGGGTTACAATTTACTTTGCCTTATAAAAGAAAATCATTTCGCACTTAATAAGTTCTCTTGGAAAATATTAAAGAATTTAAATTTGCTTTCCTCTGCACTCGACAATTTGGTAATCAATTACTATCATTAAAATTAATTTCAAATTAAATAAAAAAATGATTGATTAGGACAGCTCCAATAGTTTGCAAGCAAACTTTAATTAAAATTAACTTTGATAATTTATTTAATAAGTTTTAATATAGGCTTAATTACTTTAAATACGAGCTTAGGTTTGGACTTTGAGGGACTTTTTACTTTTATTTTGTTTTTAAGCGCTTATTTTAATGAATATTTGATTAAAGATAAAGTTTACGTTATTTATTTTTAGATATTATATTCGGTAATGAAATACTTTTTAACATTAATATAAATGTCTTCTTGAAAATGCATTTAAATATTGAGCTCAAAATAAAAAATTCTTGGAATTTAATAATGTTTTTAATAACTGTTATTTAGTTTCATATGAGTTTTTAATATTGTAAATGTCACTCAGGGTAATAATAGGTAGCAAGCAAAATACCTTTTAAAAAAATTACAGGGAAGCGACTTTTTGTGAAGTTTATTGGAACATATTATTTTTAGGCTAAAGAATTTGTTTTGGTTTTGCTTTAATAAAATATGAATAAAAATGCTTTTATTTACAACTGCATATGAAATGATGACATTTCTGACTCTTTAAAAGTTAGAAAATGTCACTTTATTGGTTTTATTAAGCTGTCACTTTCCACCCGGGCGGAAAGTAACTTCCGCCTGGGTAATGAAAACAAGTCGGATTTAACTCTTTTGAGGGAGCAAATCCTCTTCGGCCTTTTGCGCATACTCTTTCAATTATGTACATTCGTCATCACTATCCGACATTATGTTTTTTTTTAATATTAGTTGGTTTAAGACTTTAAAATCATGCGAGAAATGACGTTTTTTGAAAATTAAAAATAATTATTTTTTTACTTCGATGTCAAGCAATTGTAATGTAACCAAGGTAATAAATTAAAAAAAAATAATCATGTTAACTAAGATGTTAAAAATGAATAATATTAATTTGCAAAATTAAAGCTTTTTAAAATTAAACATAAATGTAAGCAGTTGTAAATAAAATAGTATACTAACCTCGGTGGAAATTTCCTTTCTGTCTCGAGAAATGGTTTACCGCGGCGCTACGCGCCTTGGTAAACCATCTTTTTCTCTCGACAGAAATGAAACCCTTTCCACCCACGGTAGTAATATACTATTACACTTGGCAGTTTTCTAAAAGTAACCGCACATACTTAACAAGTAAAGAAAAATTTAAAGTTCGTTTTTAAGGACGCTATGCAAAAACAAAACAAATTTGTAGTGCATTCCACCATGGTGCCAACGAACATAAAAAGAAGCAATTTCGTGATTTATTCCCAATCCTCAAGCCATTCCAAATAACGTAACCTCAAATATTTCAAAGAGTATAGAAAGCCGAACCGGGACTCTAAAGGAATACAATTCAACGGCAGAAGCACATAAATCCAGTAAAGAAGTGTTTTACGCATACAATTGCAGCTTACCATAAATAAATGGTGTCACAAATCCAATTTTATAGGTACACGCTGACTTGAGCGCATTCTTTTATTATTGATTAGTTATGCACGAAAATACCAAATTGAATTCCGAAGAGGCGAATCATATTTTTTGTGAAAAAGGACTTCATTTACATGAATTAAACTCAAGTTTTGTGGACGTTTATTTTTACCCATCAATTTTTATAGTTACACTAATGTATTTTGGTCCCAAAAGCAAACAAACATGGTCTC
This sequence comes from Cartodere bifasciata, assembly GCA_963920755.1. Taxonomy (NCBI): domain Eukaryota; kingdom Metazoa; phylum Arthropoda; class Insecta; order Coleoptera; family Latridiidae; genus Cartodere; species Cartodere bifasciata. Next base: position 27,397,742 of record OY987194.1, on the reverse strand, counting down.
TGATGTATTATTTATCCATCACCAAGTTTGTTTCTTAAAAAAAACGAGTAGCTGTCTAACAAAATGGGTATATGGCTTAATCTTAATATTCGTAACATGACTACCTATCTAATATGCTAATGTAGAAAACAGCAAGTTGGTTTTCCATCCCGATATAAGTATGCAGGTATAATAATGTGGAATATCTTCCTGAATAAGATTTAGGGCTTTCTAAATTTACTGTAATAACACTTGCGTCTTTTCCTTAGATAAGAAAATATTTTTGTTGGTGATATAAAATATCTTTCACACTTTGTTAAACCCTTCGAGTTAAAGACAAAGACGTAAAAATCGCATACTAAAAGGATGAAAGTTTTTGTTTCCAATAATTAAAACTAAGTTTGTATTTTAGAACTATTGTTATTGGCAAAGGTAGAAACGGTGGTTATGTAAAGTTGCCTAAAATCAACAAAAAACAGCACATTTTGGTCATTGCTAAGTGGGTTTATAAGAGTTAATTTTAATTAAAAATTGTGCTTACCGGCCACATAAATAAACAAAGCACAAGTTGACATATTCTAAAGGTTCATCAATAAGCGTTTAAATCCAAAATTTTGGAAATTTATAAGCACTATTTTTTTGCATTTTAAATTGCCAAAATTCTGTATTTAAACGCTTATTGATGGACCTTTAGAATACGTCAACTTGTGCTTTGTTTATTTATGTTGCTGGTAAGCACAATATTTAATTAAAATTAACTTTTATAAACCCACTGAGCAATGACCAAAAATTGCTGTTTTTTTGTTGATTTTAGGCAACCACATCTTCTATGATTCGCGACATTCCCTTTTAAAAAGATGCGCAGGTCAAAACCCTTAAAACAAATTAGTTTTGTCCGCTTTAAAAACCACTATACTTTCCATTTTGTCATTGTGCCAACTTTCAAAGGCATAATTTGAATTTATTATAATGGGTTTGGACAGTCCTTATCCTTAGTGTACTTGGGCAAAAATCACGAATCTCGTGACCATAACTTTATCAAAGCAAAATTAATTCTCATAAAAATTTAATTATCTAACATAATGCTTCGGTGTAATTTTCATGATAAAGCGGATACAAATTAATACAATGTTAGTTTTATGTCTTATAATTTTAAGGCGAACGTGGCATGCATATTAGTCTATGGTTTAAGCACCACAGATCTAAGAAAACGCCACTCCACACCTGACACCTTGCTTCACAAAAAGCAATTTTGAAAGTAATACAAAACACGTGGTGTTTAAATTCGCTGGCTTTTATTATTGGCCTTATTAAAAGTACTTCCGACACGTTTAACGATAAGCATAGAATTTGCATATCTGTGACTCCCTAGCGCCGCATGACTCGAGAGTAATCGAGAACACAAATTTACTTAAGTGCCCTTTCGAAATAAAGGTTAGAAAGTAATTGAGTTTGATTATTTATACAGTAGAGCAGTGTTTTAGCTTTTTAGGATGTTGACTTAATCTGATGCAAAGAAAAAAGTTTTAAATTTATACAGAGATCAATATAGGTATTATTTTTAAACAGGGTGTCCAAAAAATGGTGCATAAACGCGATGGTTCGCTCTTGGGGCATTCTCAGGGTTCCCTAAAAAATTTAAAAAAAAAACCCATCTGTTATATTCACCGAGAAAAATGCGAACCAAGTTGCATAAATTCGGCAACACAGTCTAGGAAAATACATCTAAAAATCCCATCTATAAGTCTAAAAATCCCATCTATGAGTCTTGATCATATAGACGAGGCATTAAGGAACTGAACCTCTAACTTTGGATTGCCAAGATGGATTGCGATGCGGTTTTCAGCAATAGATTCTAAAAGATGTCTGGAAATTGTTGATTTTAATTGTTGAATTTGATGTTAAGTCAAAAATTTGTGGTCAAGGGTCATAGATGAGTGGTCTATATCTACACTTTTCACTAGTTCAAAGAAGGGGTACATTTTTGCTTAAAAACATGAAATGGAACAATTTGCACCAAATAAAAAACGGTCACAAAATTTTCAGACACCTTTTATAATCTATTGCTCAAAACCGCATCGGAATCCATCTTGGTGATCCAAAGTTAGAGGTTTTGTGATTTTTAGTACTTTAATGCCTCGCCTAATACACTTTTGCATCAGACTTTATTGACGTTGTTGTCAGCTTCATTTCATGAAAATTTTGTAAAATTAAATTAATTTTAAAAATGTAATTCGACCATTTAATAAATAAACAAATGGTTGAATGATTTAAGATAGACCGTAGCTTTGTATTAAACAATTTGTTTCGTAAATATGTGCTGTTAATTCAAAAGCATTAAAAGTTTTGCACTTTGGGGCAACATATCTTCGAAAGTATATGAGATAGATTTTTTTAACAATTTTCTGGGGCTTCTTAGACATGCCCCAACAACGTACCATCGCGTTTATGCGCCATTTTTTGGACATCCTGTATAAAAAAAGAAAAGCTAATTTTTGCTGTTGCATTTTTTTGTAATTTAAATGGATTCTTTATTCTTGGACCTCGTGGATATTTTAACGTGAATAAAAGGATAAATAATGGTATGACAAGGGTTATAAATAAAACATTTAGGCAAGATTCGAGCTTTCATAAATATATCTAATCTCTCCTTTGCAGAGTTTTAGCCACAAAGAATTGGTTATGCACAAAATACAATATATTAATATACCAGATATTTGAATGACATTATTTCCTTCGCAAAAATACTTGAATAAATGCTGGTAAATTTAAAAGATCTAAATACGTAAAGAGGGTAACCTTGCTTTGTTAAAAAATAAAATTCTTCATCTTACAACTTTTAAAATTAAAAGTAATGTAAAAATTAAAACAATTCACCAAAGTTTTGATAAGTAATTTTTTTTAAAGATTTAAAAGGAAAAGTTAAAACGTGGTTATTTTGTTTCAAAAGGATGTCTGCTTTTGAAAATAGGTTAGGAACTCCTCAGTCAATTTAGAGTGCATATTTCATTTAATTCTTAATTAGAAAAGTTTTATTCGAAAATGAGCAATAATAATTGGAAAGAGCCGCGAGCTGCTTCAAGGTTTAACTAATATTAAACTTTTGCAAATTTTACCTAAAGTTTCAAAACTGATTTGTACAAATTAATATTTAATAAAAAATTTGAGCATTTTTTTTTACTCTAAAACTGATACACTTGTGGCCAAAAAAGGGTAAACAAGTTTAAGTGCAAAATTTGTCTCGGACTATAAACCTCAATCAGACATATTACATTAAGTGCAGCGTTTTTCGCAGGATTTAATAGTTTTCCTGCATCGACATAAAAAAGTATTTAATTCTTATTGCACATTTAAGTTTAAAGCGTTTACTCTGAACTAGATATTTCCGTTTGAAAATGTGAGAAAATAAAATAAAATTGTCAGCAATACTACAGTTAATCTGTCCTAAATAAGGAGGGTACATCGACAAATTTCCTGGTAGGGCCGCCTTTTTTATATGATGTAACTGGATATCCAAAGAGTAAAACCCCAAATTGGCGTATATCTACCGATTGCAGAAACGGAGTTATGGCCCCCCCAAAGGGCCCCCTTTAATTCATCACGATGGAACTGCACCAAATTTTGCAAATAGATGTCAAATAAGGTTTTAAAAAGATTTTTATAAAAAAAAATCTCTAAAAAAATTCCTTCACCCCCTAAATAGCCCCCAAAGAGTAATAACCAATCACGTTGGATTAACACCAAATTTTGCAGATAGATGCATAATAAGATGCTTGTATTATATACAGGGTGTTTCCGAAAGTCGTTTCAATAATTTAACCCGGGATTCCTTGCCTAAAAATAGTTCGATTAAGCCCCATTTACCTGTATCCAAAAGTGCACCGTTTTCAAGATACAGGCTGTTTTCCAAAACCAAAATTTTTATGTTTTTTTTTATTACTATTAAATGAAACAACATAAAAAAACAAAATTTGGTATAATTGTCTTACTTTTTATGATCGACACAATAGTCGTAAAGAAAAACCCATAAATTTATTACATAACCCCAAAATGGGACACCTGCGCCCCCTCTTGGGGCATAACTTTTTTTGTATTTGAATTTTCAAAAAATAAATTGTTTTATTGGTAAGATACGGTTAATACGAAGAAAAAATTATACCACATTTTTTTTGAAAAAACCAACCCGTTTTCAAAATTATTCACATTTCATAATTTCATGTTGCATTCTGGTTTTTGAAATATTTTTGTAATTTTTTTTTTCTTGAAAACTTAAGCCTCTTATAAACTAGTAAATAAAAAAAAACTAGAATTGGCCCCACAATAGGACACTGGGTCCCCTTTTTGGGGCACCTGACCTCTTTTTGGGGCTCATATTTTTTTTTATTTGTAAAGAAAAGAATACTAAGCGTTTGAAGATTTTATTACAGAAAAAGTACATCATTCTTATCACTTAAAGTCCGGTGCCCCAAAAGGGGGCCCAGTGTCCTTTTGTGGGGCAAATTTAAATATTTTTTTTGTTTACGCTAGTTTATAATAGTTTTAAGTTTTCAAGAAAAAAAAAATGCAATAATATTTCAAAAAGCCCCAAAAAGGGGGCCCAGTGTCCTATTGTGGGGCCAATTCTAGTTTTTTTTGTTTACGCTAGTTTATTATAGTTTTATGTTTTCCAGAAAAAAAAATTGCAAAAATATTTCAAAAAGTAGAATGCAACATGAAATTATGAAATGTGAATAATTTTGAAAACGGGTTGGTTTTTTCAAAAAAAATGTGGTATAATTTTTTCTTCGTATTAAACGTATCTTACCAATAAAACAATTTATTTTTTGAAAATTCAAATACAAAAAAAGTTATGCCCCAAGAGCGGGCGCAGGTGTCCCATTTTGAGGTTATGGAATAAATCTATGGGTTTCTCTTTGCGACCATTGTGTCGATCATAAAAAGTAAGACAATTATACCAAATTTTGTTTTTCTATGTTGTTTCATTTAATAGTAATGAAAAAAAACATAAAAATTTTGGTTTTGGAAAACAGCCTGTATCTCGAAAACGGTGCACTTTTGGATACAGGTAAATGGGGCTTAATCGAACTATTTTTGGGTAAGGAGTCTCGGGTTAAATTATTGAAACGACTTTCGGAAACACCCTGTATAAATATTTCCTTATAACTTTTTTTCAAAAAATAATTCCTTCGCCCATAAACGAAATGGGCTTTTAAGGAGGGCATAAACATTTTTTTTAAAAAAAGTTTTTAATAAATATTTTTAAGCATCTCATTTTACATCTATCTGCAAAATTTGGTGTAAATCCAACGTGATTGGTTATTACTCTTTGGGGGCTATTTAGGGGGTGAAGGATATTTTTTAGATTTTTTTTTTTTTAAATCTTTTTAAAATCTTATTTGACATTTATTTACAAAATTTGGTGCAGTTCCATCGTGGTGAATTAGAGGGAGCCCCTTGGGGGGCCTTAACTCCGTTTCTGCAATAGGTAGATATACGCCAATTTTGGGTTTTACTCTTTGGACATCCAGTTACATCATATAAAAAAGGCGGCCCTACCAGGAATTTTGTCGATGTCCTCATACGGATTAACTGTACTTAAGTATGTTTTTAAAAGTAATCAAAGTTGGTGAGTTAACAATAACGAAACTGAACAGCTGCACGGCTATAAGAATATCGCAAAAACAGACGCGCTGGCTTCGAAAGAAGATGAAATATTAAGGCCTCCAGCAGTTAAAACAATTGCTTGTGAAAACAATAGCTTACTACCGATACTTTGACATATCAAAAATGAGTTTTTACAAAGAAAAAACATCAAAGAATCGTGATTTTCTTTGAGCGAATGACCATGCAACAGGGATTTTGCTCGGCAAATATTCGTGATCATTAATCACTACTTAAAGATTAAAATCCCATGTTTTTACCGAATGTAAGTTGGAATTATTGTACCTTGAAATAAAGCATCTTATGAGGCAAAAAAGTTTGATTAATTGTTTGTAAGCTAAGCAATTTAGGATCGAAAATCAATTTTTTTTGGGTTGTCCTTAATCCATTAGTGCGTTTTATTTCAGGAAAAGGAAGGAAACTTATCTAAACGATAACACAAAAAAGTGACTTCATTTTTCTAGCTAAATAAATAGCCGTTTGGATTTTAGTTTTATTGTTTTTATAATCAACCTAAACAATTTGTTTTTGACGTGTCGTTTCTAATTAAGTGTCCACATGGAAATCTAAAATAATTTTTTGGGAACGAAACGTTGCACGATTTTCTTTAATCAGAATCTGATTGCAGAAATAAAAAATGTTCCAAAATCAAAAACATACTCTAAAAAATAAAAAAGTTATAGACAAATAACCAAAATGCACCTTTTTAATTTTTTAAAGGTAACCAAAAAAAGGTTATAATTTAGTTCTGCATATGGAAGGTTAATGGAAATTAAGATTGGCAACAATAATTTAATCTATATCTCTTCAGGTAAACAAATTTCCAATAGAGTTTCTCGAATTCGCGACACCCTGTATATCAGGGGTCCAAAAAATGGCACATAAACGCGATGGTACAATGTTGGGGCATACTTTGATGGAACCTCCAGAAAATTGTTAAATAAAATCTCATATACCCTTGAAGATATGAGGTCCCAAAGTGCGAAACTTGAAACGCTTATATCTTGAACAACATATTAAAGAAAGAAATAGCTAAACACAAAGGCACAATTTGCCTAAAATTATTTTACCATTTGTTTATCTTTAAATGGTCAAATTACATTTTTATAATCATTTTAATTTTACAAAAATTTCTTGAAATAAAGCTGCAAACAATGTCTAAATGCAAAAATGTATTCTCAAGAATCTATGATCTTTTAAGATGTATTTTACAAACTGTGTTGCCGAACTTATGCAACTTTGTTCGCATTTTTCTCGATGAATATAACAGATGGATTTTTGTTGACAATTTTCTAGGTATTCCTGAGAATGTCCCAAAAGCTTACATTGCGTTTATGCGTCATTTTTTGGGCACCCTGTAGATTGTTAAACAATGAACATTGTAATGCATTTAGGGCACATGACACAATATTAAATTTTGAACTGATATTAGAGAATATCTAATTACCATTCTCAATCATCAGTTAAATGCACTTATCGACTAGCTCTTTTGATGATTACGATGATTTAAAATTCTGTATTTAATAATGTGAGTAGTTGGCAGTTTTCTCAAATGCTTGCAACTTTGTAGATAATACGATTAACATATCTCTACATAATCCAATGTGTACCTACTGTTTTTGGGATCAAGGCGGGCTGGGCTGGCTGCTTGTTATGCAGAATAAAAGTGTAGAAAAGTAGTATCCTAGTTTCGTGTTATACATGCTAATTTAACGCTTGTTTCAGGCACGTCTGCGATGCAACGCTTTGAGCAGCAGCCATCCTACACTGAAGTGAATCCTGGGCAAGATGCCCTGCTTTTTTGCAAGGTGCATAACAAGAGAGGCTCTTGCAGCTGGCAAAAGGATAATAAGGTAAAAAATGCGGTCATGATAAATCTTAATAGTTCGGGGCATTACGCCATGATTTGCAAAAACTGATGGCATAAAAATAATCATTTTTAAGTTTTGAGTTAAATATTTCGCAAGCAGCGCATTGTTTAGCCATTATTTTAACCGAAAATTAAATAAAAATAACAACACAAGATTAAGTAACAAAAAAAATCTAGCAATTTTTACAAAAAACACAGAGTGTCCAAAAAATGGCGCATAAACGCGGTGATACGTTGTTGGGGCATGTCTAGGGAGCCCCAGAAAATTTTAAAAAAGATCTCCAATACCCATGGGGATATGTGGCTTCTAATAGCGAAATTTTAAACGCCTATATCTAAAAGATTACAGCACATATTAACGAAAGAAATGGCTAAATACAAAGGCACAATTTATCTAAAATTCTTTTATCATTTGTTTATTTTTTAAATGGTCAAATTACATTTTTATAACCAATTAAGTAAATTTTTAAAAAGTTTTATGAAATGAAGCTGACAACAATGTCAATTTAATCTAAATGCAAAAATGCATGCTTAAGAATCTAGATGAGCTTTTAAGATGTATTTTACAAACTGTGTTGCCGAACTAATGCAACTTTGTACGCATTTTTCTCGATGAATATAACAGATGGATTTTTTTGACAATCTCATAGGGATCCCCGAGAATGCCCCAAGAGTGTACCATCGCGTTTATGCATCATTTTTTGGACACTTTGTATTTATAATCTGCTAAATTTATTATTATTTGTTTTACCTTTACCTGAACTAACTGATTATTTAATGGTATCTTCAAGATTGTTAGAAAATTTAAACATTTTTTAAAGCGCTTTTATACTCCAATCACATAATAAAAACCTAGAGGGCTTATGTGCTCAAATCAAATGTTCACTATCAAAAATTCAATTTCAAACAACATCAACGTTACACGTGAAAAAAATTGCATGTATCCAAAACGCAGCAGGCAGGTATATTGTGCATACTTCTGTGCAATATAATGGAATTCTTTCAAGTTTCGGTGATGTGTAGCAATACATTCATCACATCTGCCTTGAATATGTACTATGTACCGAACAAAAGAAGACAAACAAACAAGTTTTTCCTGCTAGGCTTACGTTTTAGAGGCATTGGCGCATGGTTCACAAAGACGCCTTCCTGCACGCCTATTGCCAAGTCTATTGTTAATTAGCAATGGTGTTTAGTTGCATTGGATGCAGGGCATTTATACCCTGCTCTTTATTTGCGATTGCGTGTTTTTTTATGGGCATTTGTTCTAAAATGACAATAAATAAAAGATGCTTTGAAAAAATGTTCAATGAACTTTTACAACTTATTTGAAAATGGTGTTAAAAAAGTATTAGGCCATAATAGATTATTTACATTGCAATAAATACATAGCAGCCAGATTTTATGTGTTAGAACATCTATTCAGGAAAATCAAGTCACAAAATGCACACAAATAAAAGATTTTTTAAATAATTTTCTGGGGTTCCCTAGACATGCCCCAACAACGTACCATCGCGCTCATGCGTCATTTTTTGGACACCCTGTATAATATAAAAAAAAAAGATAATTCACCTCGAGACAAATATAATGTCTGTTTTGAATGTTTCTTTTGTGGCTTGGCTTAAAAATCGATTTAACAAAACACATTTAAAGTTTATAAATAAGAAAATGGGAAACGTTTCCGATTAACCAGAGTCTGCTATACAGGATGCGACATTTATAAAATTTTAACTAAGAGAGACAAAAACTTAACTTAAGTATTTATAAAAATGGCTCGAAGTTTTAAAATTATTAAAAATGCAATACGTTTATTTGGAGACAAAAAATAAATTTTTTAATAGATGACTTTGGTTAATACTGCATGTGTTTTTTTTTATTTTAACTATACAGATAACGACCAAACTAAAGGCATTTACCAGTTACTGCTATTTTTATTGTAAACTAATTAGCAGTAAAACTAACGTTGAAAAGTTTTTATGTTGTTCGGCGCATCCGCCATTTAATTAACACACACCATTTACCCGGCGCATTCGCCATATTCGTACCTTTATGGCTTATTTAATAGTTTTCACAAGTTTTGTAATAAAACTTAACAGTTTCATGAATGACTGCACGGTTAAATTTATAATTAGGCTACCTTTTTCAATTCCCTATATTAGCTTCTCTTGAATAACTTATGTACATACCACATTGAAAAGTTGAATAAGGATCTCACGAAGTTGAAGTTTTACACCATAAAGTTTCCTAACATAAGTCAGCACTTGCTTCGTTATATATATATTTCCTAGAGTTTTCATAGTCCTTATAAATTTACATAATATTTCTAGGTATTTATATCTTTTAACTAATCTTAAATTATAGCTTATTTTATTGCACGATTTTATTATTGTAATTGTAAGCTGTGGTGGATTATTTATTGTTTCTTTGCAGTCAAGTTAAAAACAAAGACTTTTGTAAATTGAGTAAATTAATAACAAAAAACCATATGATGTTATTGCAATCTCAAATAAGTTTAAAAATAAAACTTTAGGTATAAACTTTTTTGTGACAAAATTAATTGAAGACTTTCATGAATAATAATAAAAGGAAAAAAAGTATTTTCCACACAAATTCTTAAGACAGGTAGCACATAGAATGGCTTACTAATAACGTAAAAAAGCACCTTTAGATTAGACTAAAAAAAATTTAAATATTAAAAGGCGCAAAGCATAATTAGGTTTAAGGTATTCATGATTTTAATAAAAATCTAAATTAAAAGCATTTCTTTAACAAATTAACTTTACTTTGTGATTTTATGGCAGCCCAGTTTTAATTTGAATTCTTAATTGATTATATTCTTTGAGGAATTAATTAACGTTGTTATTATTTTAATTTACTCAAGCGCACCTTATTTGCTATACATTAATTAAAGGCTTTGTGCTTACAATTAAATGAAATGTGTAAATAAACTTAGGGCGAATTAAATGGCAAAAGGGGTAAAATCACGTATAGCTTTTAAAATTAAAAAATAATATTTTTTTAACTTTAAAATCTGGCTTGAATTCACACTTTTTAAAATATTTGATTTAACTCTATAAAAACATACTTTTGGTTAAATAAAAGTCATTTTGCAGTTCGTAAAAAGTATTCCTCCATTTGGTTTCAAGTCAAATTAAACTTTTAATATATTTTGGCGTGAAAAATGGAAAAAATTTAGGCATATATCCCTCGCGTATGTGAAGGTGCTAACACTGTAATTGCTTGAGGCATTTTTTAAACATGGTACATTTATCGTTGTAGCATAGTCACGTTTTAAAATTCCCCAGTCCATCATCAGCAGTGATGAAAAAGAGCAATTTTAATTGACGCTTCGGGCCTGAGTTCTTAGCGAATGTTTCAAAACATCCTACAAACAAAAGTTTTGAATTCAATTACTAAAACTTTGATATGCTTTGTGGGAAAACGTTTTTACGATAAATTTATTGACAGGTCGTAAATCTTTAGCTTAGAATTTGGTAACTTTATAGACATTTTGTTATGCCGTTTCTGCTCTTCTAAAAGTACTTAACGTAATAATAAAAAATCCATTTTTATACCGAAATTATGTGATAAACGTGGTTATTTTATATTTTATTTTCGGATGTAAAACGGTGCAACGATAAACTAAACATAAAAATTGGTTAGAAAGTATTTTTAAGGCAGAGACGACAAAGTTTGTAAACAATTGCATTTGTGGATATGGAAAAAACTTTTTACATTTACTCATAATAAAAAACAAGTTAACCTAAAATGTATGTGTAGATTATTTTCTTAATCGGTCGTGGATGCCAAACAAATGAGTTATGGCCAAAAGTTACTGCTAATACATAGCAAAAACGTCGTAAAATAAATCAAAAGACAATAATTTGCGTTATTATATCTCACATTTCAGAACAAACATTTTTTTATCTTCCTATTTGTTGTTTTTTGTAAAAGTCATAAAACTATATCTACTATATAAAACTATAAAGGAGGTCCAAAAATTGGCGCAAAAACGCGATGGTACGTTATTGGAATATGTCAAAAATCACTAGAAAAATGTTAAAAAAACACCTTTACTTTAAAGGGACATTGCGTATTCAACAAGCAACAAGCAACAAAGAGTTCATTTAAAATCGAAAATTTATCAAGAGCACGAGGGCTATTCGACACGATTATTTCATTTATAAATACTATTAACCAAAAAAATTATATTAATTTAGTTTGAACACTGAATATGACTAACCAAAAGAAACATTTTTGACAGAATTAACAAAAATTATAATTAATTAATTTGCTCTCAGTGCTTGACAACGGAATATTTCAGCTCAGGTTGTTGCCAACGGGTGATTTCTAGTATAATTTGCAGTAAAATGCTTCAAATTTTGGCATAAACCTCTAATTTGACAAATAAATGAAATAATTAATTTAATTTTACAAAATTTTTAGTAAATGAAACTGACAACAATGTCAATAAAATTTAATGCAAAGGTGAATGATCAAGGCTCATATAGATGAGATTTTTAGATGTATTTTCTTAGACTGTTTTACCGAATTTATGCAGCATTTTTTGCATTTTCCTCAATAAATATAACAGATGATTTTTTTTAACAAGTTTTTAGGAATTCCATGCATGCCCCAACAACGTACCGCCATTTTTCGGACATCCTGTAATAATCCTGTTTAATAATTCTGTGTTAAATAGGCAAAAGGGGATAAGTATAAAACTGTCATTTGTACATGTCACTCTAAAAATCATTTTTTTGCAAGTATTAAACAATATTAATGCAATAGTGAGAAACTAGCTGAAAAAATAGGTTTCAAAGTACGTATATGGATCCAAACTGTGTATATCTAAATGTTTCTATTAAAATTCGGTGTCCGAAAAACACATTCTTTTAAATGTCAAAAATACTTATCCCGTTTTGCCTCCCTACCACAGAATTGATACGTATCTGTTTAACTTTGTCTGTGGCAGGACGAAGGACATTGTAGTCTTCGCAAGGCGAGAATGTTGTTCTGTTTGCCTTGCAGAGAGCTTTGTAATCCGGTAATCTGGTTTGCGTATTCGGTAGCACTTTCCTACTTTCTCTTGTTCCTGAGCATTCCATAGGGTGCTTGATGCAGTCTCCTATTGCTTATTGTCTACTAATACCATTTGCATTTCAAACCGGCGACTGCTAGCTTCTAAGTAAAACACTTTTATGCTTATTTAATTGCTTACCTAGTTTAAAGCCGCTGCGCTGATAATTATTTAGAAGAGACGAGCTTCATTTAAATAAGCGTGGGTTTTATAGGCAAACATAATTTACTTTAATACCTCTAATAATTAATTAAGGAAAGTTGTTTAATATATTTGGATGAAGAAAATGGCGGATGCGCCGGGCGAACCGTTCTTATAAAAATATAAAATACATTTATTCTGTACAATACAGTTAATTTGCATTTTCTTTATTAGTATGAATATACTTGTTTATGTAAAATAATTCAATACGAATAAACAAAGCATCAGTAATCCATTTGATTTAGACATATTCTCGATAACCTTATGCAAGATTGATATTAATGGAGATAGAAATAGAAAACATTAGGTATCTTAAATTAGAAATGCATTAGAGCTGTCCTTAAAAAGTCCATCCTTTTAGTGTCTGTAGGTATATTTTTGAATCAAAAGAAACAATAACTTTTTTTTTTATTTTGATTTATTATTTTATTTTGCTACATGACACAATCCTGAATCAGGATTTTAGCTTTGTTTTGTTTTTAGAAAATTTACAGGGTGTTATTTTGTAAACTTTACTAGCGTTTTGCTCAGCTATGTGTAATTCGATTTCCATGAAAATTTCTGGAGTGACCATTTAAGAACTGTGCTTGCGACTGGTAAATACAATATTTTAATTGCTCTAAAGGTTTTGCAGAAAATGACAGTAACTATCATATTTATCAATTTTTATGCTAATAATTATTTGTTTTTCCAAAAATCTGGATTATTTTACGTACAAATCAAGTTTTACATTTTTAATCAATTTTATCATTGCTTCATAATCGATTTAATTAATTTAATAAGTTTTTCTAACATAGTCGGCTGATTTAGTCTTTTTTATTAATTATCTTAGGTAAGTGCGCTACAGATTTAAAACTTTTGTTTTTTTTATTGTTTTGACAAATTATGACAATCGTAATTTATTGTTAATAACGTCAAAAAAATGTGTTATAAGAGCAAAACAAATTCAACGCCTGCCTAAATAAAAAAAGAACCATTTTAGTCAGGTATTTTAAGAAACTTTATGAATTTATTTGAAAACAACGGAGATTCTTAATAATATGTAAAAACTAATTTAAATGTAAAACAATAAAGCTTTTTCGAAAAAAAATAAATATTAGCAGAAAAAGGTATAATGACTGTCCTTTTCTGCAAAAGTAACAAACCAATTAAAATTTTGTATTTACCAGTCAAAAGCACAGTTCCTAAATGGTCACTCCAGAAATTATCATGAAAATCGAATTTTACATACTATCGTGAACATGGAATTTAAAACGATTTTTCATCAGCCACCTTTGATTTTTTGAATTTTACTCTATTGTGAATGGGTTTTTTTATGTCAGTTTTCGAATGTTATTTTGATAACAAATGCGTCAATTGTATTTTATTAAAATAAATTAGGTAAAATGTGCTGCCGGCGAGAAAAATAGTAAGAAGATATTTCCCTTTTTAAATAATTTTGTTTTATTATAACAATAAGGCTCTAATCGTAAAACATCAGAGAAATGTTTAAGCCACTATTTTGACCATATTTACAATGTAAAAATTGATCGTTTCAAATTCCATGTCCACGATAGTAGCTGAGCAAAACGCTAGTAAAGTCTACAAAATACTACTTTGTGGCAAACATTTTTATCAAATACAACAATATATAAGTCCTATTCCAAACCAAAATCTGTATTTAATTAAAGAGACCGACCAAATTGAAACTGCATGAAATGTTTCGTCGCCAAATCCTTTCAAACAAAGCAAAGCAACCAAACCTTAAAGTTCGTCTTGAGTCCATAAAACTTTATAATGCTTTTAGACTCAATACCGTAAGTACTTTTCTTCCTTACAAATGAGTAATAATTAAGGCTTGACGTCCTCTTTTTTGAACATTTCTGTCTCCGTTATACCGTCTCGCGACAACAGATGGACTTATTTGCCGACAAGGGATTTAAGTCTTTAAGTAAGAAAACTGTATTTGTAGAGTAAAAGCAATGAATTGGGTGGCTCCCTAACACTCTACTTGTTTAATTTTCAAGGAAATGAGTCTTTGGAATGACTTTTGAGTTTCTTTATTAACTTCACAGGACGTTAGTATGCCGTTTTAGTTTTATTTCTGTGTCTAAGTAGAGTAGACTCTTTGGCGCGTTGTTAGAGATTTATTCTTGATTCATAAAGTATTATTTAAAAAAAAGACCTCTTTAAGTCGACCGAAGGATTTTTTTAAATGCAATATATTCGATTTTTTGTTAAATTTTGACATACTTTTTGCCTGTTAGGTCAGTTTATGCTTCAGAATATCATATGAGTGTTAATAATTTAAACTAATCGCTACAAGGATTTTCAAATTAATTTGACCTAGCTTTTGAATAAGGATTATTCATAATTTAGCTAAAATATTCTAAACACAAATCGTGTTTCGATTTTAATGGACTTATTCATCACACTATTTCAAACCAAATAAACTGTTACCACATAAAGAGCACACCAAAACAGAAAAGTTAAAATATAGAAAAGAAATGCTATAAACGTCAAACAACTGTAGGATTTATTTCTATTGGTAATTTTTTTCCGAATTGGTTTTTTAGGAGAAGTTTTATAAAGCGCTTGATCCTACATATTTAGTTGTGTTTTAACCGAAGACTTTTTTCTGTAAATCTCGTAGTGTCCGATTTTTCCGGTTTTTGTCAAAATTTTTCAAAGGACCAAAGGTTTTAAACTTGAAATGTGAATAGAGAAGTTGTCTTTTAGTTAAAAGGGCATACATTAAACCAAGTTGAACTTAATTAGACCGTACCAGCTTTTAATAAGATGCATTATCGAGGGTCACAAACTTAAATTTTAGTCCTAGTTGTTGACAAAGTTTTAATGCATAAGTAAAATATTTTGAGTAACACAAGTGCCTTAAGCTTTGGATGAGGCTTTGGATTAGAAACTAAGGTAGAAAATAAACATAAACATGCTTAGCTACTCAGACCCTAAAAAGTTTGGGGTTACCTTTTTTGTTTCGATAGACCTCACAAACGAAATCAAAAAAATGTAAAAAGCAATTCCTTCGAAAAATAGACCTAAAACATCTGTTTTCTATTAAATGATGAGTATAAAAAAATGTTCTAAAAATTATCATCTTTTTTTTTTTGGGGAAAAACAGGATTTTGACAATGAGGCCAAGATATTTAGAAAATACATAGCATTTTGGTTTGGAAAGTTGGCCTTTAAAGGGGTATAAACATTTTTTCGACAAAAAATTTTAATTTTTTAGAACTTTATTTTGCATCTGTTTAAACCAGATTGGTTGGAATTCAACATGATTGGATATTACTTTTTGGGGACCATTTGGAGGAAGACATTTTTTTAGAGAAATAATTTTTGCAGGAACCTTTTTAAAATTTTATTCAGCAACAGTTTGTAAATTTGGTGCAAATCCATCGAGATCCAATGTTGCAAATTAAAGGGGGCTTTTTGTAGAGCTTTTACGCCAAACCTTAACTCTTATTAGTGTGCATTTTGTAGATTTAGCTTCCTGAATAAATGTTCTAACGCATGTAAAAATCTGGTTGTTGTGTATTTTTTGCAAGGTAAGAATCTATCCATTTTGGCCTAAAGGCCAATAATGCCATACAAAAAAAAAGTCAAACTGTACTATCAGAAGATTAAATACTGAATTTTGTAGATCCGAGATTTTTGCCATTTTGCGATTTTTGAGCGACGATGTAAGGTCTCAATTTAAAAGGCCGCATTAGGGTTTAATTTGATAAAAATTCTACAACAGGCATCCAGCAGAACGAAAAAGCTGAAATTTAAAAACGTCTAATGATAATTGGTTTTATACAGGAGGTCCAAAAAAAAACCTAAAAGCTATACGATACTAAAAATATTAATTACATATTTCGCACATCGTTTATTAAAGACATTCATTAACGCACTCTAAATAGTTGATAAATGATCCCTATTAATGCATGGATACGAGTCCATAGTAACGCTCTTCTATGTTTAATATTACTATCTATGTTTCTACATTACAAATGTTAGAGTAGCTTTAAAAACGGTTCAAGTAACAAAAACCAAAAGAAATTAAATATTTACCGTTGGAAAGAATGAGTAGCAGATTCTTTTACCACATTTTAAGGAAAAAAATATTCATTTTCTATTTACAATTAATAAAAATTCGGTGACAAGCTCTTCTTCTTTAATTTTAATAAATTTGAATGGCCGACGCATTGTTTCTGTTAGTTGGTGAAATAACTTTTTTATTTTACAATTTATTTAATAATTATCTACGGTGTGCGAAAAAGCATTGTAACCAGTTCGTATGTTAAATGGCGATAAATAAACTTACTTATTTATTAACAAGCTTGCTGATAGCTCGCTTGTTAAAACCGCTTGTTTAATAATCGCCATTATTAACACACTTAGGGCCGGTTGTACAGTTGAATTCACATAAAAGTGGTACACTGTCAAAGTTTTGTCAAATTTGTTTGATTAAATTTGGCCTTAATTTTTCCTTAATTTAATTATATTCCAGATGGTTGTTTCGTTGATTTGCCATTTTTTATGAATACTGTAAATAAATAACCAGAAATTATAAAATTAATGCTAAATTGAATAAAACAAATTTGACACTTTTTGACAGTGTACCACTTTTATGTGAATTTAACTGTACAAACCAAGTTTAAACTTCGGTTTAGCTAAACTGACTTATAACCATAGAAAGAACAATTTTAGACACTATCCATGTTGTAGTTGACAAAGCCTGTTTGTGATAAAATGTCAGTTTAGCTAAAACGAAGTTTAAACTTGGTTTGTACAACCGGCCCTTACTAGTTAAATAATTATTTTTGTAGCTTGTAGTGTTTTTAGAAAGCAGTTTTTTAGAAAGAATTTTTTATGATTGTACCTAAATGCCTAAAAACTCATTAACCCTTAAAAGGGCAACTTTTTTTATAGGACATCCTTAATATGTCGAGCATATGTGGTAGAGACGTAGAGACAAAATAGTATCAAGTAGTTTAGTGGGATGGAAGGATGACTTAACCCGGATATTATAAAAGCGGAACTAACGGTGCAGCAAGAATCGTTTATCGCGGCTGGGGGCGGCAGTAGAAGACAGAATCTAGTTGGGGAATACTAATGCTAGCCTCGTAGATGTACGGGACGCGAATATATAATCATTCACTTAACAATCGCTCATGACCAATTATATCGTGGCTCTGATTCAGACAGTCTTTCAGCACTCAGCCAAAACAAAGTTTCCGTTTTTTAAGCTCCAAGGGATAACGACGGACGTGTTGATGCTTCTGATTTATCTGGTTTTGAAATTACCGCATAAATTTGTGTTGTTAAGAAGGACATGTAGTACGAGAGCTGGCAACCAAAAACACACATCTAATTGATAGTTTTACATAGGTTAATGACCCGGCGCATTCGCCATTTTCAATGCTATTCAGAAGAAAATATTCTAAATAGTACGATAGCTGGCAACCAAAAACACACATCATCGAACGTTGTCATGATTTTTTGTGCATTACACTATATACTTAACATTTCTTAACTTTTGTCCAATACACTGGCAGCGCTAACATGTAGCGTTTTTTTTAAACATCATAAGTGGAATATTTTTTTTTTCAAGAAACAAAATAATATGTGCAAATATGAGCCCTAACACTGCCAGACATTTTATGAAGTAAAAATTTTTAATTTTGTGTAATCTGTAGACTTTTATGCGTAAAATAAGAAATTTTTATTACAGGGTTTTGTGTCCTTGGAAAGCACATTTGAAAAGCGATTAACCCATCATAAAGGGTCGGCAGGATTATAGCTCGAAGGTGCAAAAATCAATTTTGTTGTACGAAGAAAACGATCCCACTTATGATGTTTTTACCTTAAAAAAAACCCTACCTGTTCGGCCTGCCATTTTGTTGGATTAAGAAAATTAATATTTAAAATTATGTAATATCAAAAAATCATGAATTCATGTTGATAGCTCCTATACTAATGCTTTTGTGAGGGTTGTTTTTTGTATTATAATTCTGCAGATAACCAAATTTGTTTTCTGTTTTGAAATAAAGCATATGGAATGAACAAGATATTTCTTTTTTTAATCAAAACAAAAAAAGAATTTTGTTTAGGATCCAGAGACATTCTTAAGATGAATTTCTTGTATAATAAAATGGAAAGCAAATTGCCCATAGTTTAACATAATATTTGTTCTTCTGTAAATAATTGTACCTTTTATTTTAAACGCATATTTATTATTTAAATTTTAGACCAATATTATTTTGGTATCTATTGTGCACGTTATGTAAATTTATCAAATTCCGCAACGCAAATTATTTTAATATTTGGCTTATTTTAACAATTATTGTTTATGTTATACTCTTTTCGGACAAAATCATCCAAATGTTATGTTTTTCTAATTTGTTAGCCAAGAAATTAAAATTTTTAGAAATTAAAATAATTAAACAAATATTTAACCAATCAATTTTTGCAGTCCCTAAAGGGTCATTAAATAGTTCAGTTTTTGCAAGATTTCAAAATAAAAAACAAAACTTCTTTTGGTACAATTAGTAAAAAAGAGTAAAATCTGGAGTTTAAAAAAATCTGCGAAGAATCATAACATTGCTACTTTAATTTCTACACGTTGTTGTTATAATTAAGTTTGGTATATTACTACATAATTAAAATTGTGCCGCCTAATTTAGTTCAAATGCAAATGCAAAAATTTAAATAATGTTTCCATTTGTTGCAATTTGTAAAGTTTATGTTTTAAAATGTAACATAATGGACATAATTGTAAATGAAAATTAATTTTTATTGTTTTAGTGTAAACACTCCAAAAGTATGTTTCTCTGCTTTTTGTTAAAAAGATAAAAAATTGTTAAATTACAATTACTGGATGTAAACATGTCTTAAAAATTACAATTGCTTTAAATTACAACTTTATGTAAAAAATAAACTTTAGGGCCTAAACACGCGGCATTTTTAGTGATTTGCAATATAATAAATGAAGTGGCACGTATAAAAATCTGACAAATCTGAATAATTCAATATGAAGTCAACCGAGTCGCGCTCATGCATCTTTTCAAATTTATTCTAAAAAAGGTAACGTCGACCATCTGTTCTATAAATTAAATATTTTTATGCTGGGGCTAGAATAGCTTGGGCCACTGCATCATCTGTCGTATGTACAGGGTGGTTCAAAAAAAATTCTTCTGCCCCAAAAAATGCCACCTCTTAAATAATCCATAATGCCACTAGAGAGCAATTTCTTTATAACAGTTAATAATTTATTTCGCACATCGTTTAATAAAGACACTTATTAACGCACTCCAAATCGTTGATTAATGACTCCTATTAATGCATGGATACGAGCCCATAGTAACGCTCTTCTATGTTTAAAATTACTATCTATGTTTCTACATTAGAAATGTTAAAGTAGCTTTTATTACGGTTCAAGCAACAAAAAGCCAAAAGAAATTAAATATTTACCGTTGGAAAGAATGAGAAGCAGATCCTTTTACCACATTTTAAGAAAATAACATTTATTTTCTATTCACAATTAAGAAATGTTCAGTGACAGCTCCTCTTCTTCTTATTCAACTTTAATAAATTTGAATGGCCGACGGATTGTTTCTGTTAGTTGCTGAAATAACTGTTTTATTTTATAATTTATTTAATAAGGATCAACGATGTGCGAAAAAGCATTGTAACCAGTTCGTATGTTAAATGGCGATTAATAAACTCGCTGATCGCTCGCTTGTTAAAACCGCTCGTTTATTAATCGCCTTTATTAACACACCTACTGGTTAAAAAACTATAAAATTAGCTATTTAAAAAAAATGATTTTTTTGGGATTATTGAAGGGGTGTTTTATTCGTTTAAGGGGACGTAAAAACGAGGAAAAAAATACAAGATTCTCGTTTCAAAAAAAACGTATATTTTAGCATTTTTTTTCCAAATCGCTTTTTTAGCAAATAAATGTAACTGGGTGCAATTTTTTTTATTGGGCCATCCTGTATACGCGGACAATAATGTAGGTAGGTAAACTCGAGACTGGAGAGCGCATTTTCGATAGATATCTTGTCTGATGGACCTTATATCCGTGCATGCATGCTTGATTTATTAGTTTTTATGCTTTATTCTTCGGACTGAAATACGTTTATCCAAAATTAATATTGTATGAAATCTGGTTTATTCAGCGAGAAAAATGCTCTCTATAAAATTTGCTCCATGTTGCTGAACCAGGACTTTTTTCTTTCTTCAACATTTATTAATACTTATTTTGAAAAAGTACCCTCCTTCGGAAATAATCACCTTTAAGCAAATATACTAAAAACACTCAATCGTAAGTATTTACCAAATGTTTTGTCCAAGCATCGTGAAATTTAAACAATCAATAAATGTAATAAAAACGGCCATTAAACCCATTTTAAATTTAGGGCCCTTTTTAAAATGGGTAAAACATTGGTAGTGGTAATAAAAACTGCAAGTAAATTCTTTACTATTAAGAATTTTGTAATTTTGTTTATTACTTTTGAATACCCCAATTTAAGTGAAAAATTTTTTAGCACTTAAAAGTTCTGAGAATCTGTACTGTTTACGAATAAATTGCCAAAAACACTCTTAATGTACCCCATACTTTTGCATAAGACTAGATTTTCTTTTGAAATTTTTATGTCACTGACCACTGTCCCTAAATTGAAGTAAGTTTCTTGTCAAGTCAAATGCAAAATATGAGATATATTAAAAGAGCTTTTTGAAGATTATTCAAAAACGGAAGGTACAGTTTTTCAAAAATTTTAAGTATAAAAGAAGTTTTTACTTGAATTGGGCTTTTTAAAAAAATAAACAAAATTCTTAAAGGTAAAAAAATTACCTGCAGTTTTATTAACTCTACCAGTTTTTAACCCATTTTAAAAGAGGCACCAAATTTCAAAATTAAAATCCATTTTGAAATTTAGTGCCTCCTTTAAAATGACCATTTTAAAAATGTTTTTACCGAATGTCTTGGATTTTTTACAGCTATTTGCCATATCAAAAAAAAAAAACAAAATAAACGCGAACACCCTGTATTTTAGCTTTAAAGGAATACGTTAAAGTTAAGGAGTGTCCGAAGACTATTTTTTTTTTAATTATATGTTCGCATTAAATTAAAAAAATTCAATCGTAGGACAAAATTTGTTGAATCCCACACCCGACGCCATTTATCGTTGATTGGTAAAATCCCAAATCAGATTGTTAATTTCTTTTTATTTTCTTTTCAGCCCATGGGAATGTACCCCCATAAATACGAATGGGCATCCGGCACTCAAGACAGCGGCGACTGTTCTATTTGGATCCGAGCAGCCCAACTAGAATTTGATGACGGCAATTGGGAATGCCAAGTCACTGCCAGCGATTTTCACACACAGGATGCTCTTACCAGTCTTCCTATTCGACTAGTTGTACGAGGTAAGAAACAAGAATGTACAGGGAATGAATAAAACTGTGTATAAAGTGGCATAGTCAAATAAACCGACTTGTCAATGCCAATATTAAATAATTAATAATTAAAGTTTTACATAGGTTAATAGCCCGGCGCATTCGCCATTTTCAATGCTATATGATCTTCTATCCATTTATAATTAAAAAAAAACAAAGCAGGCGAGTCATAGGGTGACAGATTTCACCTGGTATATTGTCAATAATGTCACTTGTGTTTGCTGGTTATGTAAGAAAAGTCATAAAAAATGCATTGAAAAACATGTTTAGAGTATCTGAATCAAAAATAATAATTTTAACATAAACAGAAGTATTTATTTCTTTATTAAATTTTTCTTTATATTGCATTAAACATTAGACAGAATAGAAATTATTTATGTATTCACTGTTAAGATGACCTTTTAGGTTATTATAGGAAAAATTAGCACTTTGGCAAAAATGTCTACAATTTTCTTTATAAATTCTCCTATCTCAAGCAAAAATTGCTTTGTTTTTCCAATTTTTTCGTCTGTTTTATGTAACTGTCATATTATTTTTGGCATTTTTCAATTTTTAATGACAGTAAATGTAAAATGTAATGCCAACTTTGTGGAAAATTCAACTTTTCAAAAAAAAAGGCTATAGTTTTCATAAGTGACTCTGTTTTTTTAAACTGTGAATGGATAGTACATACCCTATATATCCGTTTAACGAAGAATGTCACGAAGCATAGAAACTGTGGTTATGTAATGTTGGTCGCCTAAAATAAAAAAAGCACTTTCTGGGCATTGCTCAGTGGGTTTATAGGAGTTAATTTTAATTAAAAATCATCAATAAGCGTTTAAATTTAGAATTTTGGTAATTTAAAATACAAAACTAGAATGGGTAGAAGTCGAAACGCGTAGAAGTTACTCTTCGCAAATAAGTAGCTCGAGTAGAATTCGGAATCGGTAGAAGTGTAGTTTTATATTTTGTAAATCAAAGCTTAATCAATTTTTTATATAATTGCTACACATTCTATGGGATACTCTTCGCGAGAAAATTATTACAGGATATTTAATAGTTTCTAATAAAACAAAAAATTATGTAAATAAAATCTGCGAAGAGTGCAAATTATTAACAGAAAACACGAAGAATTTAGTTAACGAAGAGGATAAACGTCAGTTCTGACGTTTAAGATATTTGAGGTTATTTGTTCTGACAGCTGGCTTTGTTTCTTTGTTTGAAATATTTTTGGCATGGCCTCCTTGACCGACGCGTGACGCGTTTTGGACTTAAAAGTTTTTTGCTACTGAAATCTTTTAGTTTTTGTTTTTTTAACCTTACTGGCTAACTTTACAAAAAATGAACCAACATTTTTAATAGAAAATTAAATTTTTATTAATTTTGTAAAAAATATTTTTTTTTGTAGATTGAATAATAACGGAGATAGGAGGTTTTTTGGTGCAGGGGGGTAATTGGGGGGTCGGACAAAAAAACTAAAGAATACTTTTTGATGAAGAATTAAATTGTCTATATTTTATGTCGAATTAATTTTTTTGTAAATTTAATGATAGTCGAGCTACGATTTTTTTTTCATTTGGGGGGCTGAAAAGGGGGCTTTCTAGTATTCGGATTCTTATTAAAAACAATAGGGATCTTCCTTTTATAGGGATCGATTTTTCCTTAAAATTTGAATTGGATTGGAATTTTGGTTCTTAAGATAGCGTGTTTACAAGAAACGTGACATACATACACACCGACCGACCGACCGACGGACGGACAAAAAATGAAAATCTTAAAAAGTCATGAAACGCACGAATCTGCAAGAATTTTTGCTCTAGGATGAAAATTGACGATTTTAGGATTTTCGTATCGATTGCAATATACTCTTCGGACCTAGTCTTGCGAAGAGTATAATAATGCTTCTAAATTGCCAAAATTCTGTATTTAAGCGCTTCTTGATGGACCTTTAGAATATTATACTTGTGCTTTGTTTATTTATGTTGCTGGTAAACATAATTTTTAATTAAAATTATCTTTTATAAACCCACTTAGCAATGACCAGAAAGTGCTGTTTTTTGGCAACCAACGTAACATAACCACAGTTTCTATGCTTTGCGACATTTCCCCTTAAAGGCTAAAATTCCATTTTAAAAATACTGTTGTAGGAAAATAACAAATAATTTAGCCTTAATAAGTGATGACATAACTAACAACTCTTAACGAGTGAACTATTATATAAAGTAGAAACACTTATCCACTGGAGCCCAAACGTTGAATTAAAACATTAATAGCAAGTAGCAAAATGGAGTGTTATCAATTTCCTGGAGTGGCCACTTAAAACGCACATTTTTCGCTGACATTTCGCTTATTTTTCTTTTGCCTAAAGCACGACGAGGGTCTTTTTGTTAACAGCAACAATGAAAAACTATAAAGAAACGTTTCTTATTGATTAAATGTCAAGCTTGAGCGCCATTTTCGTGTTTTTCTTGCTCCAAAAACACCAATTATTAAATTAAAATAAATGATAAGTAATTTATATGAATTACAAAGGCCTTAAGCAGAAATAACAGATTTTGTTTTAATTTTCGGCCCCATATTCAATATTATTTTTATACTATTACTACAGTCAATCTGTCCTAAATAATAAAGGGACATCGACAAAATTCTTGGTAGGGCCGCCTTTTTTTTTATATGATCTAACTGGATGTCCAAAGAGTAAAACCTCAAATTGGCGTATATCTACCTATTGTAGAAACAGAGTTATGGCCCCCCAAAGGGCCCCCATTAATTCATCACGGTGGAACTGCACCAAATTTTGGAAATAGATGTCAAATAAGGTTTCAAAAAGATTTTTATGAAAAAAAATCTCTAAAAAAATTACTTCACCCCCTAAATAGCCCCCAAAGAGTTAATAACCAATCACGTTAGATTTACACCAAATTTTGCAGGTAGATGCATAATAAGATGCTTAAAAATATTTCCTTATAACTTTTTTTCAAAAAATAATTCCTTCGCCCATAAACGAAGAAGGCTTGTAAGGGGGGCATTGCATTTTTTTTCTTTTTTAAGTTATTAATAAATATTTTTAAGCATTTCATTTTACATCTATCTGCACAATTTGATATAAATCCAACGTGATTGGTTATTACTCTTTAGGGGCTATTTAGGGGGTGAAAGAATTTTGTTAAAGATTTTTTTTTTATATAAATCTTATTAAAACCTTATTTGACATCTATTTGCAAAATTTGGTGCAGTTCCACCGTGGTGAATTAAATGGGGCCCTTTGGGGGGCCATAACTTCGTTTCTGCAATAGGTAGATATACGCCAATTAGGTGTGTTACTCTTTGGACATCATATAAAAAGGCGGCCCTACCAGGAATTTTGTCGATGTCCACATACGGATTGACTGTACTAAATATAATGTCGGTATAGTATTTTAGTAAAGACATTTAAATAAATGTGATGTTGTTACAGAAAAGTAGCTCCACAATAACAAAATAGAGATCACATTTCACAACTACAATCCTGTTTTGCTTCTTTGTTATTTCGAAATTTCCACTCGACTTACGCGCCGCCAGATTGAACTTACTTTTCCGGCTGAAAACTTTGCAGTTGTTTAGACATGGAGAAATGCCTTTGGCCAGCGGAATCTTTGCTTTTATTTATGAAGATGAAAACATATTTTGTTGTTTTGGGCGTATTTCTCGGAATCTCTTCCGTTCAACATTATTTCTAACATATAATGACATCTTTAAGAAGGTCCGCTTGCAACGTATCTAAATGGGACATTCCATATAAAATCGACCAATCATAGTTGCTATTATTTAATTTGTTTTATATTTGGAAGGTACAATCCTTACCCATGGTGAAGGTGCAAAACATTTTTTTTTTTTGAATTTTCACAATTTTTCTTGTCTTAGACTAACAATTAAATTTTCCGATTTTTGGATTTTGGAAGATTAAAATTGGTAGTAATCTTAAGTTGACAATGGACACTTACTTTTATTACAAAATCAGGAGATGCATATTTGCACTCATTCTCTACTAGTAAGTACCTCAAACTATTGAAAATGATTAAGTTTAGGTCCAAAAAAAGCTGTGGGACTGGGTAGATTTTTTTTTAATAATATGAAAATATTAAGGTGTTAATGGAGATTCATTAAATAAATATTTTTTTTTTGTGATTTAACTTTGTTTAGAAACAGCAATGCTTTTAAAATGTTACCGAGTACGTTAAATTTAAACAAGATCAAATCATATTTTTAATTCTTGGAAAATTAGTAGTAGTTTTTAGTTGACAAAGGACACATCTTTTTATAAAAAAACTATGAAACGCATATTTGCACTCCTTCTCTACCAGGCAGCTATGGAAAATGACCAAGTTTGGCACTAAAAAAAGTTATGTGGTACTGAGTAGATTTTTTTTTTGATAATTTTAAAATGTTGTAGGGGTAATAGAGACGCATGAAAAAAAAAATTTGGTTTGTGATTTAACTTCGTTTAGAAGTTGCAAAGGTATTAATATGCTAAATTTACACAAAATCAAATCACAAGACCGTTTATTTTTTTTATTGTTTACTATGTCCTTGGTAACATTTTAACCTAAAAATAAAAAAAGTTTACTCACTTTCACATAGCTTTTTTTAGGCCCAAATTTGGTCATTTTTCATAGTTTGAGGTGCAAACTATTAGGGAAGGATTGCAAATATGCAGCTGCTAATTTTTTAATGGAAAAAAGTTATCAAAAGTAAGTACTGGACTAAACCTCAAAAGGATTTGAAATCATGCAGCACCTCGAAAACCGAATTTTGGTCGATTATATATGAAAAAGGCCAAATCAAAAAATAACTCCTAAACGTTTGCTGTTTTTTTCAGCAGAAAAATTAGCTGTCTCTTAATAAACCCTGAAACAGATTATTTATGGATTACGGAGAATGCCCCAACAACGTACCATTTTCTTTATGTGCCATTTTTTTGACACCCTGTATTTCTATTAGGATTCAGTTGTTAAACAATGCAAATTGCATCGGATTCTTTTTCAAATTCCCATTAAATTTGTACCTTTACGGCTTTGTCGAAAATGAGCCTTCCAAATTCAGAATAACAAATTGCACTTGATAGAACAAAAAAGTACCGGATAGAAAAAGTAATTTAATCCACGTACTATGAAGTAGTAGAGGTTTTTAATTTTTCATTTTACAGAGGTAAGTAAAATGTCAAGAGTTCTCGTCTATCCATATTATTCCATTCGTCTGGATTTTTACCTTCCAACCTAAATGCAAATGGGACTATTAAATGGAAGAGAGGTAGACAGACAGGAAGATTAAAGTAGGAAAATTGAAATTTTAAATGAGTTTAGCTTGAGAGAATTTAAAAAAGTTAAACAATAACTTGCTACTTTAGAAGGCACACTTTTTAAGATGCCAGAATCCAATCTTTTTTAATTTCTTTCAAAATTCATTTCCAGAAAGGATTTTCTCTTATATAAACGACTTTTAGCCCAGTTACCAAACAATTGGGCATTAAGAAATATCAGTATTATACAGAATGTCCAAAAAATGGCGCATAAAACGCGATGATACGCTCTTGGGTCATTCTCAGGGATCTCTAAAAAATTGTCAAAAAATTCCATATGTTTATATTCATCGAGAAAAATGCGAACAAAGCTACATAAGTTCGACAACACAGTTTGTAAAATAAATCTTAAAAGCTCATTTAGATTCTTGAGATACAGGGTGCCAAAGTTTCTAAATAAACATTTTTTTTGAGATTACCAATAAACTAAACCAGATATTTATTCAAAACTTAGCACGGGTAATTTTCTTGTCTTTGGGCATAAATTGCGGTAGAATAAAAATTATAATTGGAAGGGGCACATTTGGGGGTACCATGGGGGTTGTTCACCCCCAACTTTTTTGTTTGTTACTCTTTTGGTATTTTCATAAAATAATCGGAAGCCCTAGAATGTGATCTTTAAAATTAATGGTTCTTTTTTTATAAAACTAACCGTTTTCGAGAAAAAAATTCATTGCCCAAAGGCAACAAAATTTCTTTTTTAAGTTTGGCTTTTTTATGTTAATGAAAATAAAACATAGTTTACAATGAAGGGTTAATTAATTTCTTTTTTTATTATTATTTCAAATAAATATCTGGTTTAACTTTTTAGTAATCTTAAGATTAAAATTTTTTTTGAGAAACTTTGACACCCTGTATCTTAGAAACGAAGGATTTTCAGACACATGTTTTTATGAACTTTTTTTCTTAAAATGGGTTCAGGAATTACCCCCTGAATGTTTTCCTAGTTATTTGGTAACACCCAAGATAGATTTTTTTTAACAATTTTCTGGGGTTCTTAGACATGCCCCAACAACGTACCATCGCGTTTATGCGTCAAATTTTGGACACCCTGTCACACAGGGTGTATCAAAAAAAGCTAACTAAATTAGCTTTTTTTGATATGGCAAATAGCTGGTAAAAATCAAGGACAGTAAGAACAGTTTTTTAAAAATTTTCTTCTCTTTGGAAAAAGGGTGAAATTTTTTTAAAAAACTGTATTTATTAAACGTCTTGGATATTTCCCAGCTTTTTGTCATATCAACAAAAAGCAAACTATATGCGGACATTCTCTATAATTGAAAGTGTTTTGTGGCAATGTTTTCTATTTTACCTAAATTTAATTATACTATAAAATAAGTTTTTTACGTAGCCTTTTTTTGTAATGTGAAATGGATAGTGGAATCACATTTTTGATTAAACACAAGCCGTCATTCTAAAACCACATGCATCCCTGTATCCACTGGGGACTAGCCTAGTTTACCGTTAGTAATAAAGCCCAATTGCATTTTCCATGTAAAGTATTTTATTTTATAAACTGACGGTATCTACCATAGGTAGATAGGCACTATATCATTCCAGTTAATATTACTGCACATCCAATGAAATATAGACCTGGTATTTATACCCCCGGTCTTTGCATACGCTATTCTTCTACAGGCAACACAACATGATGAAGTATATTAGATTCCAACTTCATTATTATTGGCTCATGAGGGAATGCTTTATATGGACTCAAATAACTTGGTGTACTACGGTAGTCCTAATTAACTGACAAATATTTCAAATATCCACTAAGACAGCTTTGTACTTAATCATTTATAAGAGACGTTTTTATTACATTCTTTGTAAATTGTAAACACCTCAATAAAACAAGTAGGGGTCAGATAAAATAGTGAATTACAAAATAATCTTTTAGAAAACTAAATATACTCTTTGGGTTTTGGCTCAAGGCAGAAACAAATAAAAAGAAAATACTGAAAAACCATGTTCTTATGGTAATGGAGCGTATTCGTACAAAAATTGGTTGGGGTAACTTAGGAGATCTGTCATACCATCCGTCTTTTTAGATGCTAACTGACATTACTTCTAAATTTTATATTTATATCAAAAAATATCAAAAATATGAAGCTAATATACCCAAAAAAACAACAAACTGCCGGTTTGAAACATTCTACGTACCAGCTAAAAGGTTTGTATAACATTAACGAAGTGTTTTACAACTTTAATTCTTCATAATTAGGTAAGACAGGGCATTATGACTCATTTACAAAGGTACTTTTAATGCAAAATCCGTGCATCCCAATAAATCCGAATTATTTTTAACATTCACGAAAATCCTTTTGTAAATGAGTCATAATTTTCTCTTTTACCTAATTATAAAAAATTAAAGATGTAAAGCACTCTCTAAATTTTATTACCTTTTAGTTGGTACGTAGAATGTTTTAAACCGACAGTTTGTTGTTTTTTGGTATATTAGCTTTATATTTGATAAAAATATAAAATTTAGAAGTAATGTCAGTTAGCATCTAAACCGACGTGTGGTATGACAGATCTCCTAGGTTACCCCAGCCAATTATTGTACGAATACGCTCTATTAGAAGGCAAACAAAACAAATCTTTAATACTACTGTTCATTTCATTTCGTTTAGAATTTTGCTTTTAAGTTCCCAGAACATTTTGCAGATGTATTTGGCAGTATAATCATTGAGGTAATAATAATTTTACTACCGAAACGGGCTAAACATCCGGACCCGAAGGTACAATACGTTACCTTTTGACAATCAGTTTGTGGACCAATTTCCCTAGTTAATAAATTATTCAAAAAGGAAATTTTGAAGGGAAAATTGCAATACAATCCTAAATAAACAGCTTTACTGAACTTATCGGGGTTTCCTCAAATTAAGCGAGCAAAAAAAAAGTTTTCCTTAATAAAAACAAGAAAGTAACTTAGTTTTAAAATAGGCCAAGATAGTTAGTAAAAAAATATAGCAATTCTTGCAACAAATACACAACAGTCAGATTTTTAATATGTGTTAGAAAATCTATCCGGGAAGCTAAACTAACAATATTCACTTCATAATAAGTGTTTAGTTGCCGTGAAATCCCCCAAAACGCCCCCTTTAATTTGCAACATTAGATCACGATGGATCTGCACCAAATTTTACAAATAGGTGCTAGATAAGATTTTAAAATGATTTTCTAAAAAAAAATCTCTAAAAAGGTAAAAATCTATCTATATCTTGACCAATAATGATTTATTATTTAATAATAATAACAACCTAATGGTGTTTATAAAGTTGCATTTGACCCATTGCATAATCGAACAAGCTGTTATTTTAACGAGGAATGTCGCGAAGCATAGAAACAGTGATTATGTAATGTTGGTTGCCTAAAATCAACAAAAAAACAGCACATTTTGCTCATTGCTCAGTGGGTTTACAGAAGTTAATTTTAATTTAAAATTGTACCAGAAGCATAAATAAACAAATCACAAGTTGATATATTCTAAATAGTGGCGTTAAAGTAGCATGAAAAACCTTAAAATCTCTAACTTTGGGGAAACTCAATGGATTGACTTCATTTTTTTTGTAAAACGTTTAGAATTAAATATAAATCACTAATAAAAACTAAAATGGCGCCGCTAGTCCTTCCTGAATTTTTTATACTCTTCGCAAACTATATTTCGCTTATTATTAAGTCCACAGAAAAAATCATTCTTATAAAAATTAAAGAGAATGAAATTTTGTAATAAAAAAAATATTGCCCGCCCCCCTCCGAGCTCTGCCCCCTTATAACCCCCCAAATTTTATGTAATTTTTTCATGCTTATTTTTTAAGGAACAAAATCAACACGCATTATTTACCAAATTAAAAAAAAAATTGATATAAATGTTTAATAATAAGCGAGATACAAATTTTTCCAAGTTGGGGGGGCATAGTGGGGGAGCATTTTTTTTTTAATTTAGTAAATAATGAACGTTTTTTCTATATTTTAAAAAATAAGCATGAAAAAAAAATATTTAAAATTTAGGGGACTATAAGGGGGCGGAGCTCGGGGGGGGGGGGTTGATATTTTTTTTATTACAAAATTTTATTCCCTTTAATTTTCATGAGAATGATTTTTTCTGTAGATTTAATAATAAGCAAGTTACAGTTTGCGAAGAGTATAAAAAATTCAGGAAGGACTAGCGGCGCAATTTTAGTTTTTATTAGTGATTTAAATTTATTTCTGAATGATTTGCAAAAAAAATGAAGTCAATCCATTGAGTTTCCCCAAAGTTAGAGGTGAAATGCTAGTTTGACGCGACTAAAAGGTCCATCAATAAGCGTTTAAATACAGAATTTTGGCAACTTAAAATGCAAAAAAATAGTGCTTCTACATTGCCAAAATTTTGTATAACAAAAATGAATCTTTAGAATATGTCAACTTGTGTTTTGTTTATTTATGTTGCTGGTAAGCACAATTTTTAATTAAAATAAACTCTTATAAACCCACTGAGCAGTGACCAGAAAGTGGTGTTTTTTGTTGATTTTAGGCAATCAACATTACATAAGCACAGTTTCTATGCTTCGCGACATTTCCCTTCAGATGTCACATGAATGAACAAAAAAAAAGAATTAGTTGAATTAGCAATTTTCACACTCGGTCAAAATAACACAAAGCACTGGAGCTGATATCAAAATGTGCACTTGACCTGAAACGACTGAAATGAGGAAATTGCCAAACTTGTGCAAACTATTGCATACGTCTGTTATTGCATCATACTATTGATATCCATTATAGGTGTTTTGTCCAAACTATCTATCTGCAAACTATTTGTGGCCGATGGGAGATTTCTGTAGGTAGCAAACTTGTTAGATATGCCTTGAGGTATGGATGCGACCATCCATCCATCCATCGATGGATACGAGCTTCGGGGTGTTGTTCATTAACTGATAATCTTGTACAAATGTTAACGTCGAGTTTAAGATTATTGATTTAGACTCGTCAAGTGTGGCACTTGGGAGAATTTCAGTAAACACATTAAGGTTGCAACTAACGTAGTTGCCTTGAAGAAATTAAATTCAATTTCATTCGAATCATTCGATTTTCTCGGCTTGTAAGCTAGTTTTAAGTGTTCTTGTAAGAATTTGATTAAATGTTGTGTACATGTAATTTTTCTACAGGATGTCCCCGTTTAGTTTGCTTTTTTTGATATAGCAAATGGCTGCGAAAAATACAAGACATTCGGTAAAAACAGTTTTTTAAAAAAGTGCCCCCCTTAATAAATAATGGCTTTTAAACAGGTAGACTAAAAACACGTAATCGTAAATATTTACCAATTGATTTGTCTAACCATCATGAAATTTGTACAATCAATAAAGGTAAAAAACGGTCATTTAAAAACCATTTTGAAATTTGGGGCCCCTTTTAAAATGGGTTAAACACTGATAGTGTTGATAAAAACTGCTTGTAATTTCTTTAATTTTAAGAATTTTGTTTATTTTTTTGTATACCCCAATTAAAGAAAAAGCTTTTTTTTATACATATCATTTTTTAGATACAAAAACTCTCTTAATGTACCCCATATTTTGCTTTTGACTTGACAAGAAACTGACTTTAATTTAGTGACGGTAGTCAGTGACCAAAAGAAAGTCTAGTCCTATGCAAAAATATGAAATACATTAATGATGTTTTTGGCAGTTTATTCGTAAACGGTTCAGTTTCTCAGAAATTTCAAGTGGTAAAAAAGTTTTACTTTGAATTGGGGTATTTAAAAAAATAAACAAAAATTCAAAATTCTTGAAGAAAAAGAATACATGTAGTTTTTATTTACACTACCAGTGTTAAATCCATTTTAAAAGGGGCTTTAAATTTCAAAATAGTTTAAAGTGACCGTTTTTATTACCTTTATTGATTGTACAAATTTCAGAATGGTTTGACAAAACATTTGGTAAATATTTACGATTACGTGTTTTTAGTCTACCTGTTTAAAGGCTATTATTATCGAAGGGGAGCACTTTTTCAAAAACCTGTTTTTAGCAAATCTCTTGGATTTTTCCCAGCTATCTCCCATTAAAAAAAAGCGCATTGATCGCGGACACCCTCTATACTATTTGTGAACGGTATTAGTACTGTAAAAGAAAATCCTACAAATTTTTGTCGTTTCAATTTTGCTTTGTAAGATAAATAGATTGATTTGGATTCCTTTTGAAATATGCAGATGCAATATACCAACAGCATTTATTATCTAAAAATCCCTCTATGCTCCAATACTTCTGAACTCTTCTGAACCCTTCTAAACATGTTATATATTAAAGCTCAAAGGTGTATTACATTTTAAACTTATTGAAATTTAAAAAGCACTGATTTAAGCTTATCTACCTTTCTACAAAAATTTGCACTACCTATACACATCAAACGATAAATTTACGAGGTAAATTCTCCCTTCCGTTTACTTAGTTAGGTATCCGGCAGTCTGTCTGGCTGATTGCAAAATAAATATGGAAAACAGAAGTTCGTCTTTTCATGTGTTACAAAGAGACTTCATTCAGTCTTCAGTAGATGAAGTCGAAGCGTTGTGCATTCATACATTGCTTAAGGTGCATTCAGTTTTATGCATTTTCTAATGAAAAGTTTTGTGTCTGGACAAAAGCTTGATTTCGCTTTTTTAAATGGTATCATTTAAATTTAAACGAATGTCTTTTTAAAGGGTTAAAGCACCACATTACAGAGTTGTGTATAGAACTACAACATAAACTAACGCTTCTTGTTTTTTTTCTAAAAGAAAACAATAAAAAAAAATTAACAAAGTAATACTAACTTGACTTAAGTTGTACAAAAGATGGGTTTCTAAAATCCTGAATATGTCTGGAAGAACCTAACTTCTTTGTGTATGTCAAACTGTTCCAACTTTAGACACAGTCTTACTTTACTACTTTAGTTTTAAGTTTTGTACATATGTAGGTTCAAATTAGTTTGCTCATGCTAAAATGCTCTCGAAAATACCTTGATTTCAAAATAAGTTTTTTATATTTGCGTTCTATAATATGCACATTATGAAACCCGAAATTTGGTTTTTTAAAGTTTCTAAATTGCTTCATTATTAAACCCAAAATTTTATTTTATTGGTTGGTTTTCCTGATGCAAAAAGATAAATTTTTTTCTTGCAAGGTACTTTTTATTTACAAATTTTACTATTATTATCAATCGGGGGACATAGTTTTTTTGTAGAGGGAATAACTAGAAGAATTGGAGAAACGATATCAATGGTTACATTTTCTCAAAAACGCCTATTCATTCGGTATTAAGTGAGTAAAGTTTACAAATGTCATTATTCAATATGTCTGACCTAAATTTACCTTTTACTTCAAAATGTCAATAGTGCCAATCCAATAAAAATAAAACTTTAAGTTAAGTTTTTAATTTAAATTAAGAATGTTTTTTAGTAAATTAAATGAAACAAATATAAAAAACTCGTTGTATAAGGTGTTTTTTAGCACTTGTCCATTAGAAGACTCGCCGCTACGCGGCTCGTTTTCCAAACCTGTACGCATGCTAAAAAACGTTCCTTATAAAACTCTATGTTTTAATATTAGGAGCATTAAAAAAAAACGCGGACATGTAAAGCATTATTCGCAATGTAAAACACTAAACAGTTTTATTTAAAAATATTCACTTTAACAAGTTAACAACTATTTTTCATTACAGGACATGATTAATCGCTGTAAAATTTACATTACTTCAGTTGATAGTGCTATAAATCTGGTTTATGGGCATGCAACTATTATCTAACGTATACCTCTAAATTTTGTTATACATTTAGAGCATAATTAAATTTATTACTAATTATAATAGAATTCTGTCATTTTGCATGAATACAATGCTTACAAACATTTGTTAATTAACACAATTTTGCTGAATATTTAATTACAGTTTGCAAAATAAACCAACTAAAGCAAGCTGCTTGTATCGTTCTATATTAAGGCCTGCGAGATTCATTATTTATTTACGAAGGTTTATAAAGAGAAGTCAGTCTTTTTGAGCGCTGGTTGATTGTGACACTTAAAATAAGGTTTTTTATTTTTATAACGCATTATACGTTTAATCTAATAAACGTAAAGCATTTTTTAGTAAAATTTATTAAGTAAATATTGCAAAAAATAGCGCAATTTACATTTTTTAGAAAATGGCGAATGCGCCGGGTTAAATGTTCTTAAAAAAATGAAATTTAAAGCGGAAATTATTAATTTTTGAAGCATAAAAGCCGGTTTTTAATAAGGGATATTATTTGCAAGGATGAAGAACCGTCATAAGAGCGAAGGACAATTTAATCAAACTGCAACTAACAATTAATTTCCTGAGTTGCATCTTAATCAGTAATTGTGGCGGTAAAAACTTTCACCTGACAGCAAACAGACTACAAAACTTTTAATTAAAATATATTAAAACGTTGCACTATTTTAAGTGACACGAAACCACTTATCACAAAATTTAATCAAATAAACACATTTCTCTCCAAAATCTTGCCTCCTTTTCCAGAGCCATAAATCAGGAAGAGAGTACGTTAGGAAATCCTTAGTTTACGGTCACAATAATGCAGAGATGTTATTGCTTAGTTGCTTCTAATTTGTTTTGAATTTTGTTGGCAGGAGGTTGCAACGGATCTAAAGATTTATGAGTGATTTCGCTACAGTGAGCTTCATGAGGGATTAGGATGCGCGGCTCATATTTCATTGGGTGTATTATTAATTATCATCAGCCACATAAGGCAATTTGTGCGCACATATGGCGTAAGCATACGTCACATATGAATTGTGCTTATTATTCTCACCAATTTGCCAGGAAAATTTTATACCTACCAAATTACGAGAAAAGGGGAAAAGTAATTAACTGCTATTTTTTAGAACTTATAATCTACATATCAATCGAAAATAATGCTTAAGGTAAACAAAATTCCAATGGTGGCCTACGAATTCAAAACACCCAGTAGTATTGTATAAAAGTTACATTTTAAAAAATTGTCTTAAGGATAGAGCTTCAAGAGATTCGAAGATTTGTGCTCCTAAAGGCACATATAAGTCATCTCCGTTGAGCTCTCGTCAATTCTACTAAATGGCACATATTAGTTTATTATTAAATCATTAGATGGTTAATTTAATTATTAATTCTTTTTTACCATTTCAGGAGATTTTGTATGTTAACGAACCTTTTGGTTTGTTTCTGGTTCTCATGCTTTATTTTTGTAAAAAGGATAAAAGAATTAAGAATAATGAATCGAAAACAATCGCTGTTTAGGCATTAGCAGAATTTCCATGGGCGTAATATTACATTAGACTTGTAACATGACACATCTAATGATCCTGATAAACAGACAAGACTTATTTTCGATACATCGCCCTTCGGGGCCAAACGAGGGGCTATCCATCTTCAAAAATGTAGATACTTTAATTTCATAATGGGTAAATCACTTTTGGACACTCTGTAAAACAAGATAATGCAAAATTATAATTACAAATTCAAAGTGATTTTTAATAATTATTTCCAAAAAAAAATGTCACATATTACAAGAGTGGTTATCCCCTCAAGCCATAACGAGGGCTTTAAGCTCTGAAATTTAATTCATTTATCTCCTAGCAAAGCAAGAACAAAGTACCCGAATATAGTAATCGATTAGCCAAAACCTAAATCATTAATTTTCATCGTGCAGCCATCAACATTCCTTCAGCACTAATCTATTTTTAATCAAATTTAAAAGTAGTTTAATCTAAAAATCGATGATAGTTAAATTGTTCCTAAATACCTAAAATTGTTTTTTATTTAAATGGCTACGTAAAAAATAAAAATCGGTTTTTTTTGTTATGTACAAAGTGTATTTCCTTTATCTAGAAAGATTAATTCGCAAGAAATAACTTCTATCGGTTGCAATTTCAACCCAATTTCAAGTTATTAAGTAGATATCAATAACTCGAGTTAGTTTGCGGTAGATGTGTCAATATACACAGTAAAGTTAATTATGATGCTACATCATCGTATTTACATTTCATAGCATTTGAAATAAAAGCATTATCTTGAACGAGCAATTTCAGGTTTTCGCTTGCAATCACATAAAAGCATATTCTACTCGTTATATCTTTATTATTCCACTATAAAAGTCAAATTTGCTTTTCTCTCATTACTTACCCACCTAGCCAAGGCGGGATGAAGATACAGCGGTTCCCGACATTTTAACCCTTTATTTATTTGAGGCATGTAATTTGATTTTATACTCTTGGAAAACGAAGTTCAAAAAAATAGATTTAGGCATTTAAAATCCCAACAAGTATGTTTCTAGGACTTATTTAGACTAAATTTTTACAAACTGTGAATTAAATTTATTCTGTACTTTAGCACCCTGTATTTATCTAGATACAACCACAAAATAAGCCAGACTGCGAGTTCTTGCCAAATAGAATAACTTCAGTTATTGTTTACAAAGTATAAAATTCAAGTAAAATCAGGAAAAATAAACATTTTCACTGGAGCTCCAATTATCCTTAGTATACATTTCGACTTTCTACATTCACTGTGCTTGTGTTATTTGGTGTCAGGTGGTGGTTCTGATTTTATATTTTAACTATTTTGAACCAGTTTTGTACCCATTTAAAAGTTTCAATTTAGTTTTGAGCCAGTGTAATTTTCAAGTTACGTTTTGGTTATTTTTAAAATTTCTTCAAGCAGACTGATTTCAATTTGTACCTTATTTACGAAATGAATCTGGGTAAATTTATTTTTAAATTAGCCTAAGTAGGTAACTTTAAAATTAATTTTGAAATTAAGCTTAGAAATTCAAATTCACAGATTCGAATTATTTCTAGTTTTCAAAACTACATTTAGTTTGAATATACGATGGGGCACTCATAGTTAACATTATTTAGAGGTCTTCGTGGACTTTTGTAATATTCAATATTAAGCGGTTCGTTATAAATTAAGGACACTTGCATTAATAATGTGTTTAAACTTTTTTTCTCTAAATATACCAACTAGAATTCTCAATCCATTAAACTTAAATTATCAACAGTAAGGCTAACAATATTGAACAATAAATGCACTTAAAACTTTTCCAAACTTATGTACTACTTTATGTCCAAGTTCTTTCATGAAAATATTTATTCACTCAATATTGTAGTTGTGTCCAACCCCCAAAGCCGAACTTGTCGAAAGTAAGTACAAAAGAGCGGAGTATAAATCACGTGTGCCGTGTTTGAACATAGATGAAAACTAAAAAGTATGAACACACAGAGCCCAAGTTTCCTGCAACACTAAACTTTATTGTTGACTTTAAGTTTAAACGGATTACCCCGAAATAACTTGCAATATAAGCAGTCATAAATTCATTCTTTTACTCTATATTAAAAGCGGTTACGCAGAATTATAAAGTTTGTTAATGTCCAAAATCTTTAGTAAACTTTTTAAGCAAAATGGGCAAAAAGTCCTCAACAGGTTGAGCGCCTTAATACATGTCTCTTTATGTTATTAAAAACTTTTTAAAACTAATTAAGGCCTGGGTATAAAATTAATCCTTCGGGCTGTAAAAGCAAATTTTAATTAATCTTTTTTTGCTGGATTTTTCTACATCGGTCTTGCATTAGCTAAATGAAATGTCAGATTTACTTTGACAATTTTTTTCTAAGAATTTTTATAAACTTTTTTTGTATGATGTGCATTTTTATTTTGCACATTTTACGACCAATGACAACATGATGATTAAATAACCTTTGCAGAAGGTCAATGGCGAAACGTCAATATTTTTTCAGCTTTAAGTAGTCCATCTGTATTTGGACATCGACAAAATTCCGCGTTTTTTTATATAATGTAACTGGATGTCCAAAAAGTAAAACCCCAAATTGGCGTATCTCTTCCTGTTGCAGAAACGAAGTTATGACTCCCCAAAGGGCTCCCTTCAATTAGTTGTCAAATAAGGTCTGAAAAGATTTTTACAAAAATATTACCTCTAAAAAAATTCCTTCACCCCCTAAATAGCCTCCAAAGAGTAAAAACCAATCACGTTAGATTTACACAAAAATATTTCTTTATAACTTTTTTTCAAAAAAATTTTTATGACCCTCTTAAGAGCCTTCCTTGTTTAAGGGGTGAAGGAATTTTTTTTTAACTGTACTATTTTAGTTAATGGTTTTTTATTTATTGTATTTGTATGTTTCTTGGCAAAAACGCGTGATACGATTAAAAAACAGAATATCCTAAAAGCATGTTTAAATATTTTATTTTCTATTACATAATTGCAAAATTGCCAGTGAAAAGTAATTTACTTAAACGCAAATTACAGCCATAAACATTAGTTTATGGAACACTGCAATGTATTGTATGTCGACTTAGCAATTTACAAACGTATAGTATGAATTATTTATTTATTCAATCATCGGTTTTAGTTGAAATGAAGGCAACTATTATGCATTAATATTCTTCATAGTCAGCATTATTTCTCATATTTTGAATAAATTTACCCTTATATGCTACGATTAACACAAATCTCATTGGATAGTTCTTATTTTTTGCCTATAGAGCAGTAGCCTTTAATCAACAAAACTTTATCGTAAAATACCTAATCGTTATTTCTTACTGAAGGATTTTCTTTTACCATGGAGATAAGCTGTGAAATTATCTTTCATAATTTTTGCTGATTGAGTTTTGTAAGCCAATTGTTTATTTTAATTTATTCCGTAAAAAAATAATTAGAAACAAAATCCCGCGCCTGATTCATCCAAAATTAAAAGAACCTTTTTAAGTACTTATGCGGGCGGTAAGTTGAGAATTTGCATTTCATTAGCTTTGGATTTTTCAGGAAGATAATTGAGTTGCGACAACTAATGAGCAAATTAAGAGAGGAGATTATTCATGAATATAAACTTAATTGGATAATGAAATTGTTAAAACTTAATTAGGAATTGTGAGCATTTCGTATTGTTACTTTTGTTTTATTGTCTCTCACTTTTGGGTACTGGATTAGGCACTTGGGATGCCAGTTGTCAAAGTATTCAATCTTAAAACTTCTTTAATGTCCGCAAGCATAAATTTTAGAAAATAAAATCACAAATTTTGTGGGACAATTAGGAACTTATTTTAAATGCGGTTTAAAAGTGTCTTTTACAACCTATGGTCTGAATGGAGAGTATTCGTACAAAAAATGGTTAGGGTTACCTAGGATATATGTCATACCACCCGTCGTGCCAGATGCCAACTGACATTACTTCTGAATTTTTATTATTATCAAATACAACGCTAATATACCTAAAACAGCAAACTGTCGGTTTAAAACATTCTACGTACCAGCAAAAAGGTTTGTATATCATTTAAGGAGTGTTTTGCAGCTTTAATTCTTCATAATAAGGTAAAAAAGGAAATTATGACTCATTTACAAAAGGATTTCCGGGAATGTTTAAAATAATCCGCATTTTATTGGATGCACGGATTTTGCATTAAAAGTACCTGTAAATAAGTCATTCTGTCCTTTTTTACCTAATTATGAAAAATTGAACCTGTAAAACACTCCGTAAATGTTATACAAACCTTTTAGTTGGTATGTAGAATGTTTTAAACCGACAGTTTGTTGATTTTTGATATATTAGCTTTATATTTAATAAAAATATAAAATTCAGAAGTAATGTCACTTAGCATCTGGAACGACGTGTGGTATGACAGATCTCCTAGGTTACCCCAACCAATTATTGTACGAATACGCTCCATTCGTATTAGATATAGGATTTTAACATTTTGGTTAAAAAAATTTGCCTGCCTCCTTTGCATGCCTCAATAACATACCATACAGGTTATGTGTCAATTTTGGGACACCTGTAGACAGGACTCAAAGTTTTTTTTTTTAATATACGATTGAGCCTGTACATAATTTTACAGCGATTAGTTTTCCATCCAGATAACCTGAACCTATTTCTAGTTCATCTACTTTTCGCTTATATTACTTGAAACTTTTAACTAAACATATTATTCCATCTCGTTTAGTTATTTACCTGCGATGCTTCAAACTTTAACGAGCAATTATTCGGTACACTCATTATGTTTGCTCGTGATAGCACACCTATAAAAGAGCGAAAACAGTAGAAATTTCACGTTGCTATCAAAACCAAAGTTTGATGGCTCAGCAATTCATGCTCAAGCAACTAGCACACGGGACGCATAGTAATTAAAATTGATTTTGCAATTAGGAACGCAATCAAATCATGGCTATTAATTAATACTTGCCTCAATCTTAATTATTCATTATTAAAAACGTACAGCGTTATGCATCCATCTTTAATTACATTTTCTATACTTAGACCTTAAGGCTGCCTTAAAATAAACACATTCTTGAAACTACCTTGAAAGAAATGTCGAGCCAACATTGGAAATGGCGAATGCGCCGGGCTATTAACCTACATATTAAAAACTCTCTAGCTGTAATAGTATAATTAAAACATTGTGTTTTATAAGAAATAGCCCAATTATTCTAATTAAAATTTTTAGATTCCTTAGAAAAAAATCCCAACCAAGATCTGCTTATGCAGGATTGTAGGCACTACCTCCAG
Source organism: Cartodere bifasciata (assembly GCA_963920755.1). NCBI lineage: Eukaryota > Metazoa > Arthropoda > Insecta > Coleoptera > Latridiidae > Cartodere > Cartodere bifasciata. Next base: position 27,355,644 of record OY987194.1, on the reverse strand, counting down.
GAATATAAAAGTGAAAAATTCCCACAAAATTTCCGTGACGTTTAGCCCCCATCTTGCATAGAAGTGAGGAGTTAGTTTTTTGTTAATACCTAAACTATTCGGCACTTTTAAAAAAAGTTTTAAAAACTTTTAGGAACATTATTTTAATAAGAATACAATCGTTTTTAAAAAAATAATAAATCACCAATATTAACGAGTCTATAGCTCTTTAAAAATCACCTTATTTCATCATAATCGTCTATCTTAGTCATAGAATCCTGAAGCATAGATTGCAGCGTTCTGTGTAGGACCAAATTAGCACATTTTCAAAGTGCTATAAAATCGTTCATATTGGTGATTTATTAGTTTTTTAAAAATGATTGTATTCTTATTAAAATAATGTTCCTAAAAATGTTTAAACCTTTTTTTAAAAGTGTCGAATAGTTTAGGTATTAACAAAAAACTAACTCCTCACTTCTATGTTTCTGGGGTAGTCGCTACAAACCTGCATAAGCAGATCTCGGTTGGGATTTTTTTCTGGGGGCATTATTAGAATGATTGGGCTAAAACGTTTTCCAATGGACAAGTGCTAAAAATGGCCTTATAAAACGAGTTTTCTTTACTACTTTTTATAATTGCTTCAATTAATTTATTAAAAAGCATTTTAAATTTAAATTAAACACTTAACTTAAAATTTTATTTTTATTGGATTGGCAACATTGACATTTTGAAGTCAAAAGTAAATTTAGATCAGACGTATTGAATAATGACATGTGTAAACTTATCTCACTTCATACTGAATGAATGGGCCTTTTTGGGAAAATGTAACTGTTGATATCGTTTCTCCAATTCTTCTAGTTATTCCCTCTACAAAAAAACTATGTCCCTCGATAGTTTATTGTAAAATTTGTAAATAAAAAATACCTTGCAAGGGAAGAATTTATCTTTTTGCATCAGGAACCAACCTATTAAAATAAAATTTTGGGTTTAATAATGAAGCAATTCAGCAACCTTAAAAACCAAATTTCGGGTTGCATAATGTGCTTATTATAGGTCGCAAATATAAAAAATCTTTTTTTCACTACTACCTATAGAAAAGACAATTTTTGACCGATTTTCTACCAGAGAAATCACATTTCTCTCCCTTGGTCAATAATAATTTCCATGTCTATGTACACTGTACAATAATGAAATGTCAAAACATATGTCAAGGTTTTATCATAAATAGAACGGTACTTACAGCAGTTTTTGTGATTTTTTGACGAAGATTTTTTTATTTTGAAAACATAACTACTTTAAAATACTTCAAAACATTTTATTGCACAAATATTTTAACAAAAAAAAAATTGTACAGTTGTAAACATGTCGCACTTTTTTCTGTAGCTGTGTCAGTGTTCTATCATTATCATTATATTTACAAATTCCTTATCAGTGACCATCATATTATTTAAATCATTTACGCCATTTACGTACAAATTATGAGTTATTTTGGAATAAACACCCATTTGAAGAACTTTTTATTGTTTTGATTAATGTAACGTCATAGTCATTTCCATGGAAACTTCGATTAATTTTTTGTAAAAATCATATACAGGGTTTTGATAAAAATTGAACATGTTTTTAAATTAACATTTTTCAAGAAAATGCTAGTAGTGAAAAAAATAGTATATAAACCACGGTAGAGAAGGTCTGCGCGGCTCGGGACACAATCTTTGCGCTAGGTCAATAATGACCCTCTTCTCTACCTTGGTTAATAATGTACTATTTTTATGCCGCCATTAGACATAGGACGTTAAATTCATCATTCATTGTCATTTCATTAACCCAAAAGTGTCACATTATGCATTAGGTTGGCCTTTAAACAGAAAGCAATGGTTAAATGCAATTTGGTTCCCTTTACATAGAGGTTAAATGCAAGGTAATAATTTAAATGTAGGGTGTTTATTGTTGCAGTTCCGCCGCAACGACCCCGCATAGAACATAATGGAACACAAGTATTGCCAGGACATAACCTGACAGCGCTACATGGAGAGGTCGCCACCATTAAATGTGTTTCGCATTATGGTAATCCACCACCTGTTCTCAAGTGGTTCCTTGGTAAGTCACGATTTTACTTAAGGCCGATTTATAGAACGTAACTTTCACTTTACTTCCGCTTTACTTCGGCGTAACTTAACCGAAAATTAAATAAAATACATGGGAATGTATTGGCAAATTTATACTTCACTTTAGCGCTACTTTGCTGATTCATTTAGCTTAAAGTCGTATAAAGTCGTACTAACTCAAGACCCGAGCTTGGCGCAAAATTTGCAAAAATGAGATATTCGCCCTTATTGTCAAGGATAGTGATTACGGAATATCGCTTCGTATACGATACCTGTTAGGTCTTCTTATGTAGGTTTTACGAAGCGATATTCCGTAATTACAGCCCAGGTATACATTGTCAGAAGTCGCGAGTTCAGACACATGCGCTTAACTGATCTCAATTTCACGTAACTTTGCAATCTGTAAATTAGGCAAATTTGTAAAGTTAAGTGGAAGTAAAGTTACACCGGAGTAAAGTAAAAGTTACGCTGTATAAATCGGCCTTTACACTTTGCTTATAGGGACATTCCATATAAAATCATCGAATCATAAAAGGGTCATTCCATATAAAATCGACCAATCATAGTTGCTGTTATTTGATTTGTTTTATATTTGGTAGGTACAATCCTTACCCATGGTAAAGGTAGTAAAAAAATCAATATTTTGAATTTTCAAATTTTTTCTTGTCTTGTCTTGACAAAAAATTGAATTTTCTGATTTTGCGATTTTGGAAGATTAAAATTGGTAGTAATTTTAAGTTGACAATGGATACTTCTCTTTATTAAAAAATCAGTAGCTGCATATTTGCACTCTTTCTAAAGTACTAAGTACCTCAAACTATGGAAAATGACCAAGTTTAGGTCCAAAAAAAAGCAATGTGGGACTGGGTAGACTTTTTTTTTGATAACTTTTAAATGTTAATGTGCTAATGGAGATGCATAAAAAAATAACTTTGCTTGTCATTTTACTTCGTTTAGAAACTGCAATGATTTTAAAATGTTACCAAATACGATAAATTTAAACAAAATCAAATGACATTTTAAATTCTTAGAAGATTAAAATTAGTAGTAGTTTTTGGTTGAAATGGACACATCTTTTTATAAAAAATATGAACTGCATATTTGCACCCCTTCTCTACCAGGCAACTATGAAAAATGACCAAATATGGCACTAAAAAAAGTTATTATAATTTAAAAATGTTGTAGTGGTAATAGAGAGGCACAAAAAAAATTTGGTTTGCGATTTAACTTTGTTTAGAAGCAGCAACGGTTTTAATATGCAACATTTACACAAAATCGAGTCACAAGACCGTTTTTTTTAAATGTATACTTACTACTATGTCCTTGGTAACATTTTAACGTAAAAAAAAATAATAAAAATCTACTCACTTCCACATAGCTTTTTCTAGACTAAAATTGGGTAATTTTCCATAGTGTAAGGTTTACTGGTAGGGAAGGAGTGCAAATATGCAACTGCTAATTTTTTAATAGAAAGAAGTTACCAGGAGTAAACCCCAAAAGGATTTAAAATCATGCAGCAACTTGGAAACTGAATTTTCAGTGATTATACATAAAAAGGCCTATACTAAGAAAATGGTTTTATAAAATTCTATTTAATTTGTATTAAACTCTGTGGTTTCTTTGATAAGTCCCCATTGTTGGTATAAAATCACATTAATGAGCTATCTCCGTCATTTCAATTAAGCAGCGTTCACTGTTTTGTGGTTTACCTTACATTTGAGAACACGGGAAAACATGAAGGATTAATCTAATTATACAGTATTTGCTCCTATATCTTGTACTTTGGTCTTGTTTTCCTGGGTTAAATATTACTAAGATGCATCGCGAAATGAAGTTACCCAACAAGAAGTTTCCACGCTTAATTTAAATTTAATATTAGAGCATACGTCGTAACCATGAATCAAATTAAATTCATTCAAAACTAATCTTTATTTTATCTTGTTTTTATATTTAAGGGAAATGTCGCGAAGCATAGAAACTGTGGTTATATATTGCGATCCACAAAATTTGACGTCGACTCTTGCTGCTATCCATTTGTAAAATTTCAATTTTTTTTATTGTTCAAACATTGTCGATTGTCATATTTTTTTACGTTTTACAGCCAGAGTCGACGTCAAATTTTGTGGATTGCACGTTATAATGTTGGTATCCTAAAATCAACTAAAAACAACACTTTCTGGTCATTGCTCAGAGGGTTTATAAGAGTTAATTTTAATTAAAAATTGTGCTTACCAGCAACATAAATAAACAAAGCACAAGTTAACATATTCTAAAGGTCCATCAATATGCGTTTGAATACAGAATTTTGGCAATTTAGAAGCACTATTTTTTTGCATTTTTAATTACCAAAATTCTGAATTTATACGCTTATTTATGAACCTTTAGAATATGTCAACTTGTGCTTTGTTTATTTATCTTGCTGGTAAGCACAATTTTTAATTAAAATTAACTCTTATAAACCCACTGAGCAATGATCAGAAAGTGCTGTTTTTTTGTTGATTTTGGGCAACTAACATTACATAATCACAGTTTCTATGCTTCGCGACATTCCCCGTTAAATAAGGAACACGAAAAAAGTCATTTAAAAGATTCTCCAATTTTCTTGCAAGAGCACGTCGATTTCACCTTTTATTTTCTGTCAAAATCTAACCTTTTAGCTACATTGTTGTTTGTCCTCTTTCTAAACAATGTGAAATGGTAAAAGTAGTAAAAAACTTTTAGCTAAGTTTGTAATTTGAAAAACAGAACAGACGTTCTGTGGCTTTTAGGACTTCACTTAAGTAAACTTATGTAGAAAAGCCAAGACGTTTTATTTCTTTAGTTCGTAATGTTCTTACTGAAAACCTGTTGTCGAGAAAATCATTAGTCATGGAAACTTTACTTGTTAGTTGTTAGAGATTTTTAAAACCATACTTTATGTCATCGCAGACAGTAAGTAAAGCTTAAAAAAAGCGCCGCGAGTGAATAAATTTTGTGTTCAATTTTGTAAGGCTTAAATTTTAAGTCAACCCCACATATAATACCATTTGTTACGTTTGTTAAAATATATTTTTTAATTATTTCAGATCAGCACGAAATAGTTCCTAGTCGGCAACAGACTAACACGACTGAATTGGACAACCCCCGTACGTGGTTAGCCCTTTCTACCCTAGAACTTACAATTTCCAAAGAAAATCATGGTCGTACTTTGCGATGCGTCGCCGTTCACGAATCGTACCCTACCAAATCCAGCAGCATTGAAGTACGCCTTGATGTCATGTGTAAGTTAAAAAAACATTTATTTGCACATCTTTTATTAAAGACATTCATTAACGCACTCCAAAACGTTGATTAATGACCCCTATTAATGCGTGGATACGAGAGCCCAAGTAGCGCTCTTCTATGTTTAAAATTACTATCTATGTTTCTACATTACAAATGTTAAAGTAGCTTTAATTATGGTTCAAGCAAGAAAAACCAAAAGATATTAAATATTTACCGTTGGAAAGAATGAGAAGCAGCCACATTTGTTTTTAAGGAAATAACATTCATTTTATATTCACAATTAATAAAAGTTCGGTGACAGCACTTCTTCTTCAACTTTAATAAATTTGAATGGCCGATGCATTGTTTCTGTTAGTTGGTGAAATAACTGTTTTATTTTATAATTTATTTAATAATGATCTACGATGTGCGAAAAAGCATTGTAACCAGTTCGTATGTTAAATGGCGATTAATAAACTGACTTATTAACAAGCTCGCTGGTAGCGCTCGCTTATTAATCGCCTTTATTAACACTTACTGGTTAAATAACTATTTTTATACGGTTTTTAAAGGGCAAACTATTTCGTGCACTTATTTGCTGAACAAAATCAAAAAGTGCAGCTTTTTGCAAGGTAAATATAAAACCGAGAATTAAAATTGAATTGAGGCTAATTTGACTAAAACAGGGTACTAAATGATATGCAATTACATTCTGATATTTAAAGCAGTCAGTGATGAAAATTGCTAGTTTTGTAAAAATACAATTTTCAACAAAACAATAGATTGGCATGCAAACATACTATTATAACAAATTTCAATATGCGTGTTTAGAGAGTATAACTTCTCTAATATGCATTTATTCAAAATGTTTGTGTTTATTTTAAAGAACCACTTAAAGGAAATAGCTGCTTTCCAAATGACAGGTGACTTCACATGCTTTATGAAAGATTTTCATGTTTCATAACTTTTCAACACCAAAAGTAATGGTCCGTGAGAACGTGTCATAATTTTTTGCCAATCGTGAATGGAACCTAATTTTATATGATTAAAAAAATTTATGCATTTTAATTTTGGAAAAGAATTTTTTTTCTTTATAAATTTGGTATTCACATTTTTACTAATAACTGTATATGTATGTCTACCTACATTATAATTTAAAAACATAGGTTAGTAATAATAATTATACCTAATTGCAATTAATTAGAAATTAGGACCAATTCGACCAATAATTTAAATAAACCAAATTACCACTGATTATTTTCGTAATTGCTTTTGACATGAAATGGAATATTTTGTGATAATATGCCTTAATATTTTCTATAACCCAGATATTTAAATAAATCACAGTTTGATGTATGCAACACTAATGAACAAAATTTTATAACAATGTTTGTTCTAATAAAAATAATGAGAAATTTTGTATATTAACAACAAATTTTAATTTCAACAAAAACCCAAGTAAATATTTGTTTCAAAAAAAGGTTCTAACTATAACAACAAAAAACGCAACAGGTAAACCAAACTGCAGGGGCGAATTTTAGACAAATTTTTTTCTAATAGATAGCCCAATCATTCTAATAATGCCCCCAGAAAAAATCCCAACCAAAATCTGCTTATGCAGGTTTGTAGGCACTACCCCCAGGAACATAAAAGTGAACAATTCCCACAAAATTTTCGTGAAGTTTAGCCCCCATCTTACATAGAAGTGAGGAGTTAGTTTTTTGTTAATACCTAAACTATTTGGCACTTTTGAAAAAAAGTTTTAAAAATTTTTAGGAACATTATTTTAATAAGAATACAATTATTTTTAAAAAAATAATAAATAACTAATATGAACGATTTTATAGCACTTTGAAAATGTGCTAATTTGGTCCTACAGAGAACGCTGCAATCTATGCTTCAGAACTCTATGACTAAGATAGACGATTATGATAAAATAAGGTGATTTTCAAAGAGCTATAAAATATTAATATTGGTAATTTATTATTTTTTTTTAAATGATTGTATTTTTATTAAAATAATGTTCCTAGAAATTTAAAAAACTTTTTTCAAAAGTGCCAAATAGTTTAGGTATTAACAAAAAACTAACTCCTCACTTCTATGCAAGATGGGGGCTAAACGTCACGGAAATTATGTGGGAATTTTTCACTTTTATATTCCTGGGGGTAGTGCCTACAATCCTGCATAAGCAGATCTTGGTTGGGATTTTTTTCTAAGGAACCTACAAATTTGAATTAGAATAATTGGGCTAAGATATTAAACTAGATTTAAAAAAATTTTTTTTGCTAAAACTAACAAAGCAGAAAATTTGATGAAACAAACATTCGTGAACAAATAAGTTATATTTACTCGACGTGTATTTTTGCCCTAACATGTATTTTTCATAAATTGACGCCTTATAATATAACACGTAGTGCCATTTCATTCTGAAGAAAATATGATGATCAGTAAGCGTTCCTTTGTTTTGCAAAACTTTTCTATTATTGACGTGCATTATTTCTTTGTTTTGAACGATTGGGAATAGCATTTTCATATAAAATGTGCTGAATAAGCCGTGCTGTGAGCTGCCATTGGGATAATGGTAATCCCTTAAACGGGAGAATTTGAAATATTGGAACAGACACTGTTATTTGCGTGTTCACACTGGAATTATTTCTCAACTCGGAGAAAGAGCTTAGTCCCAAAGCAATCCACCATTAGACGCCGTTTTAAAGAGAGCGATAATTTGAAAACATTCGTTATTGCGAAATCAATTATAAAACTGAGCATTCATCACTTATTTATGCCAAAATCCTCAATCTTTTTCATATCTTTTGCTGAATTTTTTGCACGTCTTAAATTGCTATAAAGGGTGATTTATAGAACGTTACTTTTACTTTATTTCAGCGTAACTTAACAAATTTGCTTAATTTATAGATTGTAAAGTTACGTGAAATTGGGAACAGGTATGCGCATGTGTCTGAACTCGCGACTTCTGATTATTTACACCTGGGCGGTAATTACGGAATATCGCTTCGTACGAAACCTACATAAGAAGACCAGCAGGTTTCGTACGAAGCGATATTCCGTAATCACCACCCTTAAAAATAAGGGTGAATATCTCTTTTTTGCAAATTTTGCGCATGATTGGCCAAGCTCGGCTTTTGACAGTACTACTTACAGCTAAATGAATCAGCAAAGTAGCGCTAAAGTGAAGTATAAAGTTGCTAGTACATTCCCATGTATTTTATTTAATTTTCTGTAAAGTTACGCCGAAGTAAAGCGGAAGTAAAGTGAAAGTAATATTTTATAAATCGGCCTTAACTCGTTTACAAATCCAACCCACCTTTTTATTTTGAATTGTTTACGTAACAAGGTGTCAGGTGTTAGTTTTTAACAATGCTTTCACATGATCCTTTTATTCTTGTTAAAACATAAATAAACACATAGAAATTGTGATAAATTGCGCCGCCATTACGCGCTTTCAGAGCACTAAGCAATTTTAGTAAAGAGTTTACTTTGCAAACTTTTAATTAAATGAAAAGTATTTGCCACAAAATCCACAAATCCGTTATGATGTAATAAGTATGTCGCTAAGACTGCTTAAAAAGTTCCTATAGCGCAAGCTAAACTCTTAAGTTTTTGTATATACAAAACTTGGGGAAAACAGGAAACATTCAAGATGGTTTTATATATTTTATCATTAGAACTAAGTAGCAGCGAGAAAAAGTTTTTGTTTTAATGCTCGCCGGCATTGAAATTTTATCACGAAAGCACAAAAAATGGAATGTCTTTTGAGTTCCGGTTTTTAATTTGTTTTTAAAACAAATTGGACTTTTGCAATCTTTTAGATGATTGAGTTTTATTTTTGTTGTGACACAAGGGAGTTCTTTTTAATTTTTGATCAAAATTGCAATATATGTTTCAAATTTGCTTTTAATAAAATCATATGTGCAACGAATCACAACGTTAAAATTTAAATAAAATATAAGCAAAGCTAAAAATAGCTCTCGTTTCTTATACCTACGCAAAATAATAAAAAGCTGAAACAGTCTTACAACTTTTATTTTTTCTTTTCTACTTCAGGAGCCTTTGTATTAATTAAGTGACTTTTATTGCAGAGTACAATAAAACGTAGGTACAATAAAACTTTTTATTTAAAGAATTATTTCCTTATAATGCAGTAGAACAACATTTTTGTAAGATAACAATTTTGCGACTTGTTATTCTGCTAACCCGGCGCATTCGCCATTTTCAGTCGTAAACTTAAAAATGTGTCTTATAAGTTGAAAGTAAAAATCCCTCAAATCTATTTTAAAGGGGAATATCGCGAAGCATAGAAACTTTGGTTATGTAATGTTGGTTGCCTAGAATCAACAAAAAGCAGTTCTTTTTAGTGATTGCTCAGTGGATTTATAAGAGTTAATTTTATAATTAAGAATTGTGCTCACTAGCAACATAAATAAACAAAGCACAAGTTGACATATTCTAAAGGTTCATAAATAAGCGTTTAAATACAGAATTTTGGCAATTTAGAAACATCTTTTTTTGCATTTTAAATTGCCAATATACTGTATTAAACGCCAATTGATGGACTTTTACAATATGTCAACTTGTGCTTTGTTTATTTATGTTGCTGGTAAGCACAATTTTTAATTAAAATTAACTTTAATAAACCCACTGAGCAATGACCAGAAAATGTTGTTTTTTGTTGATTTTAGACACCCAACATTACATAACCACAGTTTCTATGTTTCACGACATTCCACTTTAAAGCAAGAATTAGTAGATCAATATGTTATTAATGGTCATGTAAAGAAATCCTGCAGCCCGTACACGTCATTCTAATCTTGTTGACTTCCACAGACTAATTATAATGAATGTTATTTTTTGAACAAAACAAAATAATGATTTAATCACATCTGATGCCTTTCTGTTTATGTATTATGTAGCAACATATCAACAGATTACTTAATTAAATGTTTATTGACGTTGTTGATTGGTTTTACAGTAAATCCAAAACGTTACAATTTATCTGGCTGGATGTGCTCTCATCGATACCCTTTTTTGTAGTGAACTCGTTTAACAATAGAGCACTCGATAAAAAGCACAAATAAAATGGATAGAAATAATTGAATTCCCCAGTAGCTCGTACTACAATAAGTCATTAACACAAACACAAATTGCCGGGATAAAATGAAATATTATATTTGATGATAAAACGATATTCTATCGATATGTTTTGTAGAAATTGCTACTACTATCAATAATACCTTGTGAAGTTCATTTCTATACAATTGTATGGAGATTGCTCTGGGCCAGTTCTGCGTAAACTTTAATTTATTTTAAAATGTATTATCAACTCGGTTTGACCTATGACATTACAGTCCCTATAAACGCAGTAGGAATATTCTATTCCAAATTCTAGTCCGGAAATTGACACAGATGTAAATTTTCCGAAACTCAATAGAAGTGTGCCTATTTAGAAAATACTTTCACAAGGATATGTTTTTGAGTCGGAAAAAAAGCTAAAAGAGTACCACTTATTCTGGTCCACTGAACATTATTAAACAATGTCTATAACATTTATTGTTATGCGTCACGAAGGAAATCAAAAAGCAGGTCGTTTCACAAACATTCAAATCAAACGACGACAGTTCTTCAATTATAAACTTTTAATACAGGGTGTTACCAAATAAGTAGGAAAAAATTCAGGGGGTAATTCGTGAACCCATTTTAAGAAAAAAAGTTCATATGAACATGTGTCCGAAAATCCTTCGTTTTGGAGATACAGCTCCCCCAAAAACCCCTAAAAAATCAGTTTTTTTGCTATAATTTCGAAAAGAATAATTTTTTTAAAAATTTTTGTTGAACCTATTTGATTTATCTAATTACTAGAAATATTTTCCCCTTTGTAAAATTTAAAAAAACGGCTTAATAGTGGGGGCCCTTAGGGGGCTCTAAGAAAAAAAAAAGTCAAAATCGGGCATATGTTTATAGGAACTTTTTTTCTTAAAATGGGTTCAGGAATTACCCCCTGAATTTTTTCCTACTTATTTGGTAACACCCTGTATTTTCGTTTTATAATAAGCACATTATAAAACCCGAAATTTGATTTTTTAAAGTTGCTAAATTGCTTCATTATTAAACCCAAAATTTTATTTTATAAGGTTGGTTTCCAGATGCAAAAAGATAAATTCTTTCCTTGCAAGGTACTTTTTATTCACAAATTTTACTATTATAAACTATCGGGGGACAAAGTTTTTTTGTAAAGGAAATAACTAGAACAACTGGAGAAACGATATCAACGGTAACATTTTCTTAAAACGCCTATTCATTCAGTATTAAATGAGTAAAGCTTACAAATGTCATTATTCAGTATGTAAATTTACTCTTTACGTCAGAATGTCAAAGTTGCCAATTTAATGAAAATAAAATTTTAAGTTAAGTTTTTAATTGAAATTAAAAATGCTTTTTAATAAATCAAATGAAGGCAATATAAAAAAATAGTATAAAAACTCGTTTTATAAGGCGATTTTTAGCACTTGTCCATTGGAGAACGTTCCTTATAAAACCCTATGTTTTAATAAACTATATCTTTTTTACAGACGCTCCAGAAACTCGCATTGTCGGCCTACCAACTGAAGACGTCGAGGATTTAAAAGATTCTGTAGCTATTCGATGCCACGTATCAGCAAATCCCAGAGCATCTGTTGTTTGGAAACGGGAAGGCCAAAGTCAACCAGCAAGTTTGCAAGAGTTACTTCAATTTAGTCCGATTATTAGGGCTCATTCTGGATTGTACAGTTGTATTGCTATGAACAAAGCTGGACAGTCGGAGCCTAGACAAGTACATGTCGACGTAAAATGTAAGTTTAATAACAAGAGCTGGTTACATCAGTGAGAGGGAAAGATCATTTAAAAATTTAAACTTCGCAAATAGCTCATTTTTTATGACTATTTTTTTTATTTTATATAATTGTTACACATTCTATATGATACTCTTCGCAGTAGATGATTAAAAAGGTGCATTTTTTATTTTATTGAAAAAAACGTAAAACTTATTTTTTTTTGTAAACGGGTGGGGATACAAAAAAATTATCACATGCTTTTTTATAGGGAAAAATACAATCTTTAATTTTATTAAGAATATTTTTTTTCGTAAAGTTGATATTAGCGAAAATATGATTTTTTTTCTACTTTGGGAGTGTTTTTAACCCTCTATTTATTACTTGACTTTTTCCAAAAAGAATGGGGCTCTTTCTCTAAATGGTATTGATTTTTGTGTTAAATCTCAAGTCGTTCCGATATACCGTTCTTGAGTTATGGTGGTTACAAATTTCGTTACAGACAGACAGACGGACAAAAAATAAAAGACTTAAAAGGTGAAACGAACGAATCTGCAAAATGTTTGCTCTAGGACGAATATTAACGATTTTAGAGAAGGTCCGACCAATCGCAATTATACTCTTCGACTTTTTCTGTGAAGAGTATAATAAGAGTGAATTTGAAAATATCGTCCTTAAGAGCCCGACACTCAGTCCTTATATCATGTAGAGGGGATACGAGCTGCGGTGGCCAGAATAGACTAAAGACTAGTTGAACAGATATATTTTCATCATGAATATGTGTCTAGAGTAGCCACCTACCATCCGTTCAACTAGAGAGAGGCTTGACCTTGGTCTAATTCAGCACGTTTTTATGCAAATATTTATAAAACTTAGAACCCAAATATCTTAGTTAATTCTTATCCGATTCTGAATAACTTGGTGTCATTAGAAAGATAATTAATTTTGTAATACTTATTGTTTAAAAATTATTTTGGGGCTTAATTTAAGAAAAAAAAAAGTTGTTGTTTTTGGTATTCCCTTCTTTAAACTGCTTTTTTTGCTAAACTAGGGCTACAAAACAAAATGTGCCAAACAATAAGTATTTTAAAAGGAGCTAACATTATATTGTCAAAATTTTAAAATAATTGCTCTAATAATAACGTTAAAAACTGCGGTCTAACTTGTACACAAGTTTGCATAAGAGAAAATGGGTAGTCGGGCTCTTAAAATTACAGCAAAATTTTTAAGGAAGGAATATCCCATGTAAATCTCTTTCATTTCTGTTTTTATTGTAAACTGCTTTTGACCGTAAAATGGGTAAATAAAGCTCATTATTTGAACAAAAATTAATCAAAGCGTAATCCAACAGATATAATTAGAAAAGTAGGAAAGGTGCAAATAAGTCATAAAGCTACCACCAGCTGGTGGATTTACGTCTTTTTTACGTTTGTAATAAACCTGCAGATCTAATATTGCACATCTTGCTTTACACCTCGCTTCCCTGGGTAAATTTAATACGCTAGCGGCCTGCCTTCGTTATTTAGTCACATTGTAATGTACCAAAGGATTTCTTTTATTCCTCCATAAAGCTGAATCAAAAGGGGTTTAAAGTTTCAAGTGTTTCTAGTCATAACAAAAATAGAAATGGGTCAATACGTAATTGGATTAGAATTGACTCTTCGTAGATTTTAAAGTGGACAAATGGTCCTGTAAAATCTTACATTTGACCAGGAAATTTTCTGGGCAGCACAATTTTTGAGAGAAAATGTAGTATTTAATACCTAGAAACATAATTACCATGTGTGCACTCATGCGCATATTAGCATTTTATGCTAGAGCCCCCCAAAGAGCCCCCTTTCATTCGAAATACTTAATCATGATGGACCTAGACCAACTTTTGGAAATAGACAATAAACAAGATTCTTCTGAAAAAAATTCTTTGCCCCCTAAATCGCCCCAAAAAGAGAAATATTTATCATGTTTGATTTAGACCGAGATTTAGACCAAATTTTGCAAACAGATTCAAAATTAGATTTAACTAACCTTTTTCTGAAATTTTTGCCACTTACTTACAATACAATTTAATCTAATTTTGCATAGAAAATTTTTCTTTTTAAAATGTCCTTAAAAACTTATGAATCTATTTGCAAAATTTGGTGTAAATTCAACATGATAAATATTACTCTTTTTAGGGCCATTTAGGGGGTGAAGAAGTTATTTTAGAGAATTTTTTTTACGAAAACATTTTAGAACCCTGTTTGGTGTCTATTTACAAAATTTGGTCTAGATCCACCATGATCTAGCATTACAAATAAAAGTCGGCTCATTGGGGGGCTTTAGCATAAAATGTTAATATGCGCATGAGTGTGCACATGGTAATTAGGTTTCTAGGTATCAAATACTACATTTTCCTACCAAAATTGTGCTGAAAAATTTCTGAAAAGCAAGTATTTTTTAAAATTTTCCCGGACTAAAATAATTTTTTTTTACTAAATTTAACTTATTATTTTAGTATCTTTCAAAAACTGTAATTTGTTCAACTATGATTTTCATCAATTTTGGATTTTTAACACCATCAAATTACTCATTTTCGAGGGTGTGACAATGTCTACATAGTTTACAAAGGTACAAATTTGTCTGTGGCATAATCCGATAATCCTATTTATTTTAATGTTTCAATAAAGGGAAAGCAGTAAGCGTATGGTATTTTGAATGGCGTGATAGTAAATGTAGTTTGCGGCCATCCTAAACCAACATGGATGGCGCGCGGGCAGTTATCAAATTAGTTTGCCTAATTAAGGAACAAATTGCAACTGAAATGTGTAGGACGCTTTCCTATCCTAGCCGCCTGGCAATTCTCTAATCTACAAACTTCACAGATTTCCTCTAATTTATATAAGATGGGGATCCGAGGATAAAACAGAAGGTAATGTGGGTACCTAACGTCGGATGGCTACGCTTTATTAATAACGTTGTCTTTAGCAAACATTCACAGACAGAAAACTTTATGCATCTTTATTTTTAATATAACAAGGCCAACATTTTTGCATTGCAATAAACACACAGCAGCCAGATTTTTTATATGTGTTAGGAAGCTAAATCCACAAATTGCACACTAATAAGAGTTTGGGGTTGGCGTAGAAGCCTTCCAAAAAAACTCTTTAATTTGCAACATTTTGATTTTGATCAATCTGCACCAAATTTTACAAATAGGTGCTATATAAGATTTTAAAAAGATTCATCCAAAAATTAATTCTCTAAAAAAATTCCTTCGCCCCTAAATGGCCGCCGAAGAGAAATATTTAATTATGTTGGATTTACACCAATCTTATTTAGCACCTACCCCGAATTTTGTCAATGTTCTAATACGGATTGACTGTACTATAAATGCCGATTTTAAATTTTTATTAATGAATCTCTTATGCATTAATTTGGTCACTTTAAGTTCGCGTTGATTTAAATGGCGTTAAGCCAATTCAAGAATCTCTGAATGGACCCCTTAACGGTCAGCATCATTTTAAAATAAAATTTTTACTTTGTGGCAGTTTTCACTGCAAATATAGCACAAAAAGCCATTAAATGGATGTCATACGACCATCCCGAGGCCTATAAACGTTAAACTCTGGTTATTAAACTATCAATTGAAATACCTAATACCTATCTATCGATACCTGTAATGTTAATTATTGCAAGTAGCTCCCGAACGTGCTACCGACCGACCGTTATGCTGTAGCTTAACACGAATATCCGATAATTGAGGCGCGCCCCTTACACAGGGTATACAAATTATGACCACATTCAACGTTATATGCTTGGAGTGGTTTTACGTGGTAGTTTTGCTTGGCTTTGAAACTGTGTATTAAAACCATTAATAATATTTCTTGTACTGCATTCTCTTATTGAGTTAATGAGTTATTGCATTGTTTTGGGTGGTTTGAGGAGCGCCTTCATTAAAACAAGTGATTTCTAACTTTAATCTAACATATAATTTGGGTTTGACCTTTGCGAATGTACATTAATTTTGTGTTTAAGGCACTAGCAAACCATTTGCCTTTTTATGGTGTTTCGAAAACAAAACTTTTTTATTTGTTCACCGAAGAGTTTACCGTTTTGGTATTTCGTTATATAATTACGTTGTAAATAAAGATGCATAAAGTTTTCTGTTAGGTCAACATAGAAATATTTTTACCTTGCAAAGAATAAACAACAACCAAAGTTTTATATTCAGGAAACTGACAAAGTGCACACCAATAAATGTTCAGGGTTGGCGTGATAGCCCCCCCAAAAAAACCTTTAATTTGCAACATTAAATTACGCTAGATCTGCACCAAATTTTACAAATAGATGCTAAATTAAGCAAATATTTCTTTACAACCTTTTTTTTTAATTCGATTCTTCTTTAAAGGGCCCTCCCTTGTTTATGATGTAAAGGAATTTTATTTTTGAGAATAAATATTAGGAAAAAGTTTTTTAGCACCTTATTTTGTATCTATTTGTAACATTTCGTATGATAATCCAACCAACGTGATTGGATATTAACCTTTGCGGGCTACTTGTGAGGCAAATGAATTTTTTCTAAGGAAAATTTTCGCGCAAATTATTTTAAATCCTTATTTGACATCTAATTGCAAAGTTTGGTGCAGTTCCACTGTGATCTTACATAATGAATTGAAGGAGGCCTTTTGAGGGGCCATAACCCCGTTTCCAAGACAGATACGCCAATTTGAGGTTTTACATTTTGGACCTTCAGTTATTCGATGTCCCCTCATTATTTAGGACATATTAACTTACTTGTACTTTGTTTTGCGAAGAGTTTGTCAATAAAATGATCGCGATCCAATAAGTCGCAATGGGAAAATATATCTAAAAGCAGCTGCGTGTCATTCTTGAACGATATTAGTACCTCCTAAAATAATCTCATATCTCAAATATCTACAATCTGGATTTTATTGGATATTGCAAAGATATTTACGTGACAATACTCTTTATCATATTATCTTCTATCGAGTCCTTTATCCTGTAAGTAATTTTATTAAAAAAACTGGCATGATAAAACGCTTTAAAGAGCCTTCGATAATCTGAAAACCTTTTGTTGTGTGCTGCAAGATTTTTTTCGTGACAAACCATAATTCGGGCTAAATCTTCGATAAATTTCAAAGAAACAAAATGTTTCAATTCCTTTAGACTGAGTAGAAATAGGTATGAAATCAATTTGCCCCAATTCGTTTAAAATAAAAACGCGGATTTATTGAAGTGGTTAGATGTTTTGCCTGCCTTATTTACATAAAGTAATGTCATTTCCTTCTATTTGAGCCTACAAATTATTTATGTTTTTCATTCTCCATTTATCCTTTCGAAGAATCGTATATTGGATGAAACTTTTTTACAAGCCATATTTTTGTTACCTTGTGTTTCAAAAATAGTACACCCTGAACTTTATCTGCAATAAAATTTTCTTGGAAATACAACAAACAAAAGAATTTATTTTTAAACTCAACGAGAAATGAGTAGAAATTAAAACCAGTTAAAATTTATTTCCGCGAAAAAGTTTCCCTTATTCTGTTGTTATTAGAAATATTTATGTTACCTCAAACCCCATGTCTCTAATAAACGTTCCTTTAGGCTTACAGTTTTGCTATTTTCACATAATTTGTTAGGAACTATAATAAATTCTTAGGCAAACTTACGCACAAAGGAATCTCATAAGTTAGCTTCTCAAGTCAACTATTTGGGTTGGCAGTAAGATAATAACGCCTAGAGACGCATTTTACCGGAGCGAACAAACTCCGGGCCCGGAATTAAGCATCAAGGACACACATTTACGTTTTAGTTTCGGATCTAGTTTCATTCTTTGTTAGAGGTTTAGCTGGATTTTGTCATCGTCTGCAAATTATTTGGTGAAGATTACAAAAAGGACATTTTTAAACAAACAATACATTATTATGCTATCAGCCCAATCATTCTAATAATGCCCACAGAAAAAAATCCCAACCAAGATCTGCTCATGCAGGTTTGTAGCCACTACCCCCAGGAACATAAAAGTGAAAAATTCCTACAAAATTTCCGTGACGTTTAGCCCCCATCTTGCATAGAAGTGAGAAGTTAATTTTTTGTTAATACCGAAACTATTTGGCACTTGAAAAAAGTTTTAAACATTTTTAGGAACATTATTTTAATAAAAATACAATCATTTTTAAAGAAATACTAAATCACCAATATGAACGATTTTGTAGCACTTTGAAAATGTGCTAATTTGGTCCTACAGAGAACGCTGCAATCTATGCTTCAGGACTCTATGACTAAGATAGACGATTATGATGAAATAAGGTGATTTTCAAAGAGCTATAGAATCGTTAATATTGGTAATTAATTATTTTTTTTAAATGATTTTATTCTTATTAAAATAATGTTCCTAAAAATTTTTAAGACTCTTTTTAAAAGTGCCGAATAGTTTAGGTATTAACAAAAAACTAACTCCTCACTTCTATGCAAGATGGGGGCTAAACATCACGGAAATTTTGTGGGAATTTTTCACTTTTATATTCCTGGGGGCAGTGTCTACAATCCTGCATAAGCAGATCTTGGTTGGGATTTTTTTCTAAGGAACCTACAAATTTTAATTAGAATAATTGGGCTATATGTTTATGGGTAAAATTCTCGTTCCTAAAGTGTCACTTTTAAACAGATATACTTGATTGTTAAATTAGTTGCTTTACCTGTCTATCAAATAAAGAATACAGGATGATTATGCAAATAAATCTCAACAGTGTTGCCCCAAAGTTCAAAGTTCCTACATAACGCCAACACGTGACTAATTTGTGAGCTTGATTGCTAATTCTTGAGGTTGGCACAACTTACCTAGGCACCTAAATGTTATGTAGAACCGTATGAAACATATTTATGCAAAAACAACACCTTAAGGGCATTGGTGAATGTTTTGGTTAATAAATTAGTAAAATACAACAATAAGGTACAGGGTAAAGTTGGAATATCTAAACCATGAACCAATAAAAGAAACTTGGGATACGACAAGTATTTTAGCAAGAATAATAAGTTAAGGAGTTTAAAAAAAAATGAAATTGTGTCGAGAAAATTTTTGTGCAATAATCTTTGGATATTTTTAAAATGTTATCCCAACGTTAATGTTTTTCCAAGTTGCTTTTTACTTTTGGCAGCAATGCAATAGACTATTTCCTGCTGATTTTTAAAATTCAAACATGGACCCACCAGTCTTAGCGCCCATCTTAAGACAGGTCTACCAAAAACAGGAATGTCCCGGAAATACATGGATGCTTTGCGCCAGTTAAAACCCAAAAATGCACTAGTGACACACTCAAGATTCAGACATTCTAAGACAATTAAATGACTCAATGACAATTTAAAGAATCTTACATAAACAGTTGATTGTGAAAAAAATTGTTTTCTGTTGGGCAGCCCAATTTTTTAGGGAGGCACAAAAGTAGATTGGCTTTAATTAGTGACCCAAAAATTGAAGTCTGTTCGGCAGTGAAATTTCATAAATCGTATACAAAATCGCGAATAATGACCAATCATGGATTTACATAAAAAAATTGAAATAACCAACAATAAGCTTCTAGGGGTTTCATGTAAAGAATAAGCCAAAAAAAGGTATAGAGTTTCCTTACAGCTCGCGAGGTCAACTAAAAAATTTACTGCGGCGAAACCACTTCTCGTATCTTAACAAAACTTTCGATATAGTCCAAATAAACTTAAAGTTTTTGTTTGGCTCTTGTGGTGCCGTTGGTGGCGCTTCCTATTTGTCTATATGCAAAATACATTATCAGTATCCCATTGATATAGTACACTGATTTAACCACGTATTCCTTGGACAATAATAAGAAAAAAAGTTCATATAAGCATGTGTCCGACTTTGATCCCTTAGTGAGTTTTAGCCCTCTAAAAAAACCCTGAAAAATCAGTTTTTTTGAAATAGTTCCAAAACGAATAATTTTTCAAAAAATTTTATAGGACCTTTTTGATTTATCTAATTACTAAAAATATTTTCTCACTTGTAAAATTTTGAAAAAAGTGTTTATAGTGGGGATTCTTCGGGGCTGTAAGTTAAAAAAAAGTCAAAATCGGACATATGTTCATAG
Source organism: Cartodere bifasciata (assembly GCA_963920755.1). NCBI lineage: Eukaryota > Metazoa > Arthropoda > Insecta > Coleoptera > Latridiidae > Cartodere > Cartodere bifasciata. The sequence continues at coordinate 27,335,391 of OY987194.1, read as the reverse complement.
GAACTTTTTTTCTTATTTTGGTCCATGGAATATGTGGTTAACTCAGTGTACTACATCAATGGGACACCCTGTATAAAAGACAACCCTCGAACAAGGATTAAACATTTATGTATGTTTCATACCTGTCTTATACTTAGACAGCAACTAGGTATCCGTAATAGAAAGCAGATGTCACCTGCATAACCGTACCAACTTTATACGAAGGATTTTCTAGCTCTAGTCTACATTGTTCATGCCGTTGGATGTCTTCTTCCCTTTCTAGTTCCTGCAAATATTCATAATTGCTCTAGAAACACGTCACAGGTTTATATTACATTAGAGAGGTATACTTGGCTGCAAGTGCGTTTAAATTTGTACTTTACATTTTATTATGTCAGTACAGTGCTAAGTATTACGACACTCAAGGAATATTGCCACTTTAAAATGCTGTAGAGCCACGTGTCCCTTTTTATAAAAGGATAATTTATAATAAATGTTTTATATCACTTTAAATTGTGTTGGTGTTACCCAAATTTTTCATTTTCCATTAAAATACTTTTTATTAAATTAGGATTAAGATTTTTTCGGCAAACAAATTACAATCTCGTAAAGGTGGGAAGAGAATTTTAGAACCTTTAATTTTCCAATTTAAAATACGAATCTATATCATGTAAATCTAGGATCGAAAAGAAATAATTGAATTGCTTTTAAATTAAAAAAAAATACTTCATTTTCTTACCTTTACCGCTAGTAACATTCAAAGGCCGATTTATAGAACGTAACTTTCACTTTACTTCCGCTTTACTTCGGCGTAACTTAACCGAAAATTATATAAAATACATGGGAATGTATTGGCAAATTTATACTTCACTTTAGCGCTACTTTGCTGATTCATTTAGCTTTAAGTCGTATAAAGTCGTACTGACTCGAGACCCAATTTTGGCCATCATGCGCAAAATTTGCAAAAATGGGATATTCACCCTTATTGTCAAGGGTAGTGATTACGGAATATCGCTTCGTACGATACCTGTTAGATCTTCTTATGTAGGTTTTGTATGAAGCGATATTCCGTAATTACCGTCCAGGTGTAAATTGTCAGAAGTCGCGAGTTCTGACACATGCGCTTTACTGATCCCAATTTCACGTAACTTTGCAATGTGTAAATTAGGTAAATTAGTAAAGTTAAGTGGAAGTGAAGTTTCGCCGAAGTAAAGTAAAAGTTACGTTGTATAAATCGGCCTTTAGAGCCCGACTACCCATTTTCTCTTATGCAAACTTGTGTACAACTTAGACCGCAGTTTTTAACGTTATTATTAGAGCAATTGTTTTAAAATTTTGACAATATAATGTTAGCTCCTTTTAAAATACTCATTGTTTGGCACATTTCGTTTTGTAGCCCTAGTTTAGCAAAAATAACAGTTTAAAGAAGGGGCAATCATACTAAAAACAACAACTGTTTTACTTTCTTAAATTGAGCTCCAAAAACGATTTTTAGAAAACAATAAGTATTACAAAATAAATTATTTTTCTAATGACACCACGTTTTTTAAAATCGAATAAGAATTAACTAAGATATTTTTTGGGGTCTAAGTTTTGTGAATATTTGCAAAAAACGTGCTAAATTAGACCAAGGTCAAGCCTCTCTCTAGTTGTACTGGTGGTAGGTGGCTACTCTAGACACATATTCATGCTGAAAATATATCTGTTCAACCAGTCTTTTGTCTATTCTGGCCACCGCAGCCCGTTGCCCCTCTACATGGTATAAGGTCTGAGCATAGGATTCTTAAAATTTTTTAGCAAACAAATTATAATCTTGTAAATTTGTGGCCAAGTAAAGGTGGGAAAAGAATTTTAGAGCCTCTACTTTTGCAATTTAAAATACGAATCTTTATCATGTAAATCTAATCGAAAATAAGCTTACAAAAATTAATTAAATTGGTTTTAAATTGAAAAAAAATATTGTATTTAATTTCCTTACCTTTGCAAGTAACATTCAAAAACTAATTGTTTTTGGCTTTTGACTTTTACTAATTTTATTTCTTTTTGTTACAGTCCCTCCAAAAATAGTAAGCATCGGACCCGATCGCGTCAAGAACGTGAAACTTTTTTCCTCTGCAGCTTTTGAATGTATGGCTGAAGGAAATCCTCTACCAACGTACCAGTGGTACCAGAAGTTACCAGGATCGTCCAGTACGATTGTGGAGAGGTCCAAAGGTTCCAAGCTTTTTATCGCTAACGTTACTTATGATTTCCAAGGAGAGTATCGTTGCCAAGTAACCAATGTTATTAAAGGAGACGCAAGGACTATTATTAGTGACCCTATTATTTTGCACGTTCATGGTAAGTCATTTGTGCAGAAAATTAAGGCTATAGATTCAAATTCATAAGTGGGATGTTCTGTGCACTCAAAAGTTCGTAAAAGTCATCTCTCTTAATGTCAGCTATTTTCAAAATTTCAACAAAATTGGTAAAAATACGGTGTAATACATCAATAACTATGACTAAAAATATTTAGCATAATGTTTGTGATACATAGAAGTGGTACTGAGTGCAAGAAATAATAAAAATATTGTAAAATAGTACTTTTGGTGTTTTTCTTTCTACATTGAAATCTTTGAACAAGCACATCTATATTAGAGAAAAACGTAAGTTGCAATTTTAATCATTTACAAGCCTAAAAAACCATCATAAATTAACGTATTATGGTTTAGCATAAACCACGTAATGTAGATAAACCAAAAAATGTATTCGTAGTTCAATAAAAAAAACAAAAATAGTATAATGATTTTTGAAGTCAGATTTTCAACACAAAAAAATAACCGATTTAAGTGAAACCATAATACGTTTGTAGCCCTTTTATTGTAGTTTTCAAAATTACATTTAGTTTTAATATACGATGGGGCCCTTATGTAGATGTGCTGTTTAGTAGAATTGGCGGGAGCTCAACGGAGATGACTTATACGAGCTTTTCTTCTAGGAGCACAGAACATCGAAACTGTGAATTTAAATCACAAGCCTTAAGAATGTTAGAGTGCCTTGATAATTTTGACAGTTATTGTCGCCTTATAGAGTGACGACATGCATCATTCTTTCTCTGTCATACAGATAACGTCATCAACGTTATAGCCAAAGTGACAACAATTAGAACTTACAATCACAATTAATGACGTTATCTGTATGACAGAGAAGGAATGATGCATGTCGTCACTCTATAAGGCGACAATAATTGTCAAAATAATCAAGGCACTCTAAAGAATGTGTACTTCAAAACTTTTAAAAAGAGTCGTACCTCGAAAACTAAATGAGATTTATTTATATGTTGTTAAATTTTGTAAGGTTTATTATTGCAGCCAAATTTTTCGACCCGTAAAGTTAATCATTAATTTTAATTTTCGCTTCCTTTGCCCTCTCTTCTAGTTTGGTTATTTCGTACAGTGTACCTAATAATGCAATTAGTACCTACATTGGATTCATTGGAAAGGCAAACAAATTAAAATCGTAAAAGTAAAGTGGTTGGTATCCAATAAAGTAATTTTCTCGGCTTACTGTGATGCTCTGGGTCTAAAAAGCACTGTAAATTTTCCAATCGATTGTTCCTTGATTAAGTCCACGGTAAACACAGATTTCCGAACTGGGTTGTTTATCTGTGCTCTTCTACAACCGTTTACGTTATCAATTTGGATCATCTTTAGATTGGTTACTATACAGGGTGTTACATAAGTACAAGGTGGTCCTACAACACCTACGTCACAGATTACAGATCCACATTAAAAAACTGTCTGTGAAGTAGAATTTTAATTCTGTCAGATTTAGCCACTTTTTTAGAACAATATTTTGTGAAAATAAAAGGCTTTCTTAGGGAACCCTTGGTATAAAAATGTGCTATAATGTCTTAAATTCAATATTTCAAGTTTAGTTTATTGTAAAACTCTTTTATATACAGTTTATGTCTTTATGTTGTGCTTTATGTTATGATGTGAATTTCAAACGCAAATTGCTTGAGATAGCAACCATATCAAAAGGTCTGATAAGTACCACTGTAAAATTAACATTTTTTTCAAATACCTAGAACAAACCATACCCCTTGATATGGTTGCATTCTTAAGCAATTCGCGTTTAAAGCTGACATCTTGGTGGGTTATCATCATCATCAGATTAATAAGGGACTTTTTAATTCTTGCGGTAGATTTTCGGGTAATTTTAAATTAAAATATCGTAAATAAGATATTATGGAACATTTTTACACCAATGGGACCTAAGAAACTCTCTTATTTTTCTGTAAATAATGTTTTTAAAAGACCAATGTTGGGAACACCGTAAAAAATATCCATTTTCTTTGGTCCGTAATGTTGGTTGGCTAAAAAAATTTCCCAGATGGTATTTTAATGCACTTCTGTGAACTCGGTAGGGCTTGACCTTGTCTATTAAATATCTGATCTACATTTTTGTCAAATTAGAAACTCTTGAAGTTCTTAAACCAACAAAAGAAAGATTTTGGAGTAAAGTACCAAAGGCTTAAATTTTAATTATCCAGTTTGGTGCTGTTACAGACTGTTTAGTTTTGTAATCCGAAACAATTTTAAAGAAAATTAAAATAAAGACAGCTAATCAAAATTCATGGAAGGAAAGCTTTTATAGCAGTTAGTCGATTTTGTCTTAACTGCAGTCTTGTTCTACAAACATTAGTTTTATTGGGTTTTTAAATGGTTTCAGTAAAATTTACAGATTGCGGCGTTTTTAGTACTTCTATAAAAATAAGGAAATACTCATTTGAGAATTTTATTTATCAAACATTAATGACAAATAGTTAAAATAAATATTTTCTTTATAAATATGCAGAGGGTTCTAGCCCAATTATTCTAATGAAAATTTGTAGGTTCCTTAGAAAAAAATCCCAACCAAGATCTGCTTATGCAGGATTGTAGGCACTACCCCCAGGAATATAAAAGTGAAAAATTCCCACAAAATTTTCGTGACGTTTAGCCCCCATCTTGCATAGAAGTGAGAAGTTAGTTTTTTGTTAATACCTAATCTATTCGGCACTTTTGAAAAAAAATTTAGGAACTTAATTAATAATTTTTAAAAAAACAATAAATCACCAATATTAACGATTCTATAGCTCTTTGAAATTCACCTTATTTTATCATAATCGTCCATTTTAGTCATAGAGTCCTGAAGCATAGATTGCAGCGTTCTCTGTAGGACCAAATTAGTACATTACAAGTGCTATAAAATCGTTCATATTGGTAATTTATTATTTTTTTTTAAATTATTGTATTCTTATTAAAATAATGTTCCTAAAATTTTTTTCAAAAGTGTTGAATAGTTTAGGTATTAACAAAAAACTTACTCCTCACTTCTATGCAAGATGGGGGCTAAACGTCACGGAAATTTTGTGGGAATTTTTCACTTTTATGTTCCTGGGGGTAGTGGCTACAAACCTGCATAAGCACATCTTGGTAGGGATTTTTTTCTGGGGGCATTATTAGAATGATTGGGCTATTCTACAAACATAATCTTTTTTAAAACATCTTTTCCATGTTTAAAATAATTTAATTTTTTTTTTAATTTTATTATTATTACTTTTACGGTACTTTTACATGTATACTGTACCTAAATGTTAGTTATAAAGCCAAATTTTCAATAAAATGAATCTACAAAATCATTTAGTTTTTCCGGGTCAGAATTTCTTGCAATAAAATAATTGATCACAGTAATTTTCTTTTAGATTACACTGCCCTTGGCTATTTATTGTTATTTTCTTTAACCAATGTGCTTGCAGAGTAATTTTTGCAGGCAATTGTTACAGCAATAGAATTTTATTTACGGTAAACGTTGTCGTGTAGTACGGCTTACTACTTTGGATTTATGATAATATTCTTTTTAGCAATATAAAATAACATGTTTATAGGATTTTCGTGCCATTTCACTGGAGAAAGGGTTTTGTTTTATTAATTTAGGTTTCAGACTAGGCACCTTGTTTGTTCATGACTATTTTTTGGTCGAATTTAAGACGACAGTAAAGAGTTTTGTTCTGTTATGTTTTACCTTCTTATAAATAAACAATTTAAAGTTTAATACTTGGTTCGACATATTTATTAAGGCCGATTTATACCACGTAACTTTCACTTTACTTCGGCGTTACTTCACTTCCGCGTAACTTTACTTCCGCGTAACTTAATAAATTTGCTTAATTTATAGATTGTTAAGTTACGTGAAATTGGGAACAGTTAAGCGCATGTGTCTGAACTCGCGACTTCTGACAATTTATACCTGGGCTGTAATTACGGAATATCGCTTCGTAAAACCTACATAAGAAGACCTAACAGTTATCGTATACGAAGCGATATTCCGGAATCACTACCCTTGACAATAAGGGCGAATATCACATTTTTGCAAATTTTGCGCATGATGGCCAAGCTCGGGTCTCGAGTTAGTACGACTTTATACGACTTTAAGCTAAATGAATCAGCAATGTAGCGCTAAAGTGAAGTATAAATTTGCCAATACATTCCCATGTATTTTATTTAATTTTCGATTAGGTTACGCCGAAGTAAAGCGGAAGTAAAGTGAAAGTTACGTGGTATAAATCGGCCTTTAGAGTCTCTACGGAACTTAAAACTTAGTAAAAACTTGCACATGTTATTGTTGAAGGATGTTTTTTGTATTTTACTGTTTTTTTCTAGGTGCACCCCAAGTTTTACGACATACAACAACACCCGAAATTTACATTGATAAGGGTAAAACAGCTGACTTAAGTATGGTAGTTTGTGCTGACCCACGACCCCGAATTGTGGCATGGGAATGGGGGTCACTTCGACTTGAAGCTGGCTCCGAAATGGGTAAGATTTTCTGGGGCATATACGAGCTGGCCCGTCATAAAATTTAAAGAACGGTACTTAGGTGGAGCTGGCCACATTTTAATGCATAGGTCATGGTAGAGCTGGCCGCGGCACTTTTTCTATCTGCTACCATGTTAAACAGGTAGAAAAGAAGCTGTGGCGAAAGCTTTGTCGAAGGATGAGTATAAACACCAAACGAATTTTATTTTTATAAAACAACAACAATAACTATCTATATTTTATTGAAAAAATTATTTACATTGCAGTTTGGTGACATGAGCACATTTGTTTGAATTTTCTTTTTAGCAGCGAAACTTACCCTAACCTACCTAACCTAGTGTCCCCCAGTGGAAAAATGTCTTCCAGTGCTTTTAAAAAAGTCTGTCGGTAGCGATAAAACTTAAAAACACATGCATTGAGTACTTCCAACGTTGCTGGCTTGTTTTAATGATAATAAAAGCTGTATATTATCCAAAGGATTATCTGTTTTATAATTTGCTAATATCATAACTCAATAAAACATCGGATACATAAAAATAAACTTAGGTAAAAGGAAGTTTATGAGTCGCGGCCAGTACGACCAAACCAGAAAAATCGCGCGACCAGTTCGACCATGCACCCTGCAATTAGGCGCGGCCAGCTAGTAGTCTATTCAGGTAGATGCGGCCAGTTGGTATTCTCCCGTTTTCTGTTACTTTTATGGTTTTTTTAAGCTTACAAAAAATTTTTGTAAATTTTATTTTCTGTAAACATCTTAAATTTTATTTGTTTACTCACATAAGCAAGGCAAATCGACACCTAAACGTCGACATTATTTAATGTGGTATCATCAAAAAGCTCTAAACCGCACCAAATAAAAGCATACAGATATGAAATGATCCAAGGGTGTACGATAAACTGACGCACAGGCACCCTGATCTATAAAATATTATCTTTGCCTCATAAGCGGGTATCTCGATTGCAGTGGCTAAAGATACGTTAAAAATATTACCATTCAAATAAGGTCCGTAAAGTTTGAAAAGAACATACGAGGGTTGTCTTTTATATTTTGGATATAGACAAATAGGGAGCGCCACAAATGTCAACACAAGTGTCAAAAAAACCCATTAAGTTAAATAAAATTATTCTGAAAGTTTTGTTAGGATATGAAAAGTTAGACAGTTTTTGAAAAAATGGAATGTGGTATGAAAATTTTTGGGTAAAAATTCTTGACTACATTCAAAGAAAATTATCTCAATAACAATGTCTTGCCCAGTTAATTTTAACTTTTGGCAACAATGCACTACATCAATAGACAATTTCCTGCCAATTTTTAAAATTCAAACATGGACCCACCAGTCTTAGCACCCATCCTAAGACAGGTCTACCAAAAACAGGAGTGTCCCGGAAATACATAGATGCTTTGCGTCAGTTAAAAGCAAATAAATGACTCCAATTCATAGAATCTTACATAGACAGTTGAATGTGAAAAAAATTATTTTCTGTTGGGCAGCCTAATTTTTTAGAAAGGCGCAAAAGTAGACTGGGTTTAATTAGTGACCCAGAATTTTGAAACTGTTCGGTAGTAGAATTTTATAAATCGCATACAAAACCAAATAATGACCAATCAAGAATTTACATAAAATAATAAAAAATAACAGACAATAAGCTTCTAGGGGGTTTCATGTGAAGAATAAGCCAAAAAGAAGTTTAGATTTCCTTGCAGCCCGCGAGGTTAACAAAAAATTTAATTACATTTTGCAGCAACCTCACGTACCTGTCATGAATCTATGCCGATAAGCTATAATAACTCGTCTGTGGCCCTACGGTGTATTTTTAAACTGTAAAACCAGAATAGACCACTCTATTCTTCATTCCAATATGCTTTTAAAACTTTGCCTCTAAACCATATCGGTCTATTTATTTCAAAAATAAAAATGGTCTTTAAAAACGGAAAACATAACTTTTCACAGCATTATTTCGCAGATTCTGTTTGAGATTATATTATGCTTTTAAAGTTGTTTTGTTGAAAAAACAATAAAGTTGTTTGTGTTGTGGATGGTCAACAATTTTTATCATGATTTTTATGCAGTGATCAAGTAATTCTTTTAATGGATGACGGATGTATCTTTTTAGCAGCAAGAGAGTTATATCTTTTTTATTTCGTAATCAAAGAAAAACACAAATTATTGGAAAGATAGTTAAAAAAATATTAGGTCACTACCTACTAATATGCGTTTAGTTTGCATTTTTTGATAGGGCAAATAGCAGGAAAAAATCCAAGACATTCGGTAATAACAGTTTTTTGAAAAAGAGCACCCCTTTCGAAACAATGGCCTTAACTTTAAATAGACTAAAAACACGTAATCGTAAACATTTACCAAATGTTTTGTTAGCATCCTGAAATTTGTAGGATCAATAAAGGTAATAAATACGGTAATTTAAAATCCATTTTGAAATTTGGGGCCTTTTTTAAAATGGGTTTATTTGCATAAAAATTTATTACTTTTAAGAATTTTGTAATTTTGTTTATTTTTTTAAATACCCCAATTCAAGTAAAAACTATTTATACCACTTGTAATTTTCGAAAAACTGTACCGTTCACGAATAAACTGCCAAAAACACTCCTAATGTACCCCATATTTTTGGATAAGACTGGACTTTCTTTTGAAATTTCTATGTCACTGACCACTGTCTCTAAATTGAAGTAAGTTTTTTGTCAAGATAAATGCAAAACATGAGGTACATATAGAGAATTTTTGGAAGTTTATTCAAAAACGGTACAGTTTCTCGGAAATTTTAAGTTTAAAAAAAGTTTTCACTTAAATTAGGGTATTTTAAAATTACAAAATTCTTAATGATAAAAAAATTACATGCATTTTTTATCCACACTACCAGTGTTTAAGCCATTTTAAAAGGGGCCCCAAATTTCAAAATGGGTTTCAAATGACCCTTTTTATTACCTTTATTGATTGTACAAATTTCATGATGGTTAGACAAATCATTTGGTAAATATTTACGATTACGTGTTTTTAGTCTACCTGCTTGAAGGTCATTATTTCCGAATGGGGGCACTTTTTCAAAAAACTGTTTTTACCGAATGTCTTCGATTTTTCCCAGTTATTTACCATATCAAAAAAAGTAAACTATAGATACGCGTATTCCCTGTAGATCGCAAATACATATAAAAAGATAGTTAAAAAAATTATCGGCCACTAGCTACTAATATTTTGGAGTATTTAAATTTATTTTTTAATGTCTTTTGCTAGTTAAATAATTTTATCTCCAAATAGTCTCAACTTGCATAAATAGAAATTAAAAACAATTCATGCTAACCCGGCGCATTCGCCATTTCCTAAGCTAAATTTCAAGACATAATATTTCCTGAATGAACCTTCCTCTGCATTGTTTCCTCTTCTTAAAGACATATTTATTACAGGACGTTACAAAGTAGACGAAGTAACTCAAGAACAGCGAGAGGACTGCTACCAAACCACACTTCATATTAGAGACGCTTCATCTGCAGATTCCAGAGCCTACTATCTAGCGGTTGAGAATGACAGAGGCACAGACAGGCATGCGGTGCAACTCTATGTTAGTGGTAAGTCATCTTGGAAACAATTATTGCTCTGTCGCGTGCGTGACGGAGACCGTTTTCTTGCCCGCAAAAGTGCACCATGTCAAATCGATAGAACATTATTATTGTGGTTTAGGGAACAAAGTTTGCTTGTTCGATTCTTGAACTATAAAATAATGGAATTTGGCAAAATGTCTTCATAAAATTGGAATTTTTTAAAAATTTTACAAAGCACAATAGACACGTTCAAGTCCTATGTCACAGTTTACAGAAGCGCATTAAAATACTATCTGTGAAATTTGTTTAGACAACCAACAATACGAACCAAAGAAAATGGTCATTTTTTTCTTATTCTGTGTTTTCAACATTGGTCTTTTTAAAAAATTATTTAAAGAAAAATAAGAAAGATTTTTAGGTCCCATTGGTGTAAAAATGTTCAATAATATCATTTTTACGATATTTAAATTTAAAATTACCCGAGAATCTACCGCAAGAGAAAAAATTCCTTATTAATCTGATGATCATGTTGACCCACCAAGATGTCAGCTTTAAACGCAAATTGCTTGAGAAATCAACCATATCAAGGGGTATAGATTGTTTTAGGTAATAGAAAAAAATGTTAATTTTACATGGGAACTTACCAGACCTCTTGATATGGTTGCTTTCTCAAAAAATTTGCGTTTAAAATTCACATCTTGGAGGGTACACAACATTAACACATAAACTGTATATTATAGAGTTTTACAATGAACTAAACTTGAAATATCGAATTTAAGACATTATAGCACATTTTTATACCAAGGGTTCCCTAAGATAGCCTTTTATTTTCATAAAATATTGTTCTAAAAAAGTGGCTAAATCTGACAGGCGTATTCTTACAAAAATTACCTAGGAGATCTGTCATACCACCCGTCGTTTCAGATGCTAATTGACATTACTCCTGAATTTTATATTTTTATCAAATATAACGCTAATATACCAAAAAACAACAAACTGTCGGCTTAAAACATTCTACTTATCAGCTAAAAGATTTGTATAACACACGGAGTGTTTTACAACTTCAATTCTTCATAATTAGGTAAAAAAGGGCATGATGACTCACTTACAAAGGTACTTTTGATGCAAAATCCGTGCATCCAAAAAATGCGAATTATTTTAAACATTCACGGAAATCCTTTAGTAAATGAGTCATAATTTTCTTTTTTACCCAACTATAAAGAATTAAAGATGTAAAACACTCCCTAAATGTATTACAAACCTTTTAGATGGTACATTGAATGTTTTAAACCGGCAGTTTGTTGTTTTTGGCATATTAGCGTTATACTTGATAAAAGTATAAAAAAGAGAAGTAATGTCAGTTTGCATCTCAAACAAAGGGTGGTATGAAAGATCTCCTAGGTAACCGCAACCAATTTTTGTACAAATACGCTCCATTATGTTTTAAAAATTCCAATGTTTTGAACATAGAATAAGAAAAAAATTACCATTTTCTTTGGTTTGTAGTGTTGGTTGCCTTAAAAAAATGTCACAGATTATATTTTAATACACTTCTGTGAATTGTGACGTAGGACTTGGTCTATTTGTACGAGAATTTCGCAGCAGAATTTATTCATAAAATTAGATTTTTTTGACCAATGTTGCATAAAACAAAGGATTTAGTTTCATAGCTAGTTTCCTATGCTAATATTAAAATATTATAAGTATCCAATTTCCTAAGTAAAATAAATTTTAAAACCGCTTCTTAAGAAGAATAAAAGTATCTTATTGCAGACAATGCAATCAGGAAAATGGATGCTCAAGAATTTCTATGTAAATAAAAACTTAAGTATCTTTATTAAAAGAGATAGTGCTTCTTACAACTGATGCTTTATGCTTTTATAAAAAAGACCGCAAATATTTTTTTACTAAGAATAAAAGTAATTATTTTTGACAAAAATCTTTTTTTTTTATTTCATAAAAAATCTGTATAGCTTTAGAAATACTTTTTATTTTATTTTGATTATTAAACAAATTTTAAGCCAAATAAAACGGACACAATCATTCTCACTTAAACAAAGAGCTTTAACAGAGAATTAAAAAATGTTTTGTTTGAAAAAGTGAGACACTTTTATACATCATACTTTTTCATTATTAAAACGGTAATAATATTTTTTATTTCAGAGCCGCTACAAATGGGCACTTTAGTTGGATTGGCTGGTGGACTTTTAGTAGCTTTTATTATTCTAGTGTGCGGGCTCGTTTATGCAGTTCGCACTGAAAAATGTTGTTTTGCACGTAAGTACAAATATTTGTCGTTTCATACTTTTATACCCTTCGCAAAAAATATACAGAATTGCGAATTAAGAAGAACAAAAGTAGTTCAGAAGAAATAATAAATAAATTTTTAGCAGATGCTTTTTATCTAAAATTAGATACTTTTTGACACATTAATTATACAAAGTAAACATAGTATTAATTTTAAAATTTTTCTTCGTAGTGAAATCCGTAAAAAGGACTAATGGATTAAAACGCAAAAATCTATAAACCAAAATAAAATGATACAATAATCCTAAAAGCTATAATAATTCAAAATGAATACTGCCTAATCTTGGTTTTAAAAATCGATTAATAAAATTAATTCCTAAAAATGGTAAATCAAGAATTAAAAACAAATTATGGTTTTGTATTTGTTTGGAAATGAAATAAACAAAATGAAACTTGCATTTACGATGTAAAATAAAATAAAAATACACTTTTCATGAAAAAATTTTAATATTAAGGCTGGAGATTTGAATTCACAAATTCGAAGATCTGTGCTCGTATAAGTCATCTTCGTTGAGCTTCCATCAATTCTACTAAATAGCACATCTACATGAGGGCCCCATCGTATACTAAAACTAAATGTAGTTTTGACAACTAGAAAAATAGGGTTACAAACGTATTATGGTTTCATTTAAATCGGTTATTTCTTTGTGTCGAAAATCTGATTTCAAAAAATAATATTCTATTATTTTTGGAGTCATATTTTCGACACAAAGAAATAAGCGATTTAAATGAAACCATAATACGTTTGTAGTCTTATTTTTCTAGTTTTCAAAACTACGCTTAGTTTTAATATAAGATGGGGCCCTCATGTAGATGTGCTATTTAGTAGAAATGACGGGAGCTCAGCGGAGATGACTTATACGAGCTTTTAGGAACACAGATTAAAAGATCTATGTAATGGAATCTCAAGACTTAAAATGTAGAACTGTAAAAAGTTATTTTTTTATAAATAAAAATTAAATTTTGTATAAAAAAAAATGCTTTTTACTCTAGACTGATTCTTACAAAAAAATCATAATTAAAATATTACGCTATTTTTGAGTTTATAAAAAGTATGATAATTTAGAAATTAAATGATGCAAAAAGTTCTTGCTTGCAATTAGTTACTGATTTAAATAGTCCACTGTTATTTTATTAAAATAACAACATTAACAACTATTTCAACATTAATTATAAACTAGTCAGGTCAGCAACTACAATCATGTAGTTTGTAGTAAACAACTTTAATGAAAATAATTAAATTTACTTTACTCCAAACTTGAATTATGCGAGTCTGGTATTGCAACTAGATAGGGTATAAGTATATGTGCAGGAATCTTAACAGAATAAGATACTCTTATCGTCTGCATAGAGCATTTCAACTGTCATATAATTCAACTACAGTATACGGGAGGTCTTAATAAACTTTATGACTTTATAAAGTTCTTAAGACCTTTTATTACCGAGTATTAAATTTAATCAAAAGGTAAGGGACAGTGCTGGCAATAAATTTTCATACAGAACTAAGATAAGTTTTTAGTAGCTTCAGCGTATCGGCGGCTTTATTCTATGTAACATACGTATATAAGAGCTTGGCTACTATTAGACTCTTTGTAGTACAGTCAATCTGTCCTAAATAATAAGGGTACATCGACAAAATTCCTGGTAGGGCCGCTTTTTTTATATGATGTAACTAAATGTCCAAACTCCAAAGCGTAAAACCCCAAATTAGCGTATATCTACCTATTGCAGAAACGGAGTTATGGTCCCCAAAAGGGCCCCCTTTAATTCATCACGGTGGAACTGCACCAAACTTTGCAAATAGATGTCAAATAAGCTTTTAAAAAGATTTTTATGAAAAAGAATCTACAAAATTTGGTGTAAATCCAACGTGATTGTTTATTACTCTTTGGGGACTATTTAGGGGATGAAGGATTTTTTTTAGAGTTTTTTTTTTTCATAACAATCTTTTTAAAACTTTATTTAAATCTATTTGCAAAATTTTGCGCAGTTCCACCGTGATAAATTAAAGGGGGCCCTTTGGGGGGCCATAACTTTGTTTCTGCAATAGGTAGATTTACGCCAATTTGGGGTTTTACTCTTTGGACATCCAGTTACATCATATAAAAAAGGGGGCCCTACCAGGAATTTTGTTGATGTCCAAATACGGATTGACTGTACTATCGAGGATAAATTTAAAGTTAATTACAATTTAATTTTGCCCTTTATCTCTAAGAAATGAACCAAATAAATGTTAAACTAGGGAAATGGGAAATGGGAATTGAGTCCAGATCCCGATGTAGTGTTAAATTTAACTTTAATATTGGAATCTCTTGGAGTAATCACTAAAGTTGGACCTATAAGTTAAGATCAGATAAGGATCAACCTCGAAATTTGGATCGTTTCCAATTTGAAAAATAAAATGCTGAATTTTTTTCCCATACAGGATGTCCGAAAAATGGCGCATAAACGCGATGGTATGCTCTTGGGGCATTCTCAGGGATCCCTAGAAAATTGCCAAAAAAATCCATCTGTTATATTCATTGAGAAAAATGCAAACACAGTTGCGTAAGTTCGGCATCACAGTTTCTAAAATACATATTAAAAGCTCATATAGATTCTCCAGCATACATTTTTGCATTTAGTTCATATTGAAATTGTTGTCAGCTTCATTTCAGAAAATTTTTGTAAAATTAAATTTGTTGTAAAAATGTAATTTGACCATTAAAATAAACAAGTGGTAACATAATTTTAGATAGATTGTGCCTTTGTATTTAGCCATTTCTTACGTTGTGCTGTTATCTTCAAGATATAAGCGTTTAAAGTTTCGCACTTTGAGGCAACATATCTGCGAGGTTATATGAGATAGTTTTTTTTTTTAATTTTCTGGGAGTCCCTAGACATGCCACAACAACGTACCATCGCGTTTATGCGCCATTTTTTTTACACTCTGTATAAAGAATATGGCGAATGCGCCGGGCGACTTTATACAACTTTTTTTTTAATAATTTTTGTTTGACAAAATATTGGACGAATGTTATTGCTTTTGTTAAAAATGAGTTTAAATATAATTATTTAGTAGAAGACGACCAATCGTTGCTTTATGTAACTAAAACAGCTTCATAAAAAATCTTTTTTTTTAAATAGGGTATATTTTGCATCTAAGAGATAAAACAAGTAATTGTTCATCTTAAATTGTGTAAAGGGTTCTAAGGAATAAATGTTTTAATTTTTATATTTATCAATAATGCTATAATTTAAGCACCATGCCAAAAATAAGGCAGTCGAATCAATATACACTCGATTCAAATTTATTATTGTGCTTTAAACTTTTTTTTTGGTGCCATATACCTGCTGATAAACTGTGACAATGCTCATCAAGTTTTAATTTAATTTACTGGAACGTTTACGTATCTATAAATCCATTTATCTACGTCAAAAGGATTTTCGAGCTTTCATGTTAAACATCATGTTTATGTTTTTCATTGCACACTCGTACTTCTAAAACACAAACATTTCAAATGTATTATCCAGCGTAATTACTACAATTAATTACGGCATTGATAAATATATGAGAATGTCACTGAAAATGTTACCAAAACTATCCATAAACAAGATTTTTGTTTGCAGGAAAAGGGGACTTCAAACCTGCTGATTTAGATGGGTAAGTTTTCAAGTTTCCTATTTCAATTTTGGACCAAAAAAACCCTTTAGCGTTTATTGACTATAAATTTTCAATTGTTTCCTAGTTTATTCCCACGTAATGCTACATAAATAATGTAATAATATCTAAAGTTGTACGCGTGGATCGGGCCATTTGATGGTCGGTAGGCATGACAGGAAGTCATAAATAGTTCTCCAGAGAGGATATCATTAATAAATCATTGAAAATGGGCCGAGTCTCAAAACAACCCTTTAGCTGCCTTTTAGTGTATGTTATACACTAATTACTTATTCCAGATGGTTATAAGGAATTCCCTTGAAGGAAATTATGAAGATATACTTGCTATTCTCAACACTTCATTAAAGCTGTGTTAAAAAATTTTTTATACTCTTTGCAAATAAGTAATTTAATCCATTTTCTCGCTTAAATATTAGCACAACCCACAACTGACACAAAGTAATACTGATAGGCCAAGATAATAAAAAACAAAGCAATTCTTACAAAAAATATATTTTTTTTATTAACTTATTTTGCATCGGTTTGTTTCTGCAACTATGGCTTAATACCGATGCTCTGAGTGAGACTACCCCCAACCGAGAAGATTTGTCGTATCCCATCCTTTTCCAAAGATGGGTAGAGCTCTTTTACGTGCACATGTGCACACGAGACTGCATCTTTTACTTCGTCTTCCGAGCGAAGGCATCACTAGAAACATTTATCCCACCAGTAAATGTTACCAGCTGACTTTTTTCATTTTTGGATCACTCCCGGGGAAAAAAATCTATAAAAGTCAGATTTTTTGTATTAGAAAATCTGTTCTGGAAGCTAAGTCCACAAAATGCACACAAATAAGAGTTTAGGGTTGGCGTTAAACCCCCCCCCAAAAAGCTCCTTTTAATTTGCAACATTAAAAAACGATGGATCTGCACCAAATTTTACAAATAAGTGCTAAATAAGATTTCAAAAAGATTTTTGGAAAAATGAGTTCCCTAAAAAAAATTATTTTCCCTCTAAATGGCCCCCGTAGAGTAATATTCTTTGCAAATAGATGTCAAATAAGGTTCTTAAAAACTTGTCTGTGCCCCTTTAACGGACTCCATTTCAAATGGGACAAAGGATTTTTTATGAAAAAAAATTAAGTATTTATTTTTTTAGAACTTTATTTTGCATCAAGTTTGGTGTACTGATTTAAAATATCTCTTCGGGGGCATTTAGGAGCATAAGGAATTATTTAAAGAAATAGTCTTTCCTAAAACCTTTATAAAATCTTATGAAGCATCTACTTATATATAAAATTTGGTATAGATCCATCGTGATTTACTGTTGAAAATTAAAGAGGGCTTTTTGGAAGACTACCACGCCAACACTAAACTTTATTTGTGTGCATTTCGTGGATTTATATTCCTGAATAGATGTCCCAACAAATATAAAAAAATCTGGCTGTTATACATTTTCTGCAAGATCAAAAATTATCCATCTTGACAATTTTTGTAGTCCCTAAACCTAAAAATCACGCAACATTTTCCAGGCACAAACCCGACATCGAAAAAACAGCAACTGGCCCAGGAGGGATTCCAGCCGACGCCATTTACACGACCACGAACCCACGGGGGCACCGCCTTGCCACCAGCCCCGATGCTATGAAGGTACGTCTCGCAGCCATGGTCCTGCAGCCCCCCACTAGAGTGTAGCACTGCACCCCCGGGCCGAGATACGACGCCCCCCAGTATTGTCGTTCAGGGGGCCGTCCTGTCACGGTCATTGAGTATAGGTGCTAAGATGTTCTGTTTAAAAAAGGCCCCAAAAAGGGGCCCATAGGGCCCCACAGTGGGGCACAACTTAGGGCTCCAAATGGAGCCCTATTTCAGCCCCTTTTTTGGGTGATCCAAATATGTGTTTACATTTTTCAGTCATCTTTTCATCTTGCTTAAATTATGAACTATTGTGGCAGTTTTTGTGCACAAATTGTTTTAACTTGACTAAAGACTTGAGCTTTTTTTTTTGTTATTTAGGTTTTTGTTTTTTGTTGTTTTTTCTTTCACTGCAAGTTGTATTATTTCAACTAATCATTAACGAATGTAATTTGCCATTCATAGGTCTAATAGATTGTATTTACTTAATTAATTAGCTACCTAGAAATAATTTAGGTAGGCACTTTAAAAATTTGATCCAAACACTTTTTGGGTTTGATTGTTTTTTACCATAATTGGTAACAGTAGAGGCTGTCTGTACTTAGTTGTTAACCAAAGATTTTTTACCTTTTTACTCATTAGAAAACTAATTACGTAAAAAATTGACAATAAGTATTTTAGGTATTATTTTTAAATTAATTTAAGGATTAAAAACTTTATCGAACGATGCATTATTTCCTGATGTTGTTTATAATTTTTATTGGAATGCTTTTTTCACACTGACTCACCAAACGCACCTTGCACTTTGTAAATAAACGCACTTTTTTGCACTTTCACGTAGTCGATAGAAAATCGTAAAATTAAAAAATTGGTTACTAACAAAAATGCAAGTGCAACCAAAATGACTGACTCAATAGATGGCATAAAAAACCATAAATTTAATGCGAAAACGTTTAAAATATTCAATATTTTTTTGTTTTCAAGCAATGTCGTAATTTATAAAAAAATTTCAGAAAAATACAAAATTATTTGAGATTTTCTTTAAATTGTTAGTTGGGTATTTTTTAAAATTGAAATAAATATCATATTTAACTTAATTTCATATAATTTATCCTTTAAAATTTATTAGCTATAAAGCTTTTTAAAGTTTGTATTGTAACGTATCCTAAAAAGCTGTTTTTTTCTAATCTGAGACTTGTGCCGCCATCTATTGAGTTTTTCCGACACTGTACATACAAACACTAAAACACTATATTTTCCACACAGACCCCCGTTTTGAGCACTTTTACCAATCATCACCACCTTACCTGATTTTAAAATCGAAAATCCTTCTTCATCGAACGATGACCATCGCATTTATTCAGAAGACATCATCTCAATATAAGATTATTCATAAAAATGTCCTATCATTTTTTACATCTTGAAAAATTCCTATATTTGTATTTATTACTATCATCTTGCTAAATATGTTTGGTATAGACAAATAACATTTTTTGCTAGTTCTTGAAAACACTTTTACAAAAAAAATTAATATCTATATAAAATCATTACATTATCTTTTAAAAAAAATCTAGAGCTAAAAATGTTGGATTGCTTTCTAATGCACGAGGTTTTTTTTTTTATATTTTGCATATAGACAAATGAAGGGTGGTACCAACGTTACAACAAGTGCCAAACAAACCCTTTAAGTTTATTAGTACTATACCAAAAATTTTGTTAGGATACGACAAGTTTAGCTACAATAATTTTTTTAAATTAAAGAGTTTTCGAAAAAATAAAATTGTGCCGAGAAAATTTTCATGCAAAAATTGTTGACTGCTTCCAAAAAAAATTATCCAAACAACAATGCCTTTCCGAGTTGATTTTGACTTCGGGCAACGAAGCACCATATCAATGGACTATTTTCTGATGAATCTTGAAATTCAAACATGGACCCACCAGTCTTGGCGTCCATCCTAAGACAGGTCTACCAAAAAAATAGGGTCCCGGAAATACATGTATGTTTTGCGCTAGCTAAAACCCGAAAATACACAAGAAACACACCACAAGATTAAGACATTTTAAGAATTAATTGATCCAATTCAATAAATCTACATAAACAGTTAAATGTAAAAAAAAAATTCTGTTGGACAGTGCAATTTTTAGGGAGCCACAAAAGTAGACTGGCTTTAATTAGTGACCCAGAATTTTGTGTCTATTCGGCAAATTTTATAAATTGCATACAAAACCGCGAACAATGACCAAACATGAATCTACATAAAAAAAATGCAAACCGACAATTAGCTTTCAGGGGGTTCCATGTAAAAAATAAGCCCAAAAGAGGTACATACGTTTCTTTGCAGCTCGCGAGGTTAACAAAAAAATTTACTGTGGCCAAACCATTTGTCGTATCTTAACAAAACTTTTGGTATGGTCTTAATAAATTTGAAGGGTTTGTTTGGCACTTCTAATGCCCATTGGTTATATGCAAAATAAGAAAGACAACCCTCGTAAAGGTGTTTTCAAGAATGGTAAAATTAGTCCAAATCTTAGATATTTAGGCTAACAAACTAACACAAATTAACATAATGCTGTAAATATAGCCACCCATGACACACACCACATTCAATGGTAGAAGTAGTTACCTAGAAGCCAAAGAAAACCATTACGGCGCCATTGACGCCCCGCCGTACCCAGCGAAGCTAAAAAAGCACGACGCCTCTCCGTCGTTTTACGAAAGCGACACCGAACTAACTCTATGTCCTGCCAGAGAATCAGATAAATACCTTAGTTATAATAAGTATGTGGAAAAAAACCCTTATTTTGATGGTACCGAAAAAACCTATAGTGGCTGCACTAAGTACCACCCCACTAGTTTCCTAGGGAACAAAAGCTCGAACCAAAAACATTACGAAGTCCCTAATAGGTCTAATTTTTACGGTACCAACTCGATAAGTAAAAACTTTCTTGAAAGTACTGATAAATATTTAGAAAACTGGTCATATAACACGATGGAGGTCGATCCGCCAAGGTCAAGCGGGTCATCGAGAAAAACTTTGAAAAATAAGTATAATAAAAACGCAAAAGCGCGTCCTAAGCCGTTACAATATGAAAATGAGAAATATTATGACCTAGTTTTTCCTAAATATGATAAAAGTACTGAATACTATCAGCAAGATAGTCTAGAAAATACTGAACTGTA
Organism: Cartodere bifasciata; assembly: GCA_963920755.1. Taxonomy (NCBI): domain Eukaryota; kingdom Metazoa; phylum Arthropoda; class Insecta; order Coleoptera; family Latridiidae; genus Cartodere; species Cartodere bifasciata. The sequence continues at coordinate 27,314,255 of OY987194.1, read as the reverse complement.
AATATTCTTAGAGTTTGGATCTGGCATTTAAATAAAGAGTTTTTTAAGAAAGAGAAGCCATTTTATTTCACAGGAATCACTTGATAAATTTGTTATAATTTTTTGTATGAAAAATGGTACGTTTCGCACTAAAAAGGCTTTTTTGGCTAAAAACAATATGATTACAAATGAGATTTTTCGTGTTTCTCAGAAGCGTCAATATTATTTAAAAGTAATACCATTATTTTAAAATGTTAATTCTCAGTAATATTTGCTTAAAAACTCTCTATTTAAATGCCGATCAAAAAAACTAGATACGAATTAATGTTGTACATTTTCTCTTAAAACTTAAACGATGTAAATAATTTTCTTTACTTTGGCTAATCTAACTAATTTCTACTAAATTATCCCTAATTTAAACATTTTTTTATCTAAATAATTAAACTTTAATTTTTAGAAACGTAGAATAGAAATTAATGTGATGTATCCTAAGATCAAAATTTTCAAAAAATTAAACTAATTTATTCATGAAATGTATAAATAACGTGTGCTGCATCAATAATAATAATTATAAGTGTCATATTAAACTGTTTACAATCAAAAATTAACATTATTTAACCAAAAAAAATATTTGTTACTTACCTAAATTTATTAATTTATTGACTGCATACTCTTATTTTTATGTACCAAAGTATTTATAATATATGTTAAGAAAAAATTCTATTAATTTTGTTTTATTTAAAATAAGAATGGCCTGTCCTGTAGGAAATTTTATATTTTGCTTTTGGCAAAGCCGGCCCAAAGAAATCCCCACTAGCCGGCCCTGTTTAAAACTAGTAGTTCGAAAAGACACTAATGTGCTTTGAACTACTGGATTATTATAAGGTACGCTACCTTAAAATTATTATGAGCCCAATTTTGCGTAAAGACGCTAGTGTCTTTAATTTTGAGGAATAAAAATATTAAAAGCAAAACTTACTCTGTTTAAAACGTTTATTGTTCATCAAATGAGTGCCTTCTTTTAATTTCAAATTTTATTTCAGTATAATCTTGATTTAAAGGCGTATCTTCCGAAATGGTATTTTCTATTTGGTACAAAAACTTTAAGATTTTCTCCTGGCAATTATTACTTAAATACGATTCTCCTATTTTATTGGCGATCCTTTCCCAACTTGATATTAATTCAACGCTTAAAATATATTTATCCTCACTAGTTTGAATTGAGTCATTTTCTAACAATGTTTCCGAATATTTTTCGTTCTGGATTTCAGATGTAGTTGGAATAATTTCTTGTTTATACTTTTTATTTGGTTTTTCCGAGGGTTTTGGTTTCTTAGTTCTTTTGGGTCTCGGTTGGGGAACAGGGGTAATGTTATTTTGTATCCTTATATTGCGAAGCGTTCTTTTAGTAATGTGGGCCATTCGATCATTGCCATTTTGACGGACCTCATTAAGTATATCATCAAAAACAATACCTTCTTTTAATTTCTCTGAAAAAATAGAGTTATCATTTTTTTTTGTTTAGCAAAAAAATTTGCCCTAAAAATTTGATGTAATGGAAAACTTACCTGCAATTTCTTGTCTTGAATCTTTATTTAAACGCAATCTCGCAGCCTCATTTTCATGCCCAACATGATCCTCAAAAAACTCCACATAAGTTGATTTATTTACTTTTTCAGTTTTAAGAATATGAGCTGGACAAACCCTTCCAATTTTGCTACTTGTTTTGGTTTGGCGTATTTTTTCTTCTTTTACTCGCGGACAAAATGATCTGTGGCAATGGAAGAAGCTTTTTATTGACCCATCAGGCAGTTTTTTTGCGCCTCTGTTTAACACAAAACTTGCATTAGTTTCTACCTCTATTTTTTGCTTCCAAGCATCGAAATCTACAAAAGCACAAAATGTTACGGAGCTCATTTTAGTAAGATAAGATAAACACGAATTTATTCATTTTTCATAAGTTTGTAAGTAAACCAAACGGTTTTAATTAACAATTAGGTTTTAGAAAACTTACCATTTGTGTTATCAAATACAATTTCACTCTTTTGTATGTTTAAATCATGAGAATAATAGAGGTGTCTCAACAAGGCATCATAAGTTATAAATGGTTCATCGCAATTTGGATATGCACACTTATTCTTTCTCTTGGACTGCTCAACATCATGTTTATACTTAAGGTGGACATTCAAGGTCTTTTTAGTTTTAAAAATCTTTGCACAAAATTCACACTCCAACATTTTATATTAGAAAAACTAGCACAACTATGCAAATGCAATGCATAAAAATTTATATGAACTATTTTAATTGTCAATTGACGCTTGGACGCTGCGCGATTCACACCATGAAGTTAGGTGCGTCAGATTCAAGAGTGTTCATTGGTCGAACTCGCGCAAGGTGATGGAGCAAATGAACTACTACAAGAAAATCAAAAAGAATGGGGATTCTTTGAAAAAGAAAATACAAAAATTCATTTTTGGTATATTTTATTGCTCAAATAGTGAACATAGTGTCAATATTGTTTGGAAATGTCCCTTTTTAAGCCACAAAGTTGTTGGAATTGATTTCAACGAGAAACGAGATGATAATAGATTCAATTCAAAGTGTTTGAAACTCCGTATAGCTTTCTGAATAAAGTTAGCCCCTTATTTAATGCATTGTTTGAAAATCTGCTAGCAAAACAACTCCTTTCTTTATTTAGGAACTAAATGAGCTTGTCTTTTAATTAATTAGTCATTTTTTAAGGTTGAGAATTTTCTTTCCATTGCTGTACCTGCGCAAACCTGAGGTCGCGACCTCGCATGCCCAAGATGTGACTCACACCTCTCTGATGAAGCTCACTTCACTGTGATCCACTTGAAGAGAAATGAGTGACATTTTTCTGACACCTTTTGTAATAAAAATAACTCTGTATCTTAAAATAATATAGTTATTACTTGGTGTAAGTGCTTGAATTGTGTTAGTGGGTTTTGTGAACCTACTAAAGGACTTAATTAACGGATTGCTTGGGAGTTTGGATCCTTTTTTATTCATTAAGCGGCGTTATGGGAAGAAACAATTAAGGTATGTTTTATATTGCTGCTAGAACGTAATGTTTATTAATTAATACTGGGAATGATAGGGGACACCAAGGATTGATAATAGAGTGCTAATGGTTTAAATTGTTATTGTGATTATTGCTTTATTTACTTCCTCAAATTTCTATTTATTTACTACGTAAGTACGCTATGTAGGGTACTTAACTAGGTCTAGGTAGCATACTTTACTATTGTTTATATTTTACTCTGGAGCTTTGCATAAAAAGTTAGAAAAGTATAAAGTATCAAATCAAATTTCAATTTTTAATCAAGGAAAAATGTACTGGCGTTATTTAATTATTTAAGTGTTTTATAGCCAATAAAAACACCTTCCAAAACTTTAATTAACGATTTATTATTAAGTTGCATAACAAAAAAGCTGGAATCCTTGTAGAGTTACTTTAAAAATCAGTAAATAACATGGTAAAAAATTTGATTTATGATTAAAATTACCCGTGCTAGATTTGGGTTAATCGATTACCATTATACTTTTACTGCTTTGCTCTTATAAAGACTGAAAAGTAAGGAATAAAAGAACCGAGAAAAAGCCTAGTACAAAGCCCACAGTGGTAAAAATTTTAGGTGGAAAAAATCGTCATAAAAGCGCAATTCTAAAACTTGCATTTAAGAAAAATTCAAAACTGCTAAACTTTATTTAGCCGACTTTTTGCAAGGACTTTTGCCTTTTGCTTTAATGTTGTTTTGTCGGCCTTGAAATCTAAACAATTTTAAGAACATTCCAACTATTCTGAGAAAAAATACTTAGTTTTAATCAAGATCTAAGTATGGTAATTGATTTTTAATGTTCTGGTAAGTGTTCCTTTAAGTTACTTCCACTTCCAGGTAGATGCAATTATAGAACTGTTAGATTTGATAACAAGCACAAAAATGCACCTTTTAGAATTGTTGGCACGATTGAAAAATTTTCTTGCATACTGCATTCCTTTAAATCCGGCAACTTTAAATCATTCTACTCCACAGTGACAACACTCCTAAGTTCAAAGTTTATTTATAAACAACTTATATACAAGCCAAAGCATCAGGATCGCAAGAAGCTGGACTGAATTTGCTTCTGAGTTTAAAATACGCATAATTAAAGATTTTAAGGCTATAGATTCAAATTCATAAATGGGACATTCCATATAAAATCGACCAATCATAGTTGCTATTATTTGATTTGTTTTATGGTAGGTACAATCCTTACCCATGATAAAGGTGTTTGAATTTTCATAATTTTTCTTGTCTTAGACTAAAATTGAATTTTCCGATCTTGCGATTTTTGAGGATTAAAATTGGTACTATTTTAAATTGACAATGGACACTTCTTTTTATTAAAAAATCAGTAGCTGCATATTTGCACTCTTTCTCTACTAGTAAGTACCTTAAACTATGGAAAATGACCAAGTATTTAAATAAGATCAAATCATATTTTCAATTCTTGAAAGATTAAAATTAGTAGCAGTTTTTAGTTGACAAGAACACATCTTTTTATATAAAAAAAATATGAACCGCATATTGGCACTCCTTCTTTACCAAGCAGCTATGGAAAATGACCAAATATGGCACCAAAAAAAGTTATGTGGGACAAAGTACATTTTTTTTAAATAGTTTTAAAATTTTGTTGTGGTAATAGAGAAGAATGACATTTGGTTTGTGATTTAACTTTAAATAGCAGCAACAGTTTTAATATGCTACATTTAAACATAATCGAATCACAAGATCGTTTATTTTTTTTATTGTATACTTTGTCCTTGGCAACATTTAAGCATAAAAATAATAAAAATCTACTCAGTTCCACGAAGCTTTTTCTAGGCCTAAATTTGGTCATTTTCCATAGTTTGAGGTGCTAACTATTAGGGAAGGAGTGCAAATATGCAGCTGCTAATTTTTTAATAGGAAGAAGTTACCAGAAGTAAGCACTGGACTAAACCTCAAAAGGATTTAAAATCATGCAGCAACTCGGGAACCAAATTTTGGTCGATGAAATTGGCCGTTTATGCGTCAATTTTTTAAAACCTGTAAGCATCAAAAGATTACTATATTTAATGAATTTTAGAAAATCCCTTTAGTTTATGAAGTCTGTTCTGTATTCAGTCAGGTTGTAAACAGTTTTAAAAAGGCCTTAAAATAAGTGTACACACATTGTCCACTATCGCAAATTCTTCTAATCTCAGAAGTTAAAAGTTAAAATGACTATCCGCTGCGGGTGATTTCCTTTTGCTTTACTTACAAGCTAAACAATTTATCAAAAGTTTTCAACGAGTCAAGTAAAACAAATAATGTTTTCAATTTGATGAACAAAGTAATGTTTAACATAATGTGCTCTAGATTGGTCAATGAATTGATTCGCAGTAATCGTGATTTCATTTAAAAATGAGGTGTTAACTTTTTTATTTTTTCGGGGAACCTTTTCGAGAGCAGTTTAGTGTTAAAATTAGGAGTTCTAAAAGTTAGTCATCTCCAAGATGCAGTTGACGATGCTTAACATTCTTAAGTGAGTAGAGTTTTCAGTTATAGCATATTTAAAAATAAAATCATAGAAGTTTTAAAATTATTGTTAAAAAAAAAAAATTATAATGCAAAAATTTTAAAGCCGCTTTAATTAAATTTAAAATACCGGAACACGCGTTTAGTTTTAAAATTAGCTTAATTATTAATAAAGAATTTTTTATGGGTTTTTAAAAACACTTTCTCTAAGATCTAATGACCAAGATAGTTAACTAATTAATTAAATTAAATAATCAATTATGATTATGCATTCATTTTAATTTTCTTTAAAATTTTAATATTAAAGAGAATGATCTACAGAGTGTCCAAAAATTGGTGCATAAACGCGATGGTACATTGTTGGGGCAAGCCTATGAATTCCTGAAAAATAGTTAAAAAAAAAAATCGATGTGATAGATTTATTGAGAAAAATGCGAACAAAGTTGCATATAATCGGCAACACAGTCTAGTAAAATACATCTAAAAAGCCTATCTATGAGTCTTGATCATACACTTTTGCTTTAGATTTTATTGACATCGTTGCCAGCTTCATTTTATAAAAATTTTGTAAAATTAAATTGATTATAAAAATGTAATTGGACCATTTAAAAGATAAACAAATGGTGAAATGGTTTAAGATAGACTGTAACTTTGTATTAAAACATTTTTTTCCTTAATATGTGCAGTTATCTTCAAGGTATGAGCGTTTGAAGTTTTGCATTTTGGGACCTCATATCTCCAAGAGTATATGAGATGGATTTTTTTAAATATTCTTTTAAGGAGCCCTAGACATGCCTTAATAACGTACGTAAATCCAATTTTTTTTATGGACTTAATTTAAAAAAAAAACCAAACCAAAAAAGGAATGCACAAAAACAGTCATAAAAATACTAAACAAACATCTAATCAATTAAACACTTAAAAATAAGATTTGTGGTATGCTTATTTATTATCTTTTTTGTCAAGAGTAATACACTGTTTTAAACTCGGTTTATTTCAAAAGTAAGTTAAAAAAAATATTTTTATTAATTATTAGAATTTTTTTTCATGTTTTTGTATTTTTTTAATAATGTCCTATTGGAATGTGCGTTACAATAAGCTGTATAAAATTAATAGCTCTACAGATTTATTTTTAATGTAGGTTTATTTATGTCACACATTGAGGAGTCATATATTTCCTACAAATACTTTAATGGGGTTCATTTTTGAGTCAGTTTTATCCTCAGTTACTTCCTATGACTCCTTTTCTATAAATACGAACTTCTTAACAGTCTTTTGTCTTTATTTTTAGACTAGGCGCAATGGACAGCCTCCACGTTTCGTCCCAACCCGTAACAACCACAAGTAAGACGTCTAGTCGAAGTGCATCCCCTTGTAGACCGAGGGAGCACCACCCTGCGGTAGCCCCACATAGGCCCCATCATACCAAATCGCTTAGCCATGGTTCTGCAGAAAGTGCCAAAGTAAGTTTGGGTTTTTTAAGTTTTATTTAATCCTAGGTTTTAATGTATGGGGGTTGTCTTTTCTATTTTGCATATAGACAAATAGGGGGCGCCACCAACGGCACTACAAGTGCCAAACAAAACCTTCAAGTTTATTAGGACTATACCAAAAGTTTTGTTAAAATACGACAAGTGGTTTCGCAACAGTAAATTTTTTAGTTAACCTCGCGAGCTGCAAGGAAACGTATACCTCTTTTTGGCTTCTTCTTTACATGAAACCCCCTAGAGACTTATTGTTGGTTATTTTAATTTTTTTATGTAATTTTATGATTGGTTATTATTTTCGGTTTTATAGGCGATTTATGAAATTTCACTGCCTAACAGACTCAAAATTCTGGGTGACTAATTAAAGCCAGTCTACTTTTGTGCCTTCCTGAAAAATTGGACTGTCCAACAGAAACTAATTCTTTTCACATTTAACTGGATATGTATTTGATTCTTTAAATTGGAGTCATTTAATTGCCTTGGAATGTCTTAATCTTGCGGTGTGTCACTTGTGCATTTTCGGGTTTTAACTAGCGCAAAGCATCCATTTATTTCCGGGACACTTCTGTTTTTCGTAGATCTGTCTTAGGATGGGCGCTAAGACTGGTGGGTCCATGTTTGAATTTAAAGATTCAGCAGAAAATAGTCTATTGATGTGGTGCATCGTCGCCAAAATAAAAATCAACTCAGCAAGACATTGTTGTTAAAATAATTTTCGATAAAAGTTGTCAAAAAATTTTCTTTAAAAATTTTCTCAACGCAATTCCATTTTCTCGAAAACTCTCCAACTCAAAAAAAAATTATTGTGGCAAAAATACTTGTCGTATCCTAACAAAATTTTCGGTATAGTCCTAATAAACTTAACTCATTTGGCTCTTTCTTCTATTTTATTTTAATAATAAGAAAGCATCTTAAAATTTAATTGACATTTTTAAAACAGCACCCAATCTAAAAACGCTCTTAAGTGCCTGTGTTTAAAAAAAATTGGACTTGAAAATTATAGCTGAGCATACTCTATTATTATTATAAGATTTATTCCAAACGAGATGTTACCTATTATAAAAAACGTCATCCATTATTCAAATGCAACAAGCATTACCTACTATTGTTTTAAACAGAATTTAGTTTACGCTCTAATAACTTTTAAAAAGAGGCATACGTAGGCCACACCTACGATACAATAATATGTAGAACCATTACTGGAAGCATTATGTTATGTATGATACTTTTCTTTTATTCAGTGTCAAAGGATTGTTCTTTGTTGTGAACAATCTCTTTGGAATTGAAATCAAAGGGTCTGTCTAGAAGAAAAGAAATTGAAATAAATATGTTAGATCAATGTAGGCACCGGCATTTAAAATGGTAATATTTTTGTAGTGGGTTTAATAAAACACTGCAAACTTTTAACAGAAATAAAAAAAATTGTTAAAATATTATATTCCATTTAAATAGTATTTATACTTATAGTATAGGAGCTATCAACATGAAAATCCACATCATTAACGGTGTCATGATTTTTTGATGTTAAATAATATTTAATATTACTTTTCTTAATCCAACAAAATGGCAGGCCAAACAGGTAGCGTTTTTTTTAAAGGTAAAAACGTCATAAGTGGGACCGTTTTCTTCGTACAACAAAATTGATTTTTGCACCTTCGAGCTATAACCCTGCCAACTCTTTATGATGTGGTAATCGCTTTTCAAATGTGCTTTCCAAGGACAGAAAACCCTGATGTAATAAAAATTTCTTATTTTACGCATAAAAGTCTACAGATTACACAAATATAAAAAATTTCACTTCATAAATGTCTGGCAGTGTTAAGGCTCATGTTTGCACATATTATTTTATTTTTTCAAATAAAAATATCCCACTTATGATGTTTAAAAAAACGCTACCTGTTAGCGCTGCCATTGTATTGGACAAAAGTTAAGAAATATTAAATATAATGCAATGCACAAAAACTCAACGTTCGATGATGTGTGTTTTTGGTTGCCAGCTCTCGTACTATTATACAGTACTCTAAAAAATGTTGATTCACGATTTTGGAATTTATAAAATGCTCAAAATTATTTTCTTCATTTCTAACTTTCTTTGCGAAGAGTTTAATACCCTAAGTAATAGCTATGTTAGGTAAAAAACATTGAAAATGTATCTTTCTCGGAAAATGTTCAATGTAGCGTACCCAACAGTTATGTTCTATTATTGGAAATACTTTGTTTTAACTAATAAATTTTAAATGATTATGGATTTCCGAATTTTAGCTATGTAGTATGGAGAAAATCTACCATAAAATATTTATTTATAAATTGACAGCAGTAAAAGAAACTATTTGTTAGAAATAAAGAAAATTAGTTGCCATAACATGTGAGTAAAAGTTTTTGCATTATTAATAAAAATAGACATTTTCTTGTAATGATTTTGTGAAGAAATTTACATCTAAAAATGTTGCCTCTCTTTTGTGTATAATTAATTGACATTAAAAAGGGAAATCGTTTAGTTAGGTAATAGGTGCTTTTTTTTTATTGATTCGGTTAAAATGTAATAAATTTAATTAAATTGATGTTATCTTAAATTTAACATAAAGTTATTGTAAGCTAAGCTAAAGGCAAAGGAAATACTTGTAATAATAAACAGTCGTATAATTAAAAGTTAATCGTTGAGTTGGAAGTTCAAGGATTCTTAACATGCTTATTATTCTAAGGATAAAAATTATTATTCAAGCAATATTCTCTATTAAAAAAGATACCGCAAACTATTATACATATCTGATCACGATATCTCAAAGATGGAATTTTTATATTTATTTAATAAAATAAATTCAAATAATTTTCTTTCTTTCTAAGAAATTAATATTTATATTACCATACTGAGAAAATGTGTTAATTAATGTTTTAAAATAAAGTAGATCATAAATTTTAAATTAAAATCTCATGTTGATATTATGAGCAAAGTTTTAATTGTTGTGGTAAACGGCAATAATAATAAAATTTTGAATACTTAACATTTTGATTTTTATGTTTAAAGGTTAATTACGAGACCTAAACTTTAATTATGTAAATTACTGAGTTAATTACCTAAACATGTACCCACGATTGTGTATTTTTTATCGAGTGTAATCAGCATTGAAAAACTAAAACATCATGACAATATTGGTAATAAGTTTTAAATTCAGACATTTTCGTGTGGTAATAAAATCAAAATTTTTGTGGGAAAGTGACTATGCAAACATTGCAAACTATTTTTGAGTTTGAAAAATTTGTTTTCAAGGTAATATTTTTGTTTTATTTTTTATCAAATTAATAGATGAATAGAAAAAAAATAGATCCTTACATTTTTAAGGTTAACAAAAATGAATATTTGTTGTTGTACTTGAAGACCAATAATTAGGTAAATAAAAAAATTAAATATCTAGCTATTAAAAGAACAAATGAAAATTACCATTGCGTTACATTTTGTGATTATAGATTATATTTTTCTTGTAAATAACACTCTCGATTACACTTAATAAATCATGTTTCAAATAATTATTAATATGAATCACTTATAAGGAATTATATTGCTGTTTATTTAATTGAGAACATAATTTTGTTTTTATTAAATATAAATTATCAGAAACCAGGTTATTTACATTATGACTTATCGTATCAAAACAAAATTTATAGAAAAATTGAGAGAGAAATATTTTTTTTGTGGGATTAAATAATAAACTATTCTGAGAATTTATTTTCTTATCTAGTTATAAAATTAAAAATTGGAACAAATCAATTTAAATAAAATAACAACGCAGATTTACAAGCTGCCTAATAAAAATTAAAACGAATATACAGGATGGACCATTTATTTGGGATTATGTAAAATAAGCAAGTAACGGTAACTTCCGGTTAATCCGGAAGTTGTAAAATTATGAAAATATTTTCAAAAGATGGATCATTATTTCAAACTTATGCAAATTAAATTTCTAATTTCTAAGTATTTCTGTTCTTCATATACGTCCAAGGTACCAAATAAATGGTTCACCCTGTAGTTTTTAAAATAGATTTTTCTCTTTTTGTTATAATTTTAAAAAATGAAATTTTGTCCCTTGTATGGACAAATCATGTCCTTAAAATAAATATTATTCTCTTATCAGATTTACAATTATTATAACACATTGACAAATTCCTTAAATGGAACGTGAATCACGCATGTTAGTTAAAAATTATTTTCTCAAAGAAAATGTTTAATAATCTACAAATTCCTAAAATGGTAACGTACTAGACTAGCTTTTAATCTAACGCGACCTTTGACATTTAATAGTTGAACTAATTAATTCTTCGGTATAATCTCGGGTATTTTCATAGTTGAGCAGAAAATTATTAGCAAAAATCCCAGCAAAAATTAAAAACCACAAAAGTATTTATATTATTATGTTACCACAGAATGCAACATAATAATCTACAAAAAGTGATTCATGTTAATCAAGGTGGTAAGATAAATAAGGTGGATAAACTTTGTTGTTTATAGCACATATTGGACAAAATTAGTCAGACTTTAGTAAGAAAATAGATTTTTTCTCTCTAATAATATTTTTACCATAAGCAGATAAATTTTATTTTCTATCTTAAGAGATAAAAACAGGGACAATATTTGCCTATTTTATTGCTCATTAACCTCCCTCAAGCAGAACTTGATTTTCTATCTCCAACCGTTTTTCGGAAACTTTTAAAAAATTAAAAAAGTGCATTTCGGTTATTTTACTGATTGTGTTTTTCAGAGGATGTTTTTAAAACTCTGACATTTTGTGTTTGAAGATCAAATTCTGGTTAAAAATAAATTCTTCAACTTCCTTCTTCAATAGTTATCATTACCTTGTACTAAAAAAAAAACACTAGAGATGGGCAAATTCCTAAAATTTTAATCTTTGGGAAGAAACATGGGAATATTGCCGGCAATTTTCCCATTGGGGAATTTTCCCGGGAATATTCCCGAAAGTTTCCAAACGGAAACTTTTAGGAATATTTCCGAAATATTCCTAATAGAAATATTGCCGGCAATGTTCCCATGTAAAAATGAACGAATAAATACTAAAATTTTATAAACTACCTAGAAATATATCGAAAGTTTTTATTTGGAAACTTTCCTGAAAGTTCCCAAACGGAAACATTCGGGAATATTCCCGGAATATTGCCGAAATGCAAAAATAAAACATTAAAATGGCGCCAAAATTTAAAAAATAGTTATTATAATTTTTGTATCTTTCCGTCCTCTTTTTAAATTCCCGGGAATATTCCCATTTTGGGAATATTCCCAAACTGGGAACTTTCCGATTGCCCATCTCTAAAAAACACTAAAAACAAAAATGTTACAGCCAAATAACCGAAATGCATTTTTTAAGTTTTTTAAAGATAACCAAAAAACCATTACAGATAATCGAATTTTGCTTGCGGGAGGTCAATGGGCATTAAAATAGGCAACTTTGTCTCCACTTAACCGGCCTTGTATTTTTTAAGGTAAATTAATTCAAAACACCCTATAGGAAGTATGTATCATTATATTATCTTATTACATTGTCGTGGCACGGAATGGCACCAAAATTTAATTTAATAATGTTGTCAATTATTTGTTGTGACATACAAATTGGTAAAAAGTAAACGCAAAAATAGAAATTAATTTTAATAGGCAACCTATAAAACTAGACATTTTTTGTTCGAATCAAAATGTAGGTAATTTTAGACAATGACTCTGTTAATAAGTTAAATATTTCTAAAAATCTAAAAGTCCCAACTGTTTTAAAAGCTACTGTGAGAATGCATTGGTAAAAGAAAAAAATTAAAGAAATAATCTTTAAAGTATTTAAATTTTTTTCACCTTCAAAATGTTGCAGTTTTTTTTTTCACAGTAAGTTAAAATCTCTAAAAACTGTCTTTTTTTCAGTCGCAGGATTATGGGGGCGTAACCCCATCACAGCCCCCCAGGGGGGCACGTCACAAGTCCCCCACCACCGGCAGCACGTCGCATCGTCTCGAATTCGATGACTCAGCCCTTAATTATACCACCCTAGATGACACAAGGGGGCTTCTGGCCGAAGACACCTCAGACATGCATATGTCTTCTTTCGCGTCGAACGGCAGCTCTGAACACAAACCTGAGGATGAGTCTGATTGTAACGATGCCAAGACGTCGACGATGCTGGAGAGATTGTCGAATAAGAGCGTTAGGGTTAGGGATCTTATGAAAACTGAACAAAAACTTAGGGATGGTGAGTTTTTAATATTTAGGGTATTTTCATATTCAGTTAAATTTACATTATTTCAACTGGTTTTAACAAAATTATAGACACTTTTTGTAAGCCAATATGTGTTTATTTGTAAAAAAGAAGCATGGACATTTTTGTTTATTTTAAAACATATTGGATGCCGCTACGTCAACCTATTTTTTTCTGGTCTAAACAAGAGGGTTTTTTAATAATTTTAATGCTAATATCAGAAAAACAACCTTCATTTTAACTGAGCAAGAATCATCTCATTTAGATGAAGAATAATATTATTGTTTTTAAAAAAACTCAAATGATAAATTAGGGGAATAAAAATACTATCCATTCACAATTACAAAAAAACAGAGCAGGTGAACCATAGGGTGACAGATTTTACCCTGTATATTGTCATTAATGTCACTTGTGTTTGCTGGTTATGTAAGGAAAATCAAAAAATTAAAAAATGCATTTAAAAACATGATCAGGGCATCTGAATCAAAAACAATGTTCTCAACATATGCAGAAGTATTTATTCTTTTATTAAATTACTTTATAATGCACTAATCATTAAACCATTTAAAAGTTTACACAAAATAGAAATTATTTATGTAAGTACTCACTTTTAAGAGGCCCTTTTAGATATCATAGGATAAATTAGCAGTTTTACAAAAATGTCTACAATTTTCTTTATAAATTCTCATATCTCAAGCAAAAATTGTTTCGTTTTTTCAATTTTTACGCCTGTTTTATGTAACTGTCATATTGTTTTTGGCATTTTTTAATTTTTAATGACAGAAAAGAAATGTAATACCAACTTTGCGGAAAATTCAATTTTTCAAGTATAAATATTTTAGTTTTCATAGGTGACTTTGTTTTTTTAAACTGTAAATGGATAGTAGAAATTAGGTATTTTTTTTTAATTATTTTAACGTCTGAATTATATCAAATATAAATGAATACCTTACATTTTGCTAAAAAAAAACACAAATATACGGGGGCGCGTTGAAATCATTTTCTAGTTTGGAGAACACGTTTTATAAATAAATTATATCGGTTATTAACTTGTCGGCACTATAATAAAGCTCCAAAATTTCATGCAAATTGGTGTAACTTTTGCAAAGGCGTATTTATCGTAGAGCAATAATCTTTGCAGATTCGTTCGTTTCATGATTTTTTAAGACTTTTATTTTTGTACATCTGTCTGTAACAAAATTTGCTACCACAATAACAGAACGGTTTATCAGATCGACATGAAATTTCATTCAAAAATCAATCTCATTTAGGGAACTAGACTTTTTTTTGAAATAAATTTAACACAACGGGGGATAAAAAGCACCCCCCCAAAGTTGAAAAAATTCCTATTAGTTAATATTAATTTTGTTTACAAAAAAATTTCTCACGAAATTGAAGATTCTATTTTTATCAAATTTATTTTGTTCTTTTTTGTCCCTCACCCGTTCAAAAAAAATCAAGTTTTAACTATTTTTAATAAAATAAAAATAAATTTTTTTCCTGCAAATAGTAATGCATTAGATTATTACTGCAGGGTAAATCCATGAAAAATCAACAAACCCATGCCGCTCGACCGTTTCAGATTTTTATTATATTTTGGGAATTAAATTAGTAATGTCTCAAAAAAAATATGTACACTTTTTTTTTCCAAAAGCTCCACAGCTTGAGGCATAATTCACGTTGACATCTTAAATAACTTTTATCTCTTGTGATTACAATCCGTAAGAAAATTTTAAAATTTTGGGTTTATTACATTTTATGCTATAACCCAATTAATGACATGTGAACAAATTGCCCAAAATAAGTTTTTTTGTATTAATCAATCCAATTGAAAAAATTAGCAAATTTTTCCAATTTTGGCATAGCAGTATTTACTGAACCAGAGAATTTAGAAAGGCACTATTACCGAATTTTAAATATTTAAGGCTTACTAATTAATTGGTTAAATTTATAACTCTAAGTTTTTAACGTTTACTGAAATACAGTAGCTTAAAATTTAAAAATATTCCAAATTTGGCTATCTGTATCTCGGTTGGGGGAACTTGTAGAAAGTCAAAATTCTAGTATTAACATAATATGTCCATGCTTATTCTATACATGAAAAAAAATATTTGTGGTTTTTGTTTTAATCCACTTAGATGGTTATAAGAAAAAAGTAGATTTTAGGGTAGCGACAAGGGTGGGTATTTTAGGCACATCTACCTCAGATTTTAAAAATATCTGTGTCACTAATAAAATAGAAGCTAAATTGTTAACCTATGCTAAAAATAGCGCAACATTTCCATCAGCCTGAAGATAGATTTGAACCTGAATTAATCCCCTATATTCCACTTTTTGGGAGCCTGTAATTTATATACTATGCAAAACCACAGCTCAAAACTTTGGATTAATGCTTCTCTAACTCTACACCAATAAAATATTTTTTGGCAAAAATCTGCAACTTCCCCCAAAAAAGTTACGAGCTCGTAAACTTTTCAAAATTTTAAAAATCGACTAGTTGCAAAAGTATATAAAATGTATTGACAACTGAAATTAACTACAATGGCTTAAATTTTGACAGATCTAGTAGCTAGTGTGCGCCCAATGACGTCATAAGAGCTTAGAATTTAACTTAAGTGTGCTTAATGATTTATTGTAAACAATTGTCAATCAAGTTGTCAACTGTCTGTCACACAACTGTCATTTAAAAAAAAAATGTTGCAAACATAATTTCTTACTTCTTTTTTCGGTTTTACATAATTGTTTGCTAGTAAATCAAAATATTTTAATTTCGGCTTTAATATTGAACGGCTGTACAAGTGCAAGTGTATTTGAGACACTTAGTATCTTCAGTAAAACCAAATGATTATGTTGCCCACAAAGAATCTGTTCGATTACGAATATAGGTAATAACTTACTAGACGAAAAACATTTACGAAATTTATCACACATATTATGTGTCGATTATTATGACCGATGTCCAGAAAATGAATATAGGTAATAAAAGGAAGCTTAGAAATAACTTGTTGGAACCCGATGAACGAAATAATGTAAATTCTTCCCAAGGTTAGTAGACTGTGCCTTCTAAATCCCGCTTTTCTCAAATTTATAAATTAAATTAGAAATATAAGTGTCTTGATTAGATGGCCCTTTTTTAATGCGATTTTTCAGAATTTTTTTGTATGGTTGTCCATTTTTTATTTTCATTTAACCTTAAAGTTTTATCGAGAGTTTTATGTATGGGAAATTTATAGATAAAAAATATTATCTTTTTCTGTTTACCGCACAAAGCAAGTCCATTATTACGGTTTTAATTTATAATGAAGTTTTTACTTTAAATTGTCACTTTGACTTTTTTACATGCACTAAAAATCTTATGTAGCCCGCCCAGCTACTATCTGAAGAATCTTAAAATTGCGCCCAAAACTTAAGTTTGGAAGTTATCTCGTAACGCTAATTTCAGTTGTCAATAGTACAAAATTAAAATTTTTACAGAATAAAGCAAAAAGTCCATTGTTTAATTTACCTGTTAAAAATCCGAAAATGCAACCAACCTGTCCATTTTGGAGGCGATCTAAATATGCTGAATTTACGTAAAAATGACTATGTAGTTTTTCGTCCCGTTTATGCTTCTAGAAGATTCAATATTTTTATTAAAGAACATGATGGGTCCACAATTACGTTTCTTTAAGTAGAACATCAATTGTTTGTGTTATGACTATTTTACATAATTTTAAAATTCGACCAAAATCAATTTTCATAAGGACCTCCATAAAAAACTTGAATGCTTAAAAAAAAAATATGCATTTTTTTTTCATCTCTACACTCGTAGTATTCAATGTGCAAAATATGGAGAAAAAGCAGAAACACCGAGCGACAAAATAAATTAATATTTGTTGATATCTGGCGGAATGACCCTGCAAAGAGTAGATATTTTGCACTCCTTTTCTTTAGCTGCTTCCACTTTAAGGATCTTTTAATATTGTGTTTCTTTCTATTAGCCGAATTTTACAACTTCAGATAGCAAGTCAGTTTTAGAATAGACCAAACAAAAAAATCCAGAAATGTTTTCTAATATCCTCAATATTTTTTAGATAATGTAAATGAATACCTGAAACTAGCTGCAAACGCGGACAAACAACAAGTACAAAGAATAAAAGCCGTTTTCGAGAAGAAAAATCAAAAAAGTGCACAAGTCATTTCACAACTACAAAAAAAATTGGATTCGTATCAAAAACGAATCCATGAACTGGAGAAACATGGACTGGTTCAAAGCCATCGATTACCACGAGAAGTTTTAAGAGATATGGGACAAGGTCTCAAGTAAGTATTTAATATTCGTATTTATATTTGCGTTCTATAATATGCACATTATGAAACCCGAAATTTGGTTTTTTAAAGTTTCTGAATTGCTTCATTATTAAACCCAAAATTTTATTTTATTGGTTGGTTTTCCTAATGCAAAAAAATGAATTCTTTTCTTGCAAGGCACTTTTTATTTACAAATTTAGAGTATGTTTTTATAATTTACTATTATAATCAATCGGGGGACATAGTTTTTTTGTAGAGGGAATAACTAGAAGAATTGGAGAAACGATATCAATGGTTACATTTTCTCAAAAACGCCTATTCATTCAGTATTTAATGAGTAAAGTTTACAAATGTCATTATTCAATATGTCTAAGGGCCGGTTGTACAAACCAAGTTTAAACTTCGGTTTAGCTAAACTGACATTTTATCACAAACAGACTTTGTCAACTACAACGTAGACAGTGTCTAAGATTGTTCTCTCTATGGTTATAAATCAGTTTAGCTAAACCGAAGTTTAAACTTGGTTTGTACAACCGGCCCTAACTTAAATTTATTTTTTACTTCAAAATGTCAATGTTATGCTATAACGTTGGTCAAAACAAAATTTCATCTTAAGTTTTTAATTCAAATTAAAAATGCTTTTTAATGAATTAAATGAAGCAAATATAAAAAATAGTATAAAAAACTCGTTTTAAAAGGCGTTTTTTATCACTTCTCCATTGGACAACTCGCCGCTGCGCGGCTCTTTTTCCAAACCTGGACGCGTGCTAAAAAACGTTCCTTATAAAACTCTATGTTTTAATATACTATTTTCGCACATCGTTTATTAAATACATTCATTAACGCACTCCAAATCGTTGATTAATGACCCCTATTAATGAATGGATACGAACCCATAGAAACGCTTATCTATGTTTAAAATTACCATCTATGTTTCTACATTACAAACGTTTAAGTAGCTTTAATTACGGTTCAAGCAACAAAAACCAAAAGACATTAAATATTTACTGTTGGAAAGAATGAGAATCAGATCCTTTTACCACATTTTAAGGAAATAAGATTCATTTTCTATTCACAATTAATGAAAGTTCGGTGACAGCTCTTCTTCTTCAACTTTAATAAATTTAAATGGCCGACGCATTGTTTCTGTTAGTTGGTGATATAACTGTTTTATTTTATAATTTATTTAATAATGATCTACGATGTGCGAAAAAGCATTGTAGCCAGTTCGTATGTTAAATGGCGATTAATAAACTCACGCCCGTTTATTGATCGCCTTTATTAACACACTTACTGGTTAAATAACTATTAATTTTATTATTTAAAATTCGATAAAAAATGCGCGGTAAATTTGCGGTTCTTATCTGTTTAACTGTGTAATTTTTCCTGCTAAAATTGTATATCCTGTAAAGTGTTTCCTAATTCAAAACTAGAATGGGTAGAAGTCGGAATGGATAGAAGTCAAAACGCGTAGAAGTTACTCTTCGCAAATAAGTAGCTCAAGTAGAATTCGGAATCGGTAGGAGTGTAGTATTATATTTTGTAAATCAAAGCTGAATCAATTTTTTATATAATTGCTACACATTCTATGGTATACTCTCCGCAAGAAAACTATTATAGGATAATTAATAATTTCTTATAAAAAAAAAATCTATGTAACTAAAATCTGCGAAGAGTGCAAACTATAAACAGAAAACACGAAGAATTTAGTTAACGAAGAGGATAAACGTCAGTTCTGACGTTTAAGATATTTGAGGTTATTTGTTCTGACAGCTAGCTTTGTTTCTTTGTTTGAAATATTTTTGGCATGGCCTTCTTGACCGACGCGTGGCGCGTTTTGGACTTAGAAGTTTTTTGCTACTGAAATCTTTTAGTTTTTGTTTTTTTAACCTTACTGGCTAATTTTACAAAAAATGAAGTAACATTTTTAATGGAAAATTAGATTTTTATTAATTTTGTAAAAAATATTTTTTTTGTAGATTGAATAATAACGGAGATAGGAGGTTTTTTTTGTGCTGGGGGGTAATTGGGGGGTCGGACAAAAAAACTAAGGAATACTTTTTGGTGAAGAATTAAATTGTCTATATTTTATGTCGAATAATTTTTTTTGTAAATTCAATAATAGTCGAGCTACGATTTTTTTTTTCATTTGGGGGGCTGAAAAGGGGGCGTTGCAGTTCTCGGATTCTCGTCAAAAACAATAGGGTTCTTCCTCTTATTGGGATCGATTTTTCCTTAAAATTTGAATTGAATTGGAGTTTTGGTTCTTAAGATAGCGTGTTTACAAGAAACGTGACATACATACAGACCGACCGACCGACCGACCGACGGACGGATTTTTTCAAAGTTGTTCAAAATTCGATGAAAAATACGAATCTGCAAAAATTTTTGCTCTAGGATGAAAATTGACGATTTTAGGATTTTCGTATCGATTGCAATATACTCTTCGGACCTAGTCTTGCGAAGAGTATAATAACAAACATAATAAAATTGGGGTTTGCCCTCGTTTTGGCATTAAACCTTATCAATATTAATTGACAAGTATAAACAAGAACAAATCTAATAAGCCATAAAAAATGTAGATAATATTAATTATGTTTGTTTTATGAACCCCAATTTACTGCGAAGTTAATTTTCACGCGTATTAGTGAACTTTAATCGAAAATTTTATCATAATAGTTTCATAGAAATCATAAATGTGCTTATTTTAAAATTTAATTACATTCAGTAATTTTTTATTTCAGAAACGTTGGTGGAAATATTCGTGATGGCATTACGGGTTTTAGCGGGTCTGTTATGTCAAAACCAAGGGAGTTTGCTCATTTAATCAAAAACAAATTTGGGAGTGCCGATAATATTAGTCAGATGTCAAGTAAGTTTTTATTATTTTTTGTAGAACTAACTAGTCACTCATTTTGCTAGTAACACAATAGAGATTTGTAATTACTTGTTGAAAAGATGCCAAAAAAAATAAATATTAATTAAATTTAAATACTCTTATAGTTACATTAAGATATTTTTCAAAATTGGTCATCTTATAACAAGTAATTTAGAGTCGACTGAATTATTTCTTTGGGTAACACAACATTTTTATTTAATGCATCATTCTGGAAATAATAAAATGATCTAAAATTGGTTTAAATCAGTTGAAGGTAAACATTGATAGGATTTTTATACAGGCTATGTTAAAAATTAAAATATTCATCTTTCAATTTTTATTTTGTTTAAATTTGTTTTGATTTGATTGCTTCTTTCCATAGCCTGTATAATTATAACGCATGTTAGAAAATGTTTTTTTTTTTTGGCGAAATATCTGTAAATATGCTTCTATCTACAAGTTTTACCTTCAGTAATTTCACTTATCAAAGTTAAAGGGAAATGTCGTGAAGCATAGAAACTGTGGTTATGTAATGTTGCTTGCCTAAAATCAACTAAAAACAGCACTTTCTGGTCATTGCTCAGTGGGTTTAGAAGAGTTAATTTTAGTTAAAAATTGTGCTTACCAGCAACATAAATATACAAAGCACTAAAGATCCATTAATAAGCGATTAAATACAGAATTTTGGCAATTTAAGATGCAAAAAAAATAGTGCTTCTAAATTGCCAAAATTCTGTATTTAAACGCTTATTGATGGACCTTTAGAATATATCAAATTGTGCTTTGTTTATTTATTTTTAATTAAAATTTATAAACCCACAGAGCAATGGCCAGAAAGTGCTGTTTTTTGTTGATTTTAGGCAACCAACATTACACAACCACAGTTTCTATGCTTCGCGACATTCTTCGTTAATCACATAATTTTCTTCGATAAATTCATGTAATTTTATTCATTGCAAATACAGGTTGTTTCCTAATGTCGTAAAAAAAACAGTGATTCCTAAAAAAGTGATTCCTAGACCCATTTTAAGAAAAAGAAATGTATCCGATTTTGCCCCGTTAGTTAGTTAGTCCTATAAAAAAAAATTATTTACGCTTTACTACCGAAACAAATAAATTTTTCAAAAAACGTTATAGGTCCTTTTTGATGCATCTAAATACTAGAAATATTTCTTCTTCTTGTATAATTTTAAAAAAAGTGTTTGTAGTGGTGATCCTAAGGGGGCTGTAAATTAAAAAAAAAAGTCAAAATTGGAAAAAAGTTTATATTATAACTTTTTTCAGTTTTTTCCTTAAAATGGGTCCAGGAATCACCTCCTGAATTTTTTCTACGACATTAGGAAGCACCTTGTATTTTGATCCCGTTAAAATCTACATTTTTATTTTTTTTTTGAGATTTTTCTCGCTTTTTTAAACTTTTGGTGGTTTTTCAAAATTCAAATCGTTTTGTTTTTTGGAACAGAACCCTTTCTTACTTTTTTTTTACTGCTTTGGAATTCTTAACCTTAAATAATAAAGAAGTTCTACAGTAAAACAGCAGAATTTAAAATTTAAGTTGTTTTTTGAAAAATTTACATAAAAATTAGATGGGATATTCCTCGGATATTATTTAAGATTCGGAAACAATTCCTTAACCTGAAGTAACCGCGCTCAAAACACCCCGTATTAACTTTCCCCTTTATTCCATTTCTTCATCTCATACCCTTGTAGTACAACCTAACCTAGCAAACAAACATAAAACGCATGCGCACTGCCTGTAACTACACACCTCCAATCTAACCGTAGCCTGGTACATAGGGCCTGGAGTCACCGGTGGTTCCGAGGGCAGCGCTAACGGCGGTACTGGTTCCGACCAAGGGGAGAAGATGCATCATCCTCACCATGGAAGGCATGGGGGCTCGGCGACGTTGCCAGCTACTCTGCATACGGCTACCTCGCATTCGTCTATGCAAGGGGGGCCTATTCCACATTCCAAGTTTCCCAGTGATGAGGGGAGCGAGTGTAGTAGTGTTACGAGTGATAGCATAGGAAGGTGAGTAACGGTTGTTACAAGTGGATATTTGATGAATTCTGTAGCGAATGTTTAATATAAAACAAAGATTCTCTCCAAACCACACTTTATTTAGAAAAATCTGAATAAGCATTTCGATAGCTGAGCTGCCATCTTCAGAAGAAGATAGAATTCTATTTCTTCCCTCTATTTCGTTATATCTTCTGCCGAAGATGTATTCAGATTTTTCTAAATAACGTGTGGTTTGGAAAGAATCTTTGTTTTATATCTTGTTACAAGGATTGTCTTTTACATTGTGCATATATACTAATAGGGGGTGCCGCCAACGGCACCACAAGTGCCAAACAAAAGTTTTGTTAAGATACGACAAGTGATTTCGCCACAGTAGAGTTTTTTAGTTAACCTCGCAAGCTGCAAGAAAACGTATTCCTCTTTTTGGCTTATTCTTTATACATATGAAACCCCCTAGAAGGTTATTGTTGGATATTTACAATTATTTTGTTTATGTTAATTCGTGATTGGTCAACCCTTGCTGTTTTGTATGCGATTTATAAAATTCCACTGCCGAACCGACTTAAAATTCTGGGTCATTAATTAAAACCAGTCTACTTTTGTGCCTTCCTAAAAAATTGTGCTGTCCAACAGAAAATAATTTTTTTACATTCAACTTTTTATGTAAACTTCTCTGAATTTGAGTCATTTAATTGTCTTAGAATGACTTAATCTCGTGGTGTGTGTCACTTGTGCATTTTCGTGTTTTAACTGACGCAAAGCATCCATGTATTTCCGGGACACTCCTGTTTTTGGTAGACCTGTCTTAGGATGGGCGCTTAGACTGGTGGGTCCATGTTTGAATTTCAAGAATCAGCAGGATATAGTCTATTGATGTGGTGCATTGTCGCCAAAAGTAAAAGTCAACTCGGCAAGACATTTTTGTTAAGATAATTTTCTTTGAAATATAAATATGCAAAAATATTTGCATATAAATTTTCTTGGCGGAGTTCCATTTTTTCAAAAGCTCTCCAACAAAAAAATTATTGTGGCTAAAAAACTTGTCGTAACAAAACTTTTGGTAAAGTCCTAATAAATTTCTAATAAGGGCAAAACAGCGGTTTACATTTTTGAATTGTTTTCAAATTTTTAAAAATTTCAGTTAGATTCGCTTGCAATAAGTAAAAAAGATTAAACCAACAAATTATACCCATTAGTGACAGTTTTTTTTGTAAATATTGTGTCTAACACGCTTACCAAAAATAATTGGTGAAAAGCCAAATATGTAAGAGAAATAATAGCCAAAATTTAGGCGCACAAATTTTTATGCAACACTTTTTACGACAACTAATTAGAAAATACAAATTATTCTTAGCGCACTCCTTCTTTTAATACTAAAATGGTTTACGGGTAAATTTTATTTCTAATGCATTAAAAAATTAATTAAACCCTAGAAAAATGTTGCTTGGTGTGTTTTGCAAAATTAAAATTATCACACAGTCCAATATAACCATTTAAATTTTTTTGGTTTTTATTTTAAGGTATGGAACTGCCCCAGACAGTGATAACCAAGGAACCCTTTTTAAAACAATCTACCAAAAAATTGCCGAAAAACAAAGCGACATAGACAGAATGAAAGAAAAAATAGAAGCGTTGAAATCCCTGCCCGAAGACATCATTAATCTAAATTCAGCCTTACAGGTATTTTAACTTTTTTCACTTATTTTAAACAAGACCAATATGACAATTATTTTTTAGGACGAACGATTTAAAAGCGAACGATTAGAAGAACAAATAAACGATCTTACGGAATTGCACCAAAATGAAGTCGAAAATTTGAGGCAAGCTATGGCCGACATGGAAGAAAAGGTCCAATATCAAAGTGAGGAACGTCTTAGAGATATTCACGAAATATTGGAGCACTGTCAGACCAAAGTAAGTGGAAAAAAACGGTTGTTTTTAAAAATTAATAACTTTTTTATTTTTTAACATTTTTGTTTCAAACTTAAACCACATTAATATTAATATGTCCCGAGTAATTGTTTAAAGTTTGAAGAACATACTTTTAAAATTGTTAATTATACAGGCTGATTTGTAAAGGTGTGAAAATTTTAGAAGATTAAGCAATATTTTGACTTTAAGCGGCAGCGCCATCTACCAATGGCTCAATACTGTTAATTCATAAAAGGAACTTTTAAATTCAAACATTTTACTACCTTTTCCTTTTTAAATTATGCAAATCACAGCAAAAATAAGTAAGATATGATAGTTTTAAAAAAAATCGTCTATAAAAATGCACACGGTTGATTATGCGCTCATTTTTTAAAAAGCTCAAACTTCTGCAATAATTTCTCAATTTTTATGATTTAAAAACCATAATACTGATAAAAGAATGCCATTTTAATTTTCTAGATACAAAAGATGGAGCATCAAGCCCTCCAACAACAACAATACGTTTCATTTGACGGCATAGATAACTCAAATGCAAGAGTTTTTGTAGTCAAGCTCATTAATATTTTGCTCACTATTCTGCAAGTTCTTTTACTTCTGGTGGCTACTGGGGCTGGAATAATTATGCCGTTTTTACGAACAAGGTAAGAATCTTTTCGCACATTAAAATTATTTTTGTTGTACTAAATTTTAACCAAATCAAAATTTTTGAGGATTTTATTATTTAGTTATTGAATTCTTAACATTTGGTTTATAACCTATTATTCAGGGAAACCAAAAGAGCAGTAAGAATGTCGCCCTCTACCACTATGGATATCAAACTCGCAATGAATAATAAGTCTTCCATAATTCATAGAAGCCTTAAGACATGACACATAACAAATAGGTAATAATTTTTTGAATTTTAATATTTTGGAGTGAAATTTATTACAGTTACGAAATACTAACGATTTATTATTCATTTAGTGGTTGGACTTTGATTTGTTTAACATTGAACGTTATAATTACCCTTTTCATTAATTGCTAGAAGAATCGCTCTTCTAGCAACGATTTTTGGACAAGGTCAACTTCAAGGTCAAATTTCTAAATGATTTCTCTTTGTTTCAGGTTAAGGATACTTTCAACTGTAGTGTTTGTGTTGTTTATCGTTTTTGTGCTAAAACAATGGCCCGAAGTGGAAGATATAGGCTCACATGCCATGAGAAAGTTCAAAGACTTTGTAATGCCTGTCAAATAGCATTTACCATTCCCTTTTAAATAAGTTTTCTCTCTACTTTGCATTAAATGTAATGCAAGAAATAGGAATATGCTCATAGGTAAAAGCTGGATTTTTGCGACGTATCTCGCAAGCATTAGCTACAGTTTTTTTGGTTAAAAATTTAGTTCCTTTAAAGTGTGTCCCTAAGTTTTACTGTTAAATGCCAAATAAAATGTTTAGTTTATTTAGTATGAATATTTCATATCAAAAAAAAGCTCAAACTTAAAAAATGTTTTGCGTTGGACCAATTTACTGCCACACAAATTTTAAAATGGATAAAAATACGACTGACATTTTTATAAGTTTTAAATGCTTCAGATTGTAAGTTTTAACTTAAAGTATTTTCTGTGATAAAAGGGATACACTATAATTCATGACATTTTTTTTTTCATGTTATTAAGAACTCTACTAAGACTTTCAACTCAAATAAGTTTTAAAATAAAACAACCTTGATCTATGAGCATATTTATTTCTTTTAAACTAGAAACCGCTTTTTTATGTAGATGATAATAATAATTATTGATTGTCCAATAATAATTATTAAACACAAAATCAAATAGTTTAATAATCATATTTAATATGCCTAAAATCTAAAGATTTTTTAAACAAATATCGTGCAATATAAAAATCATTTTAAGTTTATTAAATATGGTTATTGTTGACTGAATAGTCAATGTGATTTTAGGTAATATAAAAACAAAACGTGGAGATATTAAAAAATAAAACGCCAAATTGGCTTAAGTAAAAAATAAATTAGCACACACCAATAATTTTATTTTTATTTGCGAAAAATGTTGTGGTAGAAGAATTTTGTATAAACTATTATTAATTGACAATATATTTTAGATTTTATGAGTGTTATTTTCGGATTTTCCATATTTAAATTATTAAAAAGCTTACATCATCTAAGTTTTAAAACCACGAAAAAAAGTGTTTTTTAAAACTATAATGACTGGCTTTAAATATGTAGAAAATGTAGAATAAGATGTAGCCACAAATTATTCCTGTAAATATTGTTATTTAAAGAAATGCAAATAAATCAACGTCCATTTTAAGCACTGCCTTTTTTATTTTAAAAATCCAACAAACTTTGCTCTGCGCAAGTATGGGCGCGCCGCGAGTAAAATACAGTTGGTAGCAATGCGCGTCATGATTGGCTGCATCAAAAATTAAGTTGGCATCACTGCAGTTTGACACAACCAAATCAAAACACGACGTTTTGTGTGTTTTTGTTGATTTTTCGTCCCAAAAATGAGCGAAAAAGAAAAACAAAAGGGTGCCACATCAAAAAACATCCCTAAAGATGGGCAAGTCATAATGGCAATGATGAAAGAAATGGGAATAAACGAATACGAGCCCAAAACAGTGTTCCAGCTCACTGAGTTCGTCTACCGCTATGCAACTTCTATTTTGGACGAAGCTAGGATGTATGCGAACTCAAAAAAGAAGAATTTGGACGTGGACGACGTGCGGTTAGCTTTGCAACTCACCAATGAGTCCAGTTTTACCACGCCACCTCCAAGAGAAGTAATAATTGAGTGTGCTAAAGCGAAGAATTACACTCCGTTGCAAAACGTGAAACCTTACTGTGGTTTACGGTTGCCCCCTGATCGCTACTGCCTGTCCTCCTGCAACTACTCTCTCAAAGCTGCTCACAAGAAGCCAAAAACGTACGCAGTGCTAAGCGGCATTAAACTTAACACCAAGGCTAATGTAAGCTACATAAAACGAACAAACCCTGCTGGAGTAACTAAACAAACGGTTTCTATTGCGAAACCCAAGATAAATGTGGCTTCGGAGCAAAAACCGGCGTTTAAACCGAAGATCCATGTTACACAAAACGTGCAAATTGCCTCTCCAAGCGTCCAGTCCACTTCTGTAGGAGGAGGAATGGTCATTGTTGATAATATTTTAAAGAGAAAGCGTGAAGAAGACGATTTAATGTAGGTTTAGGATTTTATTTTGTAATTTAAGTATTAAAACGGCATGTAAGTGATCAACAGTGTTTTATTTGACGGTATTCTAAAGAAATGAACTGCTTTACAAAATTGGATCGAATCCCCTTTGCAATTTCATCAATTGTTTTTGGTAGCGTCCAAGTGCTCTTATAATTGTATCCATAGACAAAGAAATGTAAAAAAGCTATTTGAACTACTGCGATCTATGGTTTTGAGCAACATCCCATCCCGTGATGTCACGACAGTCACTTTCTATTCTTATTTCAGTCTCATATTTACATAAAATAATAATTTGTGCTTGAGAAATTGTACTTTTACTTGCAGAACAAATGTTCATCAAACTGTTACTAATCTTTTCGTGCGAAAAATAGTAGAAACTATGCATTTGTAATTTCAAAGGTCAAGTGTAATGGGTTCACGAATAAGGTAAGTTTTAAAAGGGCATTAGAGGGGCGTTTGCAAATACAAGTGGTGTTTTGTTTCAGAGATAATGTGCGGCACTTCTTCGAGTGTTTTTGCGAGGTTGTGCCTCCTAGTCTGGAAAAAGGGGCTTGGATAATACAGCAGTTTCCGGAGAAATACAAAGACGAATCGGTGTTAAAATCTGTTCCACACTTTGCTTATCCGTACGACATCGAAAAGTAAGTAAAAACGTACAAAAAGTCTTTAAAAAATTGTCTAAATTGTGGTTTTCAGTAATGTTATTCAGCACTACTCCTTTGTTCTCACAAATCTGGAATCGAAATGGACTTTTGGTTTCTGTAGGCACGACCCGAATTCTCAGACTGCTATCATTGTTTTGAGTTATCTCCCATGGCATCAGGCTTTTTATAAGTAATTTTGAAAAATTCTTCATGGAGATAAAAGGGCTACTTATGATTTTTTTGCAGGTTTTTAGACACAATAGCAGTTTTAATGCACAGTAGGAGAGCTGAAGATTTGGGGGAATTTTTAACTGCGGTTTTTAACGCCAAAATATCGGATCCTGGTCGAGCTTTTACTGTGCCGTTTAATAAAGGCGAAAGTGTAAGTTTTATTTTGGAAAATTTTGTGAATTGTGTTAATTTATGGCCTTTTTTTTTAGATATTTGCTGTTGATGTACCTAAACCATTTCAATTGCCTAGTATTCCTGAAAATGTAAGTATTGTATTTTTATACAGGGTGTCCAAAAAATGGCGTATAAACGCGAAGGAACCTTGTTTGGGCATGTCTAGGGAGCCCCAGAAAATTGTTTAAAACAATCTCAAATACCCTCGAAGATATGAGGCCTCAAAGTGCGAAACTTTAAACGCTTATATCTAGAAAATAACAACACATATTAACGAAATGGCTAAACACAAAGGCGCAATCTATTTAAATTATTTCGCCATTTGTTTATTCTTCAAATGGTCAAATTACATTTTTATAATCAATTTAATTTCAACAAAATTTTATAAAATGAACACAACATTGTCAATATGATCTAATGCAAAAACGTATGCTCAAGAATCTAGATGAGTTTTTAAGATGTATTTTACAAAATGTGTTGCCGAACTTACGCAACTTTGTTCGCATTTTTCTCGATAAGTATAACAAATGGATATTTTTTGACAATTTTCTAGGGATCCTTGAGAATACCCCAAGAGCGTACCATCGCGTTTATACGCCATTTTTTGGACATCCTGTATTATTGCAAAATCGTGCGGTTTGTTTGGAAAAAAATGCTATATTTATTTGTTACACATTGGCTAATCTTTATAGATCTGGTATGATTCATTTGGAAGTCAATATGATACGATTGTTATTCTAAAAAAAAACAATAACAAATTTTATTGTCATGATTTCCTTTTTGGTTTTTTCTTTCTAAGAAATACAAGACATGTAATTTAAACAAATTAATTCATTTTTCAGAGAAATCTAACAGAATACTATAATGCAGTAGACACGCATAATATGATGGTGATTTTTGCTTCAATGCTTTTCGAGAGAAGGATTATAATAAAATCTTCTAAATTAAAACGGTTAAGCGCATGTGTACAATCTGCAAATGATGTAATTTACCCCATGATTTGGCAGCATATCTTCATCCCTGTGTTACCCATGACATTAATTGATTATTTATTAGCACCAATGCCCTTTCTTATTGGGGTGCCTGAAGAAGTCATGAAGGTAAACATTCGGACACATAAATTGCGACAAATTTTTAAAGTAGTGTTGAATTTTAGAAGGTAAATCTCACTGAGATTGGTGATGTAGTTATTTTGGACGCTGATACCAACACAATTGATACTCCTTTTGATGATTTAAACAGTATTCCCCAAGAAGTGGTAAGTTTTGCCACAATTTTTACGGTTTTACAGTAAAGACTATCCATTCATTCACAATTTAAATAAAACAGAGCATGCGAGCCATAGGATGATAGATTTTACCCTGTATTTTGTCATTAACGTCACTTGTGTTTGCTGGTTATGTGAGAAAAGTCAAAGATATTAAAAAACGCATTTAAAAACATGTTCAGGGCATCTGAATCAAAAACAACGGTCTCAACATATGCAGAAGTATTTATTTTTTTATTAAATTACTTTATAATGCACTAATCATTAAACTATTTGAAAGTTTACACAAAATAGGAATTATTTATGCAAGTACTCACTGTTAAAAAGTCCTTTTATGTATCATAGGATAGATTAGCACTTTTACAAAAATGTCTACAATTTTCTTTATAAATTCTTACATCTCAAGCAAAAATTGTTTCGTTTTTCCAATTTTTACGCCTGTTTTATGTAACTGTCATATTATTTTTGACATTGTTCAATTTTTTATGACAGTAAATTTGAAATGTAATGCCAACTTTGTGGAAAATTCCACTTTTCAAAGAAAAAAGTTCTAGTTTTCATAGGTGACTCTGGTTTTTTTAAACGGTGAATGTATAGTACCACAATTTTTACGGTTTTACAGTAAAAAAGTGCAAAATATTCTCTCTTTTGCGTAACATTATGCACTTATCCACTGTAAAGCATTTTTTGTTTAATCTAGACATCATCGCTCAAGAAACAACTGAAAAACAAATCAGCGTTGCTGGGCGACGCTGTTCCCAGAGCCTTCTTGCGGGCTTTAGTGCAATTAATCGGTGGCTACCGTGACGCTTTACGGTTTCAAGCTGGTCAAAACGTAACTTTTGATGAGGAAAAATTTATTGAAACAAGACCAATGGCTCTTAAACCATTTCTCAGGCAAATGTTTCAGCTACAGATATTTCAGCAGGTTTGTTTTTTAGATCTCTTTTAAATCGGTAGTTCAAGTGGCGTTTTTTAGTTTATTGACGAGCGTTTGAGTATGTTGAACAATGGGTACGGATTTTCGGATGAATTCGAAGTGGAAACATTTAAATACTCGGAAAAATCAAGTTCTAAGATTAGGCAACAGTATAAAGACTGGGCTAGTTCAATGAAAAAGGAAGGAACTGCATTTTTTAAGAGTGTAAAAGATAAGGTAAGCATTTTTGCGTATTTAGCCCAATCATTCTAATAATGCCCCCAGAAATAAATCCCAACCAAGATCTGCTTATGCAGGTTTGTAGCCACTACCCCCAGGAACATAAAAGTGAAAAATTCCCACAAAATTTCCGTGACGTTTAACCCCCATCTTGCATAGAAGTGAGGAGTAGTTTTTTGTTAATACCAAAACTATTCGGCACTTTTGAAAAAAGTTTGAAAAATTATTAGGAACATTATTTTAATAATAATACAATCATTTTTAAAAAAATAATAAATCACCAATGTGAACGATTTTATAACACTTTAAAAATGTGCTAATTTGGTTCTACAGAGAACGCTGCAATCTATGCTTCAGGACTCTATGACTAAGATAGACGATTATGATGAAATAAGATGATTTTTAAAGAGCTATAGAATCGTTAATATTAATGATACATTATTTTTTTAAAAATGATTGTATTCTTATTAAAATAATGTTTCTGAAAATTTTTAAAACTTTTTTGAAAAGTGCCAAATAGTTTAGGTATTAACAAAAAACTAACTCCTCACTTCTATGCAAGATGGGGGCTAAACGTCACGGAAATTTTGTGGGAATTTTTCACTTTTATATTCCTGAGGATAGTGCCTAGAATCCTGTATCTGCAGATCTTGGTTGGGATTTTTTTCTAAGGAACCTACAAATTTTAAATAGAATGATTGGGCTAATTTTAAAGTTTTATGCATTGTGTGCTTTGTGTTTTGTTTTTTTGTAAGCATAAACAATCTTTTCCAGGCTAATCCTGCTGTAAAATCCGCTGTCAAAACGGTAAGTTAAATCTCTTAGTGGTAGAAATACCTTGAATGACCTCTAAATGTCATTGAAAGTGCCAATTAACAAATTAATGTTTTTGAAGACTAATTTCGGTATTTTTTTCATTTAAACAGGTCAAAGATGGTGGAAAAGGAATGAAAAGTGCGTACAAAGGTCTAAGATCAAAGTTAAAAGAAAACCACAATCCTCAGCAGTACAAGAATGGTCTAGATAGTCCAAATGATAAGCCGAAATCTGCACCTAGTTCGCCGGTTGGTATTCGACGTACCATTGTGGATATTGGTATTGGATCCTCAGGATCGTATAGTCGGAAAGAGAATTTTCCGTCGCCCTTTGAAAAGTAGGTTTTATATTTGTAAGATTTTTTCTATTTTTGTAATAGACAAAAAACTTTTTTTTTGATGCGAGGTTAAATACAGATGGTGCGCCAATTATGGGACATCTGTATTTGTTTTAATCTTTGTAAGACTTAACCACAATATTTACTTTATCACTGCAAAACGTTATTTTAGATTTAAATATAAATTAAATTCCAATCAGATTAAAATCTAATTTTAACTCCAACATTTTCGATTAGAGAAAATAACACAAATAAATTATTAAGTTTAGTAATTTTTGGTTTGTTAAGCAGAAAAATAAATTGTTTTTCCAGAAATTACAGCCCCCTTAGTTCAAATTCTCAAGCCACCTCACCTGAAGAATATAATGGTAGGTCAGAAAGTACAAGTCCACATTTGATAATTCCACGAATGGATCTTATGAATGAAATGCAAGATATGTTGCATCTTCATTTGGAAACACCACCAATTGACAGATCTGTAAGTTTAAAGTTATTTACAGCAAAATAAAAAAAAAACAGAAATTTAACCAAAATAATTTCTTTTACAATTTTAAAAATCATATCAATGATTTTATAATTGTTTTAGTACGTTCACATGTTTTAACTACAAAAACACGTCCATTTTACTAATATTGACTACCTTTAGCACCAAAAAATCATCTATCCATTCACATTTTAAAAAAACCAGAGATCTATAACCCTAAGGTTTTTAGGGTGTATATTGTCATTAATGTCACTTGTGTTTGCTGAATATGTAAGAAAAATAAAAAAAATTAAAAAATGTATTTAAAAACATGTTCAAGGCATCTGACTCAAAAATAATGATCTCAACATATACAAAAGTATTTATCTTTTTATTAAATTACTTTATAATGCACTAATCATTAAACTATTTAAAAGTTTACACAAAATAGGAATTATTTATGTAAGTTCTTACTGTTAAGAAGCCCTTTTAGGTATCATAGGATAAATTAGCACTTTTACAAAAATGTCTATAGTTTTCTTTATAAATTCTCACGTTTCAAGCAAAAATGACTTCGTTTTTCCAATTTTTACGCTTGTTTTATGTTACTGTCATATTATATTTGGCATATTTCAATTGAAAAATTCAACCTTTCAAAGAAAAAGGTTCTAGTTTTCATAGTTGACTCTGGTTTTTTTAAACAGTAAATGGAGTAAAAACAGAAATTTAACCAAAATAATTTTTTTTTTTCATTTCTTTAAATAATGTTAATGATTTTATGAACAAGTTAGTGTGTTTACATGTTTTAACTATAAAAAAACTTTCATTTTACTAATATTAGCACCAAAAAATCATTTTTTGTACCCCCCATTTTCCATTTCAGCTAAAACCAGTAAGAAGTCTAGAAAATATCAAAACCTCCCTTAGTACCGACCGTTGGTTATACTCCCCTGAAAAACGGGGCGCCTTACTCCTCCCTCCCCCTTCTCAAGAAACTCAGAATCTCCTTCAGTCCCCTGATGATTTGTTTTCGTCACCCCCTCTCCCGAACAGGGCCCCAAACACAGATCTCTTCGGCACGACCCCTTTTGTGGTGGCTGGGGGGCACAGTGATAATGGGGATCCGCTTTTTTATGTTGCTAACAGGAATTGTGTTGATATTGTCAAGTTGTGTCCGCCTGTTGCTTGTTCACCCCGTAGAAAGGTAAGCCCCTTTTTGGGGCCCATATGTGCATGCTTTTTTTGTTTGGTGGAGGAATTTTAAGAGAATATAAAAAACCATTACACCTTTTATTGTTAATTGTTTTATTCAGGGTGTAAGCGTATAGTTTGCTTGTTTTGATATTTCAAATAGCTGGGAAAAGTCTATAGCCCAATCATTCTAATAATGCCCCCAGAAAAAAATCCCAACCAAGATCTGCTTATGCAGGTTTGTAGCCACTACCCCCAGGAACATAAAAGTGAAAAATTCCCACAAAGTTTCCGTGACGTTTAGCCCCCATCTTGCATAGAAGTGAGGAGTTTTTTGTTAATACCTAAATTATTCGGCACTTTTGAAAAAAGTTTTAAAAATTTTTAGAAACATCATTTTAATAAGAATACAATCATTTTTAAAAAAATAATAAATCACCAATGTGAACGATTTTATAGCACTTGTGCTATTTGTGCTAATTTGGTCCTACAGAGAACGCTCCAATCTATGCTTCAGGACTCTATGACTAAGATGGACGATTATGTAGAATAGTTTTTCGTTGGATAGGACTATTCTACATTGTAAGATTTAGGGGAAAGAAAATTACCACTATTGATAGACGATTATGATGAAATAAGGTGATTTTCAAAGAGCTATAGAATCGTTAATATTAGTGATACATTATTTTTTTAAGAATGATTGTATTCTTATTAAAATAATGTTCCCAAAAATTTTTAAAACTTTTTTTAAAAGTGCCGAATAGTTTAGATATTAGCAAAAAACTAACTCCTCACTTCTATGCAAGATGGAAGCTAAATTTTGTGGGAATTTTTCACTTTTATATTCTAGGGGATAGTGTCTACAATCCTGCATAAGCAGATCTTGGTTGGGATTTTTTTCTAAGGAACCTACAAATTTTAAATAGAATGATTGGGCTACTAAGACATTCGTTAAAAACAGTTTTTTGAAAAAGTGCCCCCCTTCGAAAATAATGGCCTTAAGCAGGTAAACTAAAAACACGTAATCGTAAATATTTAACAAATGTTTTGTCCAACCATTATGAAATTTGTACAATTAATAAAGGTAATAAAAACGGTCATGTTAAACCCATTTTATAATGTGGGGCCGCTTTTAAAGTGTCTTTATCACCGCGGTAGTGTTCATAAAAACTGCATGTACATTCTTTACCTTTAAGAATTTTGTAACTTTGTTTATTTTCTTAAATATCCCAATTTAAGTTAAAACTTTTTTACCACTTGAAATTTCCGAGAAACTGTACCGTTTACAAATAAACTGCCAAAAAAACTGTTTATGTACCCCATATTTTTGCATAAGACATGACTTTCTTTTGAAATTTCTGTAACTGACCACTGTCACTCAATTAAAGTAAGTTTTTTGTCAAAATAAATGCAAAATATGGGGTACATTAAGAGAGTTTTATTAGAAACGATACAGTTTCTCAGAAATTTTAAGTATGACAAAAGTTTTTACTTAAATTGAGGTATTAAAAAAAATAAACCAAATTGTACAATTCTTAAAGGTAAATAAATTACATGCAGTTTTTATTAACACTACCATTTTAAAAGGGGCCCCAAATTTTAAAATGGGTTTAAATTGATCTTTTTTCTTACCTTTATTGATTGTACAAATTTGATGATGGTTGGACAAAACATTTGGTAAATATTTACGATTACATGTTTTTAGTCTACCTGCTTAAAGGCCATTATTTTCGGGAGCACTTTTTTAAAAGAGTGTTTTAACCGAATGTCTTGGATTTTTCCTAGTTATTTGTCATATCAAAAAAAGCATACTAAACGCGGACATCCTGTATACAACAATATATACCTATTTTTTTTGTAAATCTTTTTAATATTTTTACGATTTCAGGTAAACCAGGAGCAAGATTTAATTCGTCTGGATTCTACATCAGACTTAGATGATTTTGACCCGTTAAAAAGCAAAAATGGCCCTTCTAACTTTAACACCAATCACGTGGTGCCACTTTGCATTTCAAATCCTTTGTATAATTACGAAAATTACCAGTTAAAACCTAATACAAATAATAATATACCCATGTCGCGTGAAAACCTGAAAAAAGAGCAGGATCTCTTGCAGGAATACGGTATTAATTTTAATTCGTTTAATAAAGAAAGCAATAATAAATTTGAAGGTTTTCCTAGTTCGAGTAAAGTTAATAGTCAGAGCAATTGGACTACTTTTGAGTAGTGTTTTTAATAGTTTTATGTAAATACTGAAAAATAATATAATTGTTTTTATAAACTAGGTAAGACTGATTTCGTTTCATGGGCAAAAAAAAAAGTTGTTGAAACGAAACAGTAATTTCGCATGTTTTATCTAGTTTATGTTTTAATATATCAATACTAAGAGTGGAAATAATATTTAATATTACGAGACACAAATTGTCCCGTAATTTATTTAGGCTTTATTTTAAAAGCTTTCAAGACAAATTGTTTATTTTATGTTTTGTACGATTTGCCTTTTATTTTTATAATATTTTATTTGAACTGTATTAATTTTTTATACATATATAAATTTTATTATTTAACCGCTAATTAATATATTATTATTTATATTTTATTGTAAGAACAAATTGTTTTTTTTTTTATTTAAAATTAAATTACTATTGCATTTGAGCAAAGCTTCCTATCTTGTTGAGGAATTGTCTATTAAATATTAGCAAATAATTTTACGTATAGTGTAGCTGTGATAAATATACAAAAAATTTGTCTTATTAAATATCTCGATTTTTTATATTGTTTTAAAATTTTGGCACAAAATTATGTTATACAATAAATATGAAATTTAAGTTTAATGTTTTATTATCCCCTCTCCCAAAAATAGCACATTTTTTCTTTATGTAGGAGTAGGTAAAGAAAACAACATTTTATTGTGGTGGAAAATAAATTATATTTAATCTAATACTTGTAAGTTTTGGTTAAAAATCATCTTAAAACCTAAAGTACTGATTAACTGGGCAGGTTAAATTAAGATAAAAAAATCGTCTTACATTAGTTTAAGGGCCTCAAGAGCTGCCATAATTCTTTCCAATTCTGCGCTAGTTTGAGCCAATTTTTCACTATTCGAAGCTTGAATTTCTGCAGGAACTTTTGTTGCATAATCATCGGCCGACATTGCATTTTTAAGCGATTCTTGCGTTTTCTGTAAAAATTCGTTCTTTTTCTGGAGTTTAGCAATTTCCTTAGCAGGCTCAATAAGTCCTTTTAATAAAAGATGTACTTCGCATTTATTAGAAATTGTTATAATTGTGCAGCCATTGGGTAATTCTCCATTTACTGGCGTTTTTGAGCAATACGCCAAAGTCTGAAGCGGCCCTGAGTATTTTTCGATAATGGATGTTGTGTTAGAATCGCTGCTTTTGATGTATGCTTCAAAAAAAAACGTTTTTAATTTTTATAAAATATTAAAAATTGGCACAAATATTTTACCTTCAGTTTTTGTTTTATTCGGCAAATTGTAGTCGCTTCTCGTTGATCGAATAGCTTTGGCAATTTTCTGAATAAAATCAACCTCTTCCTCAAGAGCAACGTTTCGGAATTTAGTTTCTTCATCAGGGTATGGCGCCACGCAAATACTTTTGATATTTTCCAGTACTTTTTTCGACCTTGGTAACCTTTGGTACAATTCTTCAGTAATGAAGGGCATAAAAGGTGATAAGAGACGTAAACCACCTTCTAGAGCACGATAAAGAGTTATTTGTGCTGTTTTCTTCGTGGCGTCGTCAGCAGATGCAAAAATAGGCTTCAAATACTCCTAAAACGTTAAAAAAATGGCTGAATTCTGAGAAAAACAAAAAATAATGTCAACTAGCGACACCTAGTGGCGATATAAGCAATTAAACAAAATTTAGTTCCACTATTCGATAATAGGGGGCGCCACACTTACAACTCCTCGGTACGTCGATGATGAATTTTAATCTTACAATTAAAAAATTGTTTTGCTTACTTGTATTTGCATTGAGTTTAATTCAGAACATGAAATAGTGCTGCCACCTTGTGACACAAAACTATTCTAAATGCTTTAACTATTAGCAGCTAGATGGCGTACATTTTATATTTAGTTTGTGTCATTCCGAGTAATTTAAACAACTATCTTGTAATTTTAAATGTTTTTTTTTGCACTTACCAAATAAACATCGCACAGTTCGTACAACCAATAGTTGTAAATAGCGTTGGTCGCGTTTGGAAAATCATACTTCAAGAAACCCTCATTTGCTTGTTCTGTAGCATAAGCCAATCGTGAAAGCATCCATAAGTCCATAAGAGTCTCGTTACCACATAATTTAACATCATTCGTAGCGGTAAAATCGCTTCCAAAGTAAGTTAGCGCAAACTTGGTCGCGTTCCATATCTTATTACAGAAAAACCTGTAACCTTGCACTCTTAGAATATCCAAATTAATGTCGCGACCTCTGCATAAGTTGCAAAGGGCGAATCTTAGAGCGTCTGTTCCACATTCTGGTATGCCATCTGGGAAGTCTTGTTTTTGTCCTGCTTTCGCTTTGTCGATTTCTTTGGGGTCTAAATTTGAGTCCAGAAGTTGCAAATGAAGTTTTTCTAACTCAATGCCAGTTATTACGTCCATTGGATCAATAACGTTGCCCAAAGATTTGCTCATTTTGCGACCATGAGCATCACGGACAATTGGGTGAAGGTAAACTTCCCTAAAAGGTACAATAATGTTGTTTTAATAAGCAAAATAGGTTTGTATGTAAAATGTCCACTCTTGCGAACATTTTACATACAAGTAGTTCAAATGCTTTGTATGTAAAATGTCCGCGCAAAGTGGGCATTATTCATAAAAGTAGTTCAAATGATTTAAATGTCCGTTTTGGTGAATTCTGCACGTATTGCCTATTTTTTTGCTGTTTACTTACTTAAATGGTAATTTTCCCAACAACTTTTGCCCAAAGAACACCATTCTAGCCACCCAAAAGTACAAAATATCGTGTCCTGTCTCCAGCAAAGAAGTCGGGTACAAGACTTGTAAATCCTCGGTTTGATCCGGCCAGCCGAAAATCGAGAAAGGAAACAGTCCTGACGAGAACCACGTATCCAAAACGTCTTCATCTTGCTTTAAGGTTATGTCGTCGAGAGTTGTGTTAAACTTTTTGGCAGCTTTGGCCCGGGCCTCTTCTTCGCTACGAGCTGACACCCAATATTTGTCATCGTCACCCTTTAATAAAGCAAAAAAATGCTTTAAGTAAGCCAAAATATTAATTTTGTGCACGTTTACATACCATGTATGTAAAATGTTATACATACCGTGTATGTAGAATGCTTACATACCATGTATGTAAAATGTCTTACATACCATTTATGTAAAATGTCTAAAAAAGCTGTCGTTTTACATACAACGATTTGTTTTGCAGTTTAAACCATTTTTAACCTATTTTGAGCTAATTTTAAGACTCCTACCTGTGCGGGTTGACTTTTAAGGCTAACATAATACGCTGGAATCCTGTGACCCCACCACAATTGTCTAGAAATGCACCAATCGCGAATGCCGTCCATCCAATGATGCCAAGTCTTAACATGCATCTCAGGGATGATTTTGAGCTCCCCAGAATTCACAACATTGATAGCGTGAGCCGCCATGTCATCGCATTTGACGTACCATTGTGGCTTTACCAAAGGTTCTACCACGTCTTTGCTTCGGCTGCAAATTGGAATAACCATCGCGTTTGGCTTGGTTTCGATGTATAGGCCTTTTTCTTTGAGGGCTGCTAGGATTTCTTTGCGGCATTGGAAACGTTTCATACCCTAAAAAGATGCATAATACATTGAGTAATTGTTGCCAAATTTAAGACTTCTTTTTCTTAAAACTTACAGTAAATGTACCGCAATCACCACAAATATTACCATCATCGTCAAAAATGGTCATAAACGGCAAATTGTGCCTTTTTCCAACTTCGTAATCGTTTGGATCGTGAGCCGGTGTTATTTTTACAGCACCAGTTCCGAATTCCATTTCCACAAATTCGTCGCACACAATTGGAATTTTCCTGTTGCAGAAAGGATGTACAACGAATTTTCCGTGTAAATGCTTGTAGCGTTCGTCTTTAGGGTGCACAGCAACGGCCGTATCTCCCAGCATTGTTTCCACACGAGTGGTGGCGACAATAATTTTTTCGTCTGAGTCCGCTACTTGATAAGCAAAGGAAACTAAAACGCCAAATTCGATTTTTTCGTCGTAGCCTGGTACTGAGAGGAAAGTACGACCAGGAATGTCGATTTTTTCCACCTAGACAAGAAAATTTTGCATAAAACCAAGTAAAAAAGTGTAAAAAAAAAATATAGTTCTAAGTTTAGGCAACAGCGCCCTCTACAATTGGTCCTTTACTACAAATAGTGTTAAGGAATTTTCAAATTCAAGCATTTGGTCACAGTTTGTTTTTTAAATGGTAAAAATCGGACTAGAATTAATGAAGTTATAGCCTCTTTAATATTTGTCATTGGATGACCTTCAAGACTGCTAAGATTTCAATTCGCTGTAATCGGCTTATTTTAAAACCGATTGTAGAAATTTAAAAAGCATCATGAAGTTTAAACATTACATTTTCAATTTATGTTAGATCCTTTAACCAGTAGTACCAAATAAAAAGGGTACTTTGCTAGTTTGGCTTAAAATTAGGCAACTAATTTTTTTCTTACCTCAATGTCCGAAATTGCAGACTTAAGAGAACATGACCAATTCACAAGTCGCTTCGACCGGTAAATAGTACCATCTTCATGCAAACGTACAAAAGCCTCAGTTACAGCTTTACACAGTTTAGGATCCATTGTAAATGCTACTCGATCCCAATCATAGGAAGAACCAAGTTTTTTAAGTTGATGATAAATGCGATCGCCTTTTCTGTAAATAAAACAACGATTTTAGAACAAAAAGACAAAAAATAGGTATTATAT
This sequence comes from Cartodere bifasciata, assembly GCA_963920755.1. Lineage (NCBI taxonomy): Eukaryota > Metazoa > Arthropoda > Insecta > Coleoptera > Latridiidae > Cartodere > Cartodere bifasciata. Next base: position 27,273,417 of record OY987194.1, on the reverse strand, counting down.
GTAAAAAGGACACTTTTTCGGGCGTTACACATACTGCAGTATGTTAAATGTCCACTTTTGTGGACGTTTCACATACAATGCCTTTTTTGGCGTTATTAGGCAAAATAAGCGACTTACTCGTTCTTGTATTGCCAGATTTTGTCAACAAATTTCTCCCGGCCAAGGTCGTGACGTGTTTTTTTCTCCTCGCGCCATATTTTCTTCTCAACTACCACCTGGGTGGCTATTCCAGCGTGATCACAACCTGGGTTCCACAAAGTTGTTTTGCCATTCATGCGATGCCATCTCACTATGCAATCTTGAATAGCGTTGGTCAGGGCATGACCCAAATGCAAACTACCCGTAACATTAGGTGGAGGAATGATTATTACGAATTTTCCTTTGGGATTTGGCTCCGAAAGTGACTTTTTCTACGAAAATAATGTTTATTTTGGGTGTGTTTGTGAGGTCAGTTACTTACCCCATATTCGGGCTTAAAAAAGCCTTCCTTTTCCCACCAACTGTACCAAGCCGCTTCAACATACTTGGGGCTGTAAGCGTCTGGTAAAACATCAGAGGTATTCTTTCGCGTCCCCTCTGGGGTGGCAATTTCATACACAGCCGATTCTTTCACTTCTTTCTTTTTTTCCTTCTTCTGCAACTCAAAATATCACTTAACATATGTTTATTCTCTTGTATTAAATCACAATTACCTCTGCGGTTTCTTTTTTCGGTGCTGTCTCTTGCTTTTTATCTAGTTTTTGCTTTAACTTATCCAATTTTGCCTGTTTTTTGGCCTCTTTTTCAAGTTGTTTTGCGCTTTTCTCAGGGACACCTTCACCGCTTTCTAATGTGTTCTTTTGTTCATCAGCCATGATTTATTACTATCACTTTTTATAGCTTAATTTGTTAAAATATGGTGCAATTACTGCATTCCCCACGGTGTACGCACAGATGTATGGAGAAGGCTAAATCCCAAACCGCGACAAACCATAGATGTAGAAGCAGTAGTTCAAATGCACTAGATCTAGCGGCAGCGTTCGATAACTCGTTTTTATCTCTTTTTAAACTTTTTATTTTTAACAATGCTTTTTTTGTATTCTTTCCTTACTTTTGGGAGGAAATAAAACAACTTTTTGTATATGACTTATTTATTTAATAAGAAAGTTATACGCAATGAAAAATTAATTACACTATTAAAATTTCGATAAAATTAGCCTTTTTTTTATAACAACGTTAAATTAAATAACAAAAACAAAAAATATTCTAGTTCAATTGCATTGATCATTGCATAAAATTGGTTATTATTATAATACTTACAAATATAATTTGCAATATTTAACAGTAACAGTATTTGAGACAAGGTTTGATTTTTCTTAATTTTCACTAATTTTTTAGATACTTAACAATAAAAACGTGCCTTTTTTGCAACAGAAATTAACATACTATAATATCGAATATCGATATGTATTTTTATAATGTAAAGATTAGTCTTAATTTAATTACTAAAACCATTTTTGTTACCTAACACCGAAATGTAAAAATGTCATTTTTTTTGTTTTTTATTACTTCTTGCCGTTTTGAGATTTGTATTGCAAGTGCAATGTTTTGATGTCTTCCATGGATTGTTCCAGGTGTCTGGCAAAACGATGACAATCCTGCAAAAAAATCCAGAATAAAAATGTGTATAATACTCCATTTTTTTAAATAGCATATTTTTTAAATTTTTTTTTACCTATGAATAATTTAATTGTTAAACGAATACTTACAGTCTGTTTGCTGCTCTTCTTGTTCGAAATGTGGAAAAACACAGTGTCTTCACCCGCAATAATGTAAGAAACACCGTACCCGTCATCTGCAACGGGCCCGAAGCCACCCCCTATTGACATACAATTGGGGTGTTTTTTCAGATCTAGTCGCCCGGTTTGACCGTGCGGCGTCTGCGAAGTGGATAAGCGCCATGGTTCACTTAACACCCTGTTTAGGAAGGGCGAATCTACTTCTAAATATTTCGAAATGACGTAGAGGCAAAACAAGTGCCGATCGATACCTTTACCACACATAGCATCTTGGTACGCGAGCTAAAATAAAAGAAAATGGTTAAAAAACGTGAAATATACAGGGTATAGTTTGCTTTTTTTGATATGACAAATAGCTGGGAAAAATCCAAGACATTCGGTAAAAACAGTTTTCTGAAAAGTGCCCCCCTTCGGAAATAATGGCCTTTAAGCAGGTAGACTAAAAATACCGTAATCGTAAATATTAACCAAATGATTTGTTAAACCATCATGAAATTTGTACAATCAATAAAGATAATGAAAACGGTCTTTTGAAATCCATTTTGAAATTTGGGGCCCCTTTTAAAATGAGTTAATGTAATTTCTTCACATTTAAGAATTTTGTATGATTTTTTAAATACCCCAATTCAATTGAAAACTTTTTTATACTTAAAATTTCTAAGAAACTGTACCGTTTTTATACCTCAAATTTTGCATTTGACTTGGCAAAGATTTAGGGCCGGTTGTACAAACCAAGTTTAAACTTCGGTTTAGCTAAACTGACATTTTATCACAAACAGACTTTGTCAACTACAACATGGATAGTGTCTAAAATTGTTCTTTCTATGGTTATAAGTCAGTTTAGCTAAACCGAAGTTTAAACTTGGTTTGTACAACCGGCCCTTACTTTAATTTAGTGACAGTGGTAACTGACATAAAGATTTCAAAAGAAAGTCTAGTTTTATGCAAAAATATGGGGTACATTAAGAGTGTTTTTGGCAGATTATTCGTAAACAGTACAGTTTCTTATAAATTTCAAGCGGTAAAAAAGTTTTAACTTAAATTGGGGTACTTAAAAAATAAACAAAATCACAAAATTCTGAAGGGTAAAGAATTTAAATGGAGCTTTTATTAACACTACCAGTGTTAAACCCATTTAAAAAAGGGTCCCAAATTTCAAAATGGGTTTAAAATTACCGTTTTTATTATTTTTATTGATTGTCCAAACTCCATGATGTTTGGCAAAACATTTGGTAAATATTTACGATTAAGTGTTTTTAGTCTACCTGCTTAAAGGCCATTATTTTTGAAAGGGGAGACACTTTTTAAAAAACTTGGTTTTTTTTCCAGCTATTTGCCAAATCAAAAAAGGCAAACTAAACGAGGACACCCTGTAAACAAGTGTACATCTAAAAATTTCTATTAGGATGCTTTTTTGCATTAGAACTACAAATTAACCAAAAAAATCCTTTAATTAGCTAAAAAACATAACTTACCTGATGTCTTTTGCAAGCAACGTCCAACAATTTGATTTTATCCTCCATTGTACTTTTGGGATTTTCCATGGCTCGAACCCAAGCCGCTGACTCGATGGTACAAGGCCTTACCGTTTCAGTTCTGCCTTCTCTAAATAAGCGTGTCATACTCGCCTCGTACGTAAGACTAAATTTACCTGCGTCTCTAAAATACGCTAGTTGCAACGCCATTTGCACGTAAGCATCGGGTGAAAGACGGCATTGCTTCATAAAACCTTTTCCGTATGAATCATGAGCGTATATCCTGACAAAAACAAAAAAATAGTTATTTAACCAGTAAGTGTGTTAATAAAGGCGATTAATAAACGGGCGGTTTTAACAAGCAAGCGATCATCGAGCTTGTTAATAAGTGAGTTCATTAATCGCCATTTAACATACGAACTGGTTACAATGCTTCTTCGCACATCGTAGATCATTATTGAATAAATTATATAATAAAACAGTTATTTCACCAACTAACAGAAACATTGCGTCGGCCATTCAAATTTATTAGAGTCGAAGAGGAAGAGCTGTCACCGAACTTTTATTAATTGTGTATAGAAAATGTTAAAAGTTATTTCCTTAAAATGTGGTAAAAGGATCAGCTTCTCATTCTTTCCAACGGTAAACATTTAATTTTTTTTGGTTTTTGTTGCTTGAACCGTAATTAAAGGTACTTTAACATTTGTAATGTAGAAACATAGATAGTAATTTTAAACATAGAAGAGCGTTACTATGGGCTCGTATTCATGCATAAATAGGTGTCATTAATCAACGATTTGGAGTGCGTTAATAAATGTCTTTAATAAACGATGTGCGAAAAAAGGCGCTAAAAGACTATTTGATTACAGTTGTAATGTTTGGGAAGAATAATATTTACCTTAAACTAATATCTTCAATAAGAAGCTTGGCTGCCGTAACAGCATTATCTATAAATCTAGAACATTCAAATTTAATTTCCCAATTAAGACGAATCGGTGCTGGTGGTTGAAATTGGGGTTTTCCTGAACAATTTCCGTTTTGGTCATATCTGTATGAAAGACAAAATAATCAGTATAAGTAGTTTATCTTTTCAAATTATCATCCCAAAATCATAGGCATTAAACTGAGTAAAAAATAATCGAAATACTTTAGCCCCGAATTTTAGAATCAGTAAAAATTAGATATTAAAAAAATTAACGCACCATTTTGAGATAATAATTATAAATAAAAACAAACATTAAGTTAAAAGTAAAAGCAAGAAAGATTTAAGGTGTCCAAAAATTGGCAAATAAATGGTGCTTTGCGTAGAAATCTTGAAAACAATTACTTGAAAAATGCTTTTTTTAAACAATTCAATAGTTTTTGTTTAGTTGCCATATTTTGATCCCTTGTGTAAGTGGTTTAAGCAAAATTATAAAAATAAAAAAAAAGAAAAGAAAAGCATGCAAAAAAAGAAAAAGGCGCAAAAATGTCATACTTTGGTTTAATTTTAAAAATTTGATTTTTTTAAACGGTTCGGGTTAGAAAATAATCTTTACCTTCCATTTTCTTCGATAATTACATACTCCCAAATGTGACATAAAATTGCCGCATCTGACCTAAAAACCAAACCAAAACCAAACAAAATAACTAAAGGAGTTAGTAAAAAAATAGCAACAAACTTCGCAGAAAAGTTTTTAGGACTGTTTATTACATTTTAAAAAACAAATATTGAAAAAATAAATCTTGTAAACAATATTAAAAGAAGTACTAAAAATAGTCCATTGTTTTTCCTTTTATTTAAACTTAAATCATTCACAAAAACGTAAACAATAATTTGCAAAATTAAAAGCTGTAATCGAAGTTTTAATTAATTTAATAATGCTTGAAAGAAAAAAATTCCTAGGTTTTAGAAATTTGGTCAGAACCAGAATTTTTCTGCGAAGATTAAATAAAAGAAAATTAATTCTACAAAAACAAAAAAAAAGGCGAAGTTAAAAAAAATTGCCAAAACCGCTACAAAAAATGCACAGGATGTTAAAAAAAGAAAGTGCTAGACAGAAAAGTTAGATGCGTTCAAAATTTTACTTTGGTGTGAAATTACCGAACTTCATGGGTTTCTGACGTCATCACCCATTCCCAGACGTGGGACATTACTGCAGCGTCCGCCCTACATTTTAAAAAGGGGCAACAAAATTAAAAAATGTTTTTTTTTTAAATTAAGTAAAAAAAAAATTTGGATTAGATTTTTTATAAATTAAAGTTAATTGTAAAATCAAAATCTTACCAAGAATGTTCAGCGTTAAATCCAACCTGAAAAAAACATTAAATTTACAATTTTATGACAAATAACTTAAAAAAACATTAACCTATTATACTCTTCGCAGACAAAGTCGAAGAGTATATTGCGATTGGTCGGACCTTTTCTAAAATCGTTAATGTTCGTTCTAGAGCACAATTTTTTTACATATTCGTTCGTTTCACGACTTTTTAAGACTTTTATTTTTTGTCCTTCTGTCTGTAACGAAATTTGTGACCACCATAACTCAAGAACGGTTTATCGGATCGACTTGAGATTTTACACAAAAATCAATCCCATTTAGAGAAAGAGCCCTATTGTTTTTTCGAAAAAAATCAAGTAATAAATAGAAGGTTAAAAACACCCCCAAAGTAGAAAAAAATTCATATTTTCGTTAATATCAACTTAACGAAAAAAACATATTTAATAAAATTAAAGATTGCATTCTTCTCTATAAAAAAGCATTTGGTAATTTTTTTGTATCCCCCGGTTACAAAAAAAATCAGTTTTAGGTTTCTTTCAATAAAATAAAAAATGCACCTTTTTAATCATCTACTGCGAAGAGTATCATAAAAAATGTGTAACAATTATATAAAAATAAAAAAATAGTCATAAAAAGTGAGCTATCTGCGAAGTTTAATTTTTTAAATGATCTATCCCTCTTACTGATCTAACCCGCTCTTGTTTTAATTTATTTAAAAAAAATTTATTTTAGTTTTTATGGTTGATGTTGTAAATGATGACTGTTGTTAATTTATTGTTCTAAACCAAACACGTGGATAATTTACTGGTTAAATTAACAGTTTTTAAGTGACTGAATAAATTAAAATAAACAATAAACAAAAGACCATTAACCAAACATATTTATCAAGATTTACCACTAAAATTTTGGAATTATTAACTCCTAAAACGACACTCACCTTTCCATTTGTTCCAATACACAACGTAAAAGTCTTATCAAACCATCTGTCATATCCAGAACCATGAAGAAGCACCTTTCCGACCGCATCAAGCTTTGAAGGATCATTTTTATCACATTCGTAAGGAACATCGTCTAAAGTAACGGTAAACGCTGCTTTTTCTATAAGATCTAAAGATGTTTTATTGACACCTCTTGTGAAAAACATATTTCTGGTATTGGCCCAGAATGCTCTGTCACCAGCTGTCAAAGCTGCTAGTTTCTCTTCTCCGGGGAGTGGCTCGGAGACGTCGTCGAGAATTTGTTGAATTTGACTAAAAAGAAAAGCATTGTCAACGTATTTTGCACGTATTAACGTATTTGCTACGTATTTGAGAACGTATTGACGTATTCACTACGTATTTGAGAACGTACTGACGTATTAACTACGCATTTGAGAACGTGTTTACGTATAAAGTACGTCCAAAAGGGCTAAAAAAAGCATCCCTAACGTATTTAGTACGTATTTACGAATTAAATACGTATCTGAGAACGTTTTAGCGTATTCTGTAAGCCCTTACGTATAAAGTACGCATTTAACAACGTATTGCCGTATTATGTACGTACCTACGTATTCTTTTATCTAAAAACGTATTAGCCGAAGTATTATCGTTCTTAATGCGTATTTAACGCGTAACTGCTCCCTATATTAAGTTTCCTTGCACTATTCCAAAAATACTCACATTTGTATTTCGCACGGTTTCAAAATGCGCCCTCTATAAATCACCACTTTGAAATAACGTCCTTTATGATACACAACAATGTGATTCGAATCCGCCCAATGCTGAATCTTGTCCGTCTCCATTCCAGGAACTCGCGTAGTGTTAAAAATACGCTCATACTGCCAAGAACACAATGGCACAATACCCTGAATCAAAATAGGCTCTAATTCTTGCCTTTCAACCAATCTTCTAAACACAAGACAGGAGTAAATAGTTGACGCTGCTCTAGCTGCCTGGGATTCAGTTGTTTTAAGAAACATGGCGTCGATTCCGTAGAAATTAGAGTTGATCATGAGGGCTGAGCGTCCGCGTAAGTAAACGTATTCCTCCCACCAATCAGAAACGTAGTTTGTGGACCACCATGACTTAAGCCAGAGGTAGCGTTGCAGTTTGCGGCTGATACCGCTTTCGAACTCCTTGGCTAGCTTTTCCATTTTTGTGTATTCGTTATCGTCCAGTAGAGGGCGTACCGACTCCAAATACTGTAAAACAGCCCAAGCATTAGTATTAAGATCTAAACTATTTAACAAAAAGGTAAAACAACCTGAGCTGAGGGTATAACCTCAAATTTAATTCAAAATTTATTCGCTAGATGTCGCATTAAATGGAAGAGTGGTCAATATAAAAAAGCACTTACTCTCGTCATAGTGTCCTGTACAGAAGGCAATGGGAGCCTTGGTAAAGAACTTTGGTAACTGTATAGTCTTGGAGTTTTCCAACCAGAAAAAACTCTAATACAGACAACCCACACTTTGGTGGCTAACGAAATAGATTTGCCTTTTTCTCGACTTTCGTACATCCATCCTTTGTACATTAATAGCATTTTAAATGTGTATCTTAATATGAATATTCCTGCTAGCCAGCAAATAAGGGCGCTTAAAATGCAGGATATAATTTGCCATTTTGTGTCAGTTCTAAAAAAAAATTACAACATTACAACAATATTTGAAAAACAATTGTGCTGTGTTTAAAATTTCAAAGATAACTTACTCTGGCAAAAATGGAAGAATTTTATTGGTCAAATCAAACGGGACTGAAAATCCAGCTAAGTGAATTATCGAAAATAATGTGGACAGTGCCCAAAGCGTCCACATATGTCCTGGGTAGACCCCATTATGTATACTATTCTGTAAAACAAAAAGATAGGTACATATTAAAATATGCACAAATATTTTGGAAAAGAAAAGAAAAATATATTAAGATGAGTGTAAACTTTTAGATATTTTCCTGTTGTCGTTAATTGTTAAATATCATTCTGTTCTTGTACGTTGTACGTAGTTTTCTACATTGTTCATAAATTCAAATGTTGCATTCATTTAAAAAAATTACCATTTTCTTACAAATTACATTTTAATACTTTGTAAGGGTATAGCAACGAATTTCAATTCTAAGAAATATCGATAAGCTAATTCACACATGTTAGCATTTAGAAATGTTTTACCGAATACTTATTATTAAAGGTAATTAGCTTTAAAAAAATGTACATGTGAAAGCCGAACAGTTTTTAACACATACTACCATTATTTTTAATTTCAGGTAATAATGGCTTTTAACACTTCTGTGATATTTAAATAAACATACCATTTACTTGAAAAATAGTGTTGTTAATATTTGCAAAATATAGAGGTTGCTATCTTTAGTTTTAACGTGAATTATTGCTTTCTGGGGTTTTAGAAAGTAAAAAAAAGAATTATTTTGTTTCTTATATTTTTTAAAATTTTTAAATATCGCTAAACACTTTAAAAACGGAATTTTAATATTCTAAAATTTTCCAACTTTGTTTTGATTTTAAGGCTAGAGATTCAAATTTACACATCTCCTTACCTGCGCTCCTAGAAGGTCGTAAAAGTCATCTTCGTTAAGCTCACGTCAATTCTACTAAATAGCACATCTACATGAGGGTTCCATCGTATATTAAAACTAAATGTAGTTTTAAAAACTAGAAAAATAGGTCTGCAAACTTATTATGGTTTCATATAAATCAGTTATATTTTTGTGACTTCAAAAAACAAAAATATTGTAATGATCTTTAAAGTTAGAATATCGACACAGACAGAAATATGCCATTTAAATGAAACCAGAATACGTTTGTAGCACTATTTTTCTAGTTTTCAAAACTACATTTAGTTTTAACATACGATGGAGCCCTCATGTAGATGTGCTATTTAGTAGAATTGACGGTAGCTCAACGAAGATGACTTATACGAGCTTCTAGGAGCACAGATCTTCGAATCTGTGAATTTAAAACTCTAGCCTTAAGAAATGTAGTCAAAACCATTTTAGTTTTCGGATTAGTTTAGGAAGTTTAATTTGACTTATTTACTCTGGGCAAAACCCTAAATAATTATAATTTTACATAAATTTAAGATATTTAAATGTTATGAACAATTTTAAAATTTCAATACACAAAATAATTACCTTTATTTTTAAAACGGCAAGTTCATCAACCGATACATAACTCCAAAATTTCAAATAATCACTAATAATCGAAAATTCAGTCGAATACAACATAATGTTAACAGGCGAACTATAATTACCAAATGTTTCACATCACATCAAAGCTTAAAACAATACTGAACAACAATTAAAGGTAAATGTTTATTGTATTCCCAACAAAACGGTTAAATGCAAATAGGCTTTAATAGATAGGTAACATAAAAAAGTTATTAGTTTTACTAGTTGTATTTGTTAAACGCGTTAGGTACTCAAACTCAATCAATAAATTTCGATTAAAAATGCGAATACAACTATACAAGTCTGCACTTAGCAAAAAAACATATAACAAACTAGGTAACTCGGGAAATGAATTTTGAACTTGTTTTTTTAAGGAATTATACAGGGGTCTTAATTTATGAAATTAAAGGTTTTTAAATAATTCATTTCGGTTTTGTCAAAGACAAGGTGATAATATAATTATTCAGGTAAAAGAACTTGTAACAATAGAACAATACTTTTCGCCGAAAAAAAAACATTGAAAAAGAATTGGACACAAAACTGATATCTTGACTCTTAAGATAGCATACTTTTTTAATTTTTCCTCTAATTTATATAGAAATTGAATTAGTTTCGAGTTAAAAAACCATTGTTTAACTTTTCTGAGCAGAATTTAAAATAGAAGAAAGCAAAAGTAAATATTTTAATAGAAATTTACTGTAGTAATTAGGTGCTACGTTTTATATGATATTTTTAACGAGTACCCTTTATTGTCTGCAAATTTTTTCATAATTCCAAGGAAGAACTGATCAAAACAACATTTATGACGTATTATGCCTTTTGTTTAATTTTTGTTATTGTTGTATTTAGCACCTAATAAATACGTTTTTATATTCTATATATATTCTTCGTTCTATAATTTGCACATTATGAAACCCGAAATTTGATTTTTTAAAGTTTCTGAATTGCTTCATTATTAAACCCAAAATTTTATTTTATTGATTGGTTTTCCTGATGCAAAAAGATGAATTCTTTTCTTGCAAGGTACTTTTTATTTAAAAATTTTATATACTATTATAATCAATCGGGGGACAGTTTTTTTGTAGAGGAAATAACTAGAAGTAGAGTGCCTTGATGTCATATTGACAGATATTGTCGCCTTATAGAGTGACGCCATGCATCATTCTTTCTCTGTCATACAGATAACGTCATCAACGTTATAGCCAAAGTGACAACAATTACAACTTACAATCACAATTAATGACGTTATCTGTATGACAGAGAAAGAATGATGCATGTCGCCACTCTATAAGGCGACAATAACTGTCAATATGACATCAAGGCACTCTAACTAGAAGGATTGGAGAAACGATATCAATGGTTACATTTTCTCAAAAACGCCTATTCATTTAGTATTTAATGAGTAAAGTTTACAAATGTCATTATTCAATATGTCTAACTTAAATTTATTTTTTACTTCAAAATGTCAATGTTATGCTATAAGGTTGGTCATAAAAAACAAAATTTCATCTCAAGTTTTTAATTCAAATTAAAAATGCTTTTTAATGAATTAAATGAAGCAAATATAAAAAATAGTATAAAAAACTCGTTTTATAAGGCGTTTTTTATCACTTGTCCATTGGAAAACTCGCCGCTGCGCGGCTCTTTTTCCAAACCTGGACGCGTGCTAAAAAACGTTCCTTATAAAACTCTATGTTTTAATATACTATTTTTCCGTGAACCTAGGTAAACAATTTAAAAGTCCACCAGCTGTTTTTTTTTTTGGTTAGAAGAAAAGGGATTTGCATAAAAATCTATTATCAAGTTAAACATTTTAATGTCCATCTACTGTTAATGTTTGAAAGCTCTAAATCAGCTGATTTAACTGGGGCATTTTGCACGTAAATTTAACAAACCACAGATACGATGCATCTATGGTTCTCCAGTTGATGAAATACAAATACTTATCAATACCTAGAAATTCAATTTCACAGATCTTTTTATCTGTGTTTCTAGAAGCTCGTATAAGTCATCTTCGTTTAGCTCCCATCAATTGTACTGAATAGCACATCTACATAAGAGCCCCATCGTATATTAAATCTAAATATAGTTTTGAAAACTAGAAAAATAGGGCAATAAATGTATTATGATTTCATTTAAATTGGTTATTTCTTTGTGTCGAAAATCTGACTTTAAAAATCATTATAATATTTTTGTTTTTTGAAGTCAGATTTTTAATACAAAGAAAAATCCGATTTAAATGAAACCATAAAACGTTTTTGGTCCTAGTTTTCTAGTTTTTAAAACTACATTTAGTTTTTATATACGATGGGGCTCTCATGTAGATGTGCTACTTAGTAAAATTGACGGGAGCTCAACGGAGGTGACTTATACGAGCTTCTAGTAACACAGATCTTCGAAACTGTGAATTCAAATCTCCAGCCTTAAAAATAAGTGTTTTCTTAAGTACCTGAAATCTGGCAAGGCGTTTTTTCCAAGAGCGGATTCCAGAAGACCAAACCAAATGTAGAACCTCTCGGTCAAAATTAAAATCCCAGCCTTCGTGAGTTATTTGAAAGGAAAACGCAACTGCTGAGTGGGCTTCTGCCATTTTGGCTTTTTAATCTAAAAAAAAACACAATAATTAATCAAAAAAATATATTATTTTTTTAGATTCAAAAATAATTTTTTTAATCGTCTTAAAAAAGATTACGTAAATCCGTAAGTCCTTGACCGATAAGCAGAACGACCTTTATCAAACATAAAAATATAGTCTAATTATTTACTGACAAAACTACAATAATTATTAAGTTAGCGTCATTAAATTTGACATTGAACTTTTGGTACCTGCAACTGGAAAAAAATTATGATAAAAAAAAGTTTATTGCACGGTGTGCAATGATCATTCTGTTTAAGTGTTGGTTATTTTTTTATAAATGAACGTATGCTTATGCTATTTATTTTTTACTATTTCTTAATTTGGCATGGCCAATGAATGAATATTACTAGGAATTTTACAATACCTAGGCACATTTTAAAATTTATAGTCATTATTAATGGTAAAAATGATTTTAAGAAACATTAAACAAGTAATGTTAACAATAATGACTTTACTTTCTCCGTTAAAATGTTATGGATGACTATAATCATAATATGTAAATATAAGGCTATAGATTCAAATTCACAGATTCGAAGATCCGTGCTTCTAGAAGCTCGTATAAGTCATCTCTGTTGAGCTCCCGTCAATTCTACTAAATAGCACATCTACACGAGGGCCCCATTAAAACTAAATGTAGTTTAAAAAACTAGAAAAATAGGGCTACAAACGTATTATGGTTTCATTAACATCGGTTATTTTTTCGCGTCGAAAATATGACAAAAACAAAAATATTATAAGGATTTTTGAAGTCAGATTTTCGACACAAGAAATCACCGATATTATTATAAATCTTCGAATCTGTGAATTTGAATCTCTAGCCTTAAATATCTTTTGCACCTGCTGGTAATGACAAATAAAATCTTTCTCTTTGCAGACTAAATTAACAATAATGCACCATCATTAAAACAATTTTTTTGAGTTTGTTTAACAAATAAGTTTTTTTTTGACTTACTGACCAAAGGCTAATTTCTAACCCGCTTGCTTACATAACCCGTTTTAAGTTCAATGTTTACAAACTTGTTTTTATGAACATCTCAATTAAAAATGTGTTTTTGTCCTTGTAAGGAAAAACAATATAGCAATAAAGCATCTCTGTCATATTGCAAAAAAAAGGTTAATTAATTTAATTTTAACCTAGCAAGGGTAATATTAGTGGCTTCGATGTTTATTTTTAATATAATAAATATATAATGTTGTTTTAAATTATTTGTCACTTCAGGTTAAAAGTTCCCTTTAAAAAAGCATGTCCTTAGAAACTTTTTGTCAAAGCAATTGTTTTATACCTTCAATAAATCAATATTAAATTAATTGTTATTCGATTTAGTTGTTTTTTGCCTTTATTAGTCTAATAAAATATCGGAAATATCAATGTAATTAACTAAGTACCAATTTTATCAAATAGTAAAATTTATGGTAGATCCTTTAAAATATTTCATGTAAACTTCGTGAAATTACTAGGAAAATTAAGACTTCTAAAAGTGTATAAAAATGTTTTTTGCAGATTGAGTCATAATCACTGTATGGCAATTAAAAAAAAATGCGTCGTAAATAACTTTTAAATTTAGAATTTTACATATTTAAATATTTTAAACCTCGGTAAAATTACAGCAATAACAAATATTTTAAAAAATTCGATCAGAAAGGCCAAATAACAATATAATGGTAATTTTGATTGTTTATTTTGATTTGATTGCTTTAATAAATAGCCAAAAATATTCCGCATTTTTTTGCACAAATTAGGTCGGGAATTTTTTTAATTTTAATCAAAAAATGGATTGGGGTCAAAAGCAACAACAATAAGTACAAAAAATGAATAATTTAAAATTGCTAAATTAAATCACTTATCATTTAAAAAAAAAACAAGAATTACCCCACGCAAAAAATGGACATTTCGAGGTTGTTTACTCAGACAAGACTTTTTTTATTGTTTGTTATATTTAATTAAAATTTATAATAAACTGTTACTGATAGTCCAAAAAACAAAATACCATCGAAGGTATTACAAAATGAATAAATTGCGCCTAACCGTTAATAACACAGAGACACAGTTCAAAGTCTATTTTAAAGTACAAAGTTCGATGCAATACCGTTCTATCATATGTGACAAATTATATGGAATTAAAAATAATCCGATAATAACCCAATAAAATTTAAATCTCTACTAAAAACAAAAAATTCCCAGACAATTCCATACTTTACGAAAGCACTCGATAAAGTCTCATTTGAATAAAAATTTGGTTTATTAAGTAGCCTTCTATGATTATTCTTTGAACTTTGACCCCCTTTTAAACATACGCTTTGTTTTTATTTTGGCTAACTTGATTGTATTAAAATGTTTACTACTTATATTATGATGACTGTTTATTTTTATTTTATGATGTTTTAGACACACGTGGACCCAAGTATCTATTCTTTCGCATGGATTACGCAACTTTATTGAGAAAAACAAACAATTATCTGTTATTTTTTATTAAATAAAGCACGATGCCATGCGTAAATAAAAGAGAAAATCTGAGATCGCTTAAAATAAACTTCATGACCTAGTTAAGGTGAAAGCCCCCTATTTAAAAAAACAAAAACGTTTTGCTTAGAAAAATGTTTTTGCAATACTTTTCTCGTATTGCTTTACAAATGGCAACCCCCAATCATGACAAAATACCTTTTTGGATATTTTACGCTTTAGCCCTTAAACAAACAATACTTAAATTATGTAACGTGATAATTTTCTACTATTTAAAGGTGTAAATAATAATTTGTTACGCTTTAAAAAGCAAAAGACTGTTCTGAATCTTTTTTATTGCAATGTTGAATAAACGGTATCCAACGTAAAAGTTTGCGTTAAAATTATTTCCTATTTATAAAACTAATCCATAATTTCTAAAGCGGCTAATACTTACGTCACGTAAGTTTTCCTCCTCTGCTTTTCTATTAGGTCAGCCGCATGTGAAAACTCACCAAAGTGCAAAAGTATCACATAAACTGAACACCAAATTTCACAAATAATTCTGACCCAGCTTCACCATTTTTGTGATGACTCCAAACAAGAAAAATAAATCTTCCTTTTTTCTATTAGACTAAATTAGACTAGTACTGTGGAACTGAGACAACTCTACACTTTCCTAACGAGCTCTCCTTGACTTGAGATAAACAACAACGAAAAAATTACAATTTTTAGGCCACGAAACAGGAAGCGTAGAGCGCAGATAGAAATCAAGCAGCTGAGCTGTCAAACCATAGATTACTATTTGATTTAAAACTTATTTTGCAAATATTACAACACTTAAATGCACCTAACTAGGCTGATAATGTGCTTTGGCATAAATAATAACGATGACATTTAATAATAGCTTAATTTGGATAATTATAGCAATTAAAACATTAAGAAACACATGAAAAAGGTTTAGTAGTTTTAATTCCCTATCTAGCAAAGTAGTAGGTCAAAAAAGTCAAAAGTTAGAGTAGTTCTGCGCGTGCGCGTGATTTAAGGTGATGCGCTTTCACGGTACAGAAAACTGTACAAAATAGTTACCGACTCAACTCGTTGGACATTTGGACGATAGATTTCGCTAAATAAATTTAAAACTTTTTAAAAGTTGCATATTTAACAATGTTTTTTAACATGAGGACTTCAAATAAACTACCTGACGAATTTAATCCTTCAAATGCTTAAGTTTATAGTTTAAGGTTAGTCTAGAAATCTGTCTAATCTCATCGCCAAATAGACAAAAGTACATTTTTTTTCACTTTCAATTGTTTTAGACGGTAAGCTGTTACTCTTTGGTTTAAATCAGTAGTTCATTTAAACCATCAAAAAAAAATTTGCGTGGATTCTCCCTAAATAATGTCGTTTTTCAAGAAAAATTACTAGCAAATTGCATTTTAGCAATAAAAAAATAGAAATTCAATCTTATTTCAACAAAACTAACTTGAAATCATTAAAATACAATCGCTTATGTAAAGGAATCTTTATTACCATCCAGGTTAGAAATAGTTCAAATGACTCGGTTGAAAAAAAAAATTGCGTAGCCCTACCTTAGATGGTAACATTTTCCAAAAAAATCTGGAAGAAAATTGCATTTTTACAAAAGAAAAATTAAAATTAGTAACACCACTGACCAAATTTAAAAATTAACAAATAATACAGGCAAAAAGAAGTGTAAATAACTGTTAAAATGCAATTATCTTCCTGAAGCTTGAGGAGGGGAAATAAAACACAAAAAGAACCATGTTTATTAAAGAAACCAAGCCAAAGAACAGGAATTACCAATGCCAATCTAAATCTTAAGATATTTCATAAAATAAATTATATAAAATTAAATAGATAAGTATTTGTCTTAAATAGAAGATATTTCTTCAATCAGCTCCATCAGATATTCAGACACTCATTTTGCAGAGCCAATTAAAGATTCTGGAGAATAGAGTTTCCTACTTGCTTCATTTCACTTTCCAAGCAGCTTCCATCTTCTTCGTACTAAAACACCAAACTTTTAAACCAAGTAACAATTTCGTGCTTAAAATATAGGTCTCATTTTAGCGGTCTATTCATAGATATCGCCATTGAACAAATAAAAATGACCTACCTTTCTTTGGGAATTTTTAAATTAAAACTTTTATACAGCAAGTCAATTTCATTTATTCCATTCGTCACAGACAACCTAGGAACAGAAAAAAAGAGCAGTATCAAACAAGAAAACGTCAATTAAAACTTAAATTATTTTAAAGAACATAAAACTAAGCGAGAAAAGGATAAAATAAAAGAAAAACACCCAAGAAAACTCTATTGGAACACAAAATAGAATCTTCTAAAGATATACTCTTATTAAAAATTGACTAAAATGACTTGATTTCATTCAATCCCTTTTAATAACGTGACTATAATTTTAATTTATAACAATGGAACTTTCTCTGGACAAAAAAGTCCCGTGTTACAAATTTTACAACTAAATATTATTTTACTTAAAACTAGACGAGAGCAGAGGGTAAAAAATTAAAAAGACATATAAAATATTCCATTGGAACACAAAATAGAACATTTTACAGTACTTAAGTAATGAAAACAAGTTTTGACATCTTTTTACACCCCTTTATGCCTCGTAACGAAAATCTTTAAAATTAGGCCCCATTACCACAACTAAAAGCAACAGTAATGGCGTTTCTGGACCGAAAAAGCCACACTGTCTCCCGTTTTAAATGAATATGAGAATAATTTTCACTTATCTGCAAAAATGAAAGCCCATCAGGAATATTGTGGTATAGGTACAGTTTCTAAGGTCGATCAGGATAACTAAAGCGGTCAATCTGGAATGCCCACTTCTGGGGGCGGATAACATTGCTGGGAAACTAAAAAACAAGAAAAATATACATTACTTAAGTGTGGGTAGTTAAATTTAGGCTTTTGCAAATATGATATTACTTCTTCTTTAAAACAGAAGATCAAATGGAATGATAGGATTCTATCCAAACAAATCAGGGGCCTCTATTATACAAATGATTTACTACTTCA
The DNA here is from genome assembly GCA_963920755.1 of Cartodere bifasciata. Classification (NCBI taxonomy): domain Eukaryota; kingdom Metazoa; phylum Arthropoda; class Insecta; order Coleoptera; family Latridiidae; genus Cartodere; species Cartodere bifasciata. Next base: position 27,255,611 of record OY987194.1, on the reverse strand, counting down.
TCAATTCTAGCCTTATATTAAACAAATTATTAGAGCTAATGGAGAAAGCCAAAATAAAATGCTTTACAGTACAACTTTTTGCCCTTTTCTAATAAGGAAAGAACTTAATTGTTGCCCAGGAACTAAGTTAGTTTGGTAGTATCAGACACTTTTATTCACCTACCTTTGTGGGAAATTATTCTTTAACATCGGGACCCATTTCTGTTGAATCAGGGAGATCAGGCCATGTTTTTACATTGTATTTATTTAGTTTTTATTAATTCTTTCAGTACTTTACTTGCTTTAGCATCTTAACATAAGAAAAACACCAAATTTACTCTGCATTACCATATGGTTTAAAACAGTAGATCAAATGAATCACTGAAAAAAAAATTTGCGTGGATTCTCCTTAGATATGGCATTTTTTGAGAAAAATTACAAGTAAATTGCATTTTAATAATAAAAAAAATAGAAATTCATTTATTTTTAACAAAACTAACATGAAATCATTAAAATGCAATCACTTATTTAAAGGAATCTGTATTACCATCAAGGTTTGGAAAAGTAGATCAAATGACTCAATTAAAAAAAAATTTGCGTGACCCCACCTTAGATGGTAACATTTTCCAAAAAAATCTGGAAGAAAATTGCATTTTTATAAAAAAAAAAATTGAAATTAGTAACACTACTGATCAAATTTAAAAATTAACAAATAATACCGGCAAAAAGAAGTGTAAATAACTGTTAAAATGCAATTATCTTCCTGAAGCTTGAAGAGGGGAAATAAAACACAAAAAGAACCATGTTTATTAAAGAAACCAAGTCAAAGAACAGGAATAACCATTAACCAATGCCAATCTAAGTCTTAAGATATTTCAAAAAATAAATTATATAAAATTAAAATTAAATTGGTAAGTATTTGTCTTAAATAGAAGATATTTCTTAAATCAGCTGCATCAGATATTCAGACATTCAGTTTGCAGAGCCAATTAAGCATTCTGGAGAATAGAGTTTCCTACTTGCTTCATTTCATTTTCCAAGAAGTCAGTTTCCAGCTTCTTCGTGTACTGAAACACCAAACTTTTAAAACAAGTAACAATTTCGTGCTTAAAATATAGGTATCTATTTTAGCTATCTAATTAATAGATGTCGCCATTGAACATATAAAGATTTCCTACCTTTTTTGGGAATTTTTAAATGTTTAAAAACTTGTATACAGCAAGTCAGTTTCATTTATTCCACTCGTCATATTTAGGTTCCAGTTCCAGACAAACTAGGAACAGAAAAAAGAGCAGTATCAAACAAGAAAACGCCAAATAAAACTTAAATTAAAAGAACATAAAACTAGGCGAGGAAAAAAATAAAATAAAAGAAAAAACACCCAAGAAAACTCTATCGGAACACAAAATAGAATCTTCCAAAGATATACTTTTATTAATAATTGAAAAATGAGTTATATTTTATTCTATTCCTCTTAAAAACGCGATTGTATTATTTAAATGACTAAAATGTAATAAAATGCAACGATGGGACTTTCTCTGGACAAAAAAAACCCCATGTTACAAATTCTAAAACTAAATATTTTGTTTACTTATAACTAGACGAGGGCAGAGTGTAAAAAAATAAAAGACACATAAAACATTCCATTGGAACACAAAATAGAATATTTTACGGTACTTATGAATGATAAAAAAAGTTTTGACATTGTTTTACACTCCTTTATTCCGCGTTAAAAATTTCTTAAAATTAGGACACCCTTAACCAAACCAAAAGCTACAATGTGACTTTCTCTGGACAGAAAAAAGCCATAGTTGCCCCGTTTTTAAACACAAATAAAAATGTTCACTTATCTGTAAAAAGTTGTCGCCTATTAGGAATATGGTCATAGGAAGTTTCTCAAGTCGATCCGGTCAGTAAAGTCGATCCATCTGGCAGATCCACTTGCAGAGAAAGATTGTATTTGCAGAAAAACTGAGAAATAAAGAAATATACATTATTTAAGTGTCGTTTTATTTTACCTGTAGCGAATAAACATTATTTTTGTTAGACTCGAAAACAAAATGCAATAAAGACAAACGAGACTCAACTTGGACAAAAGAAACGACTTACTGAAAATGGGGGTTCATTTCATTTATTCCAGGTGTCACGCTTAGGCCCCAGACAATCTAGGAACATAAAAAAGAGCAGTATCAAACAGGAAAACACCAGTTAAAACTTAAATTAAAAGAACATAAAACTAGGCGAAGAAAAAAATAAAATGAAAGAAAAACACCCAAGAAAACTCTATTGGAACACAAAATAGAATCTTCTTAAGATATACTTTTATTAACAATTAAAAAATAAGTGATATTTTATTCTATTCCTCTTAAAAATGCGATTGTATTATTTAAATGATTAAAATGTAATAAAATGCAACAATGGGACTTTCTCTGGACAAAAAAAGCCCCATGTTACAAATTCTAAAACTAAATATGTTGTTTAATTAAAACTAGACGAGGGCAGAGGGTAAAAAAATTAAAAGACACATAGAACATTCCATTGGAACACAAAATAGAATATTTTACAGTACTTATAAATGATAAAAAAAGTTTTGACATTGTTTTACACTCCTTTATCCCACGTTAGGAATTTCTTAAAATTAGGACACCCTTAACCAAACCAAAAGTTACAATGCGACTTTCTCTGGACAGAAAAAAGCCGCAGTTGCCCTGCTTTTTAAACAAAAATGAAAATGTTCACTTATCTGTAAAAAGTCGTCGCCTTTTAGGAATACGGTCATAGGAAGTTTCTCAAGTCGATTTGGTCAGTAAAGTCGATCCATCTGGCAGATCCACTTGCAGAAAAACATTGTATTTGTAGCCAAACTGAGAAATAAAGAAATATACATTAATAAGTGTCGTTTTATTTCACTAGATGCAACTAAATATTACGTTACTATAAGAACCTTAGAACAGAAGATAGAATGGAATAAAATGCAATAATGAGGCCCTCCCTGGACAAAAGAAAGCCCCGAATCACCCAATACTAGGTATTGTTTTGGTACTCCATTTTACCCCCTTATAAAAAAATTGTGTTAGGTCAAAAATAATGGGAGCCCTGAACAGATATTACAAATGTTTACTTATCTTTGTAGGAGATTTAAAAATCTTGCAGCTGAGCTCTATTTTTTCATGTGCTGGCCTAAAGATCCACAAGCTTGGATGAATTCAAACTGCAAAACAAAAAAAACATCTTAGTTTCTTATTTTACTCCGACTAACTCAGTTATGTTTGATTTTAACGGCCCTATTTTGTACTTAGTTTCTGCGAACAATGCTACATGAACCTAGGCAAGATGGACAATAATAACACTCTATTTAATGTGATACTAAAATGGAACTCCCCAACGCCATAAGTATGATTAAAAATAGGAGGTTCTTAAAGTTGTATACACCTACTTGGCTTCAATGACTTTAAGATTGTTTAATTGCGATTTACAAAGTAATTCTAGGGTTCAATCTATTAGAAATTCCCTTGGGTACTATTTGCTGCCGAATATTATACATTTCAACACGTTTTTTTTTGTTTGTTTTATGTTTTATCGTTAAAATGCATCACATCCAAGATAAGTAGGGTTAAAATAAAAATAAATTGTACTGACCTATATTTTGTTGTTATTTAATCCTTTTGTATCAAATTTTTGATTGTTTACACTTGTATGTTTTATTAAACGCACTAATATTGGATATTTCGGCGTAATACACCACAAATACTTTTAATTTTGAACAAAATCTATTAACGAACTCACATTTTGTATTGACCTTGATTTTTGATAGGGCAATGAACTTTTGAACTCAAGAAGTTAGGGGTGCGTTTTGTTATAGAAAGAAGGATTCTGCCGGATAAAGGAGAGTCTGCCGTGTCGTTTACCAAGCAGTATTTTTCTTTGCGTTGAGAAAGGGGATTAAAGAATGTACTTAATTTATTGTTTAAGTTTAATGGTAGGAATAGGGAGCTTATAGATCTTTCCCGCCGTTGGCCACAATCACGGTCGTTATACTTGGGAAACTAAATGCTAAATGACCACCAGCATCACAATGATTTGAGTCAATTTGACGCATATCTGACGTTTCCCAAGTATAAAGACAGCAAAGGTGACCAACGACGGGAAAGGTGAATAATAAAAAAAGGAAATAAAACACATGTATTTTTAATTTGAAGGTTTATTGAAGATAATTAAGGGATTACAGAATGTAGTAAATTTATTGTTTAAGTTTAATAATAGAATAGGAAGCTTATAATAAAAAAAAGGATAAATAAAACACTTGTATTTTTAATTTGTAGTTTATTAATAAATAAATCGTAGTAAATCAAAATTTGTGTTTCCTTTAAATAACACAGGCTTTGTCATTCATGTTGATTGGCATCGACTATCGTTGAACACTTTACGAAGTACTTTATATTTTACGAAGCACTTTACATTTTACGATGATTTCAGGCATAGTTTCAGACAATTTATCGATGTAAAATTAATAGGCAATCAAAATAAAAATTATAAACTAACGAAGAAATAACGACGAACATTTTTAGCAGTTTTTAGGCAATTTAAATAAATAATAGGCAAGAGGCATTATAAAAATGAATTTAAAAAAAATACACTCCTTAAAACGTGTAGGTAGAAGAATATTAAACAAATAATTCATTTTTATAAACAAAATTCGTAGAAAACATACAATATATACAAAATTTAAATATTTTATCGAAGACAAAAATTATGGTTGTTTAAATGTGCAAAAAACCTTATAATAATATTAAGCAGCAAAAAAAGAAAACACTTCAGTTATAAAATAGAACAGTACCCTAAATAATTACATTTTTTTTGTTGTTTTATGATATTTTTGTATTTTTTTGTATTTTTACACAGAAATTAAATAATTAAACCAATTGAGAGGTAAAAAACAAAAGTAAATTGGTACCAACAAACAGCATTAACAATAGAACAAATATTTTTTGTGTGGTTTTAATTTTTTTTGTGTTTTTTTGGTATTTTTTGCATTACTACGATTAACGTTAACCACCAAATTAACGCTAACAATAGCAATACTTTTATAGCATTATTATTAATAAAGATAATTAAAAAAATTAACAATATTAATAAATAATACTAGCAACATAGTGAAAAAGTAACTCGATGTAATAAACAACATTAACACAAGAACAATAAAAATGCCAGTAGAACAAAACCTAAATATATATATTTTTTTTGTCGTTTTGTTTTTTTATGCTTTTTTTGAGTTTTTAATATTTTTTTGTATAACAACGATTGACGTTAACCCACCAATTAACGCCAACAATAGTTATACTGAAATAGCATTATTATTAATAAAGTTTATTAAAAAAATGAACAATATTAATAATTAATACCTAAACAACATAATGAAAAAGGAACTTGATATAATTTTAGCAACATCAACAAAAGAACAACAAAAATAGCTGTAGAACAAACGCTAAATATATATTTTTTTTTGCATTTTTGTTTTTTAAGTTTTTTTGGCTTTTTGGGTTTTATGTTTTTTTTGTGTTTTTGATTTTTTTGCATTACTACGATTAACGTTAACCACCACCAATTAACGCTAACAATAGCAATGCTGGTATAGAATTATTATTAATAAAGTTAATTTAAACAATTAACAATATTAATAAATAATTCCTTAACAACGTAACGAAGAACAAAGAAGTAACTTTTTTTGTGTTTTTTATGTTTTTTTGGTTTTTTTGTGTTTTTCAAATTTTAATACAAAAATCGAACGAATTATCCATAATAACAAGACCTATAGAAATCAACAACAAGCATCAAACAAATAATAGGTACCTAGACATTTTTTTTTGTGTTTTCTTTTTTTTTTGCTTTTTTTTACATTTTTTAATATGCACATACAGAACAATACCTATAAAAATAAAGCGAAGAGACAAAAAATACATATTACAAGACATCAAGTTTGGCAGAGGCAGGCGAACAGAACTTTTAGGCTTTTTGCAAATAATAATGTGTCGTTGAGGGCAAAAAAGACAACTTTTAAAAGAAAACGTAGTTTCCCTATAACATTCTGATATTATTCGTAGCAATATTGAAGTTGTACAAGTAGTTAAAGTTTAAAAACAGGCATCAAGACTTTTTAAAATAAAATGTTATTCTGAGATGAGATAGCAGAAAATGCTAATGATATGTTAAAAAAATGGGCAGTTTGTTAAAATCGTTGTCAATGAATAAAAAGGAGGCGCAAGCCCCAAATTTTATTTTTTCTAAATGCTTGATTTATTTTTAAGCAATGCAGACTTTTAAAAAGACACGTAGTCCTATTGACTTATGGCAAACCTTGGTTAGTTATTTAGATTTTTTTATTTATTGTACACAAATAATTTAAAAATAACAGGCATACATCTGGACTAAACGTTTTAAAATGAAATCGCAGTAAGGAGTACCTTTTTTTTTTTTAATTGGCAATTTTATTTAAACGGTCTAGTGAAATTGAATTTAGGCAATTAGACGTGTATAACTACCCCAAATATTCTTTTTTGACAAATTATACTTTGAGAAAGGTAGACTTTTTTTGCATTACTACGAATAACGTTAACTAAAAAGTTAACGCTATCAATAGCAATGCTGTAATGGAATTATTATTAATAAAGTTAATTTAAACAATTAACAATATTAATAAATAATTCCTAAAACAACAAAACAAAGAAGTAACTCAATATATTTTTTTGTGCTTTTCTTTTTTGGTTTACCTTGAAAAAATAGACAGTTAATTGTATTTAAATTCTTTTGTAATTGCAGTTATAGTTTGCAATTAAATCAAATTAAGAGCAGACATACAATAGAACCTTATAAATTAATTAAATATTGTACTTACAGGATTTACTAACCCCAAATATTGTTTTTAGTTCAACGCTTGATTATTTTTTAAGAAAGGCAGACATTGTGGCGCAGTGGTCATAGTAAATTTATTAAATTTTCTTCTTTGGTGGGGCCCATATAATAAATAAAAATATTGAAGTGAAACTACGGCCCCAAAGTATAGCTAAATATTGAATGGGCCGCTATAAGAATTTTATTATATTTAAAAAATCTGTTTTACTTCTTTCTGTGTTTTAACGTTACTAAATTTTTATTTTTACAGATGTTTCCAAGTATTTTTTTGAATAAAAATGAAGGTAAGTATGAAATAGGATCAGATATTTAAAAGAAAGTTCTTTTTTTATCCGTAGATGGATTTTTAGTTATTAGTGCGACCTCAAATACAAAGGGCGGCTTTGAAGATTTTAAAACTTACGGGTAAGTATAATTGTGTTGCTGTCCAACCATTTTTTTTTTATAAGACCGCTGTAAAAATATTAATTATGCAACAGAGGCCGAAAAATGTTTTTTTTTTTGAATGGATGACTTTGAACTTATTTAATTTATTAACCTTGCTTTATCCATGTCATTTTTCTTTTAGGTACTTTTTTCCCTTCCTAGTTTAAGCCAATGATTTTACAAGTTTTGTGTTAAAAAAGCAGTTTCAGTAAATTTTTGATAGATTAAATAAAAATTCAACCAAAATCCTTATTTTTTTTGGGAAAGAATTTCTGTATTTTGTATATTTTTAAAATTGGTTGATTTAGTGCTAAAATGTGTTACAAATTTGGCAATAAAGTTCTTTTAAAGTACAAGGAAAGTTTGAAAGGCCCAAGTCTAAATCAGAAATTTGAAATATTCTGTAAATACAATTAATTTCTTTTAAAAGTATTGATACATCATTAGCAAAGTTAAAGAAAATTGCTAAGATTTTAAAGAATTTTAACAAATGACCGAAAGCCAATACCTACTGTTAAAAATGTCTATTTTGCAGTACCACTATTTGGACGGGTTAATGAGGTAAAAGCATCTCAAAAAAGAGCTTAAATTCCTAAAACAAGACTAGGGTTAGACACAAGAATAATGCTAGGCCTTCCAGGCAACCCACGCGTTCACCTAAGACCTTTTAAAATTCAAAAAAAACGTACATTTTCTTGCAGCGCACGCCTTTTTCCTTGCGTATCCTACTTCTCGGCTGATCCTAAGGGGTGACTCGTCGAAGTTATCTGCACCAAAACGGATATTCTTCTGGTATATTTCAATTGAAAAGGTGAGCGTAAACTTTAAGAAGGATTTAGAGAACAGCCACCGGCAGCTTCTTCGAGGGAAGAAAAGGCAAAGCCCAACAGCAACTCATAGCAACATGTAAGGATAGTCATTAGGTCCAAAGATGCGACATGGCAGAACATAGTATCCTAGAGCAAAGGCTTCCTCGGCCTGTTTCCTATCCGCTAAAGTTACTCCTTGTCCTTACCCTTCCAATTATCATAACAAGACAATTCATTGACAGACAAGAAGAACGCTGCCCCAAAGTGCCCCGTCACCATCCTATACCATGAAGTAGAGGCGCTACAGTTTACTTCCACTCCAAACACACTTTTGAAGAATAACAGTCATCTCAAATCTCATTCACTATTAATACATTTCAAATGGCATGCACTACTAAACATTCTTAAATCATTTGCACTGATCGAAACCTAACTGATGTATGTGTGTTTTTTGTATATAAGTGTTTTTTGTATAAGTGTTTTTTGTATAAGTGTTTTTTGTATAAATGTTTTTTGTATAAGTGTTTTTTGTATAAGAAAACATATATTTGTAAAGGAAACTGATGTCTGAAACTAGCATATTTTTGGCATATTTTAAGTACAAACCAAGTAAAATAAGTTATAACTACCGCGAATGATTACAAATGCAACTTCTTTAAAATATGAAATTAAACCAAAGTAAATTAAAATTGTTCATGATCATCAAAATTTTCAATTTAACTTTTGTGTCCAGGCAAAAGCCAAATTAAAAACACTACTATTTTGATTTCTATTGGGCCCTAATAGCAATCAAAAAATTCAACTTTTACAATTAATGAAGTTATTACTTGTTGAAAAGGAGCTGCATTTTAAGTGCTGCAAAATCTCTGCAGGCATTAAGAAATAACGAAAAGGAATATATTTTCTTGAATTTTTAATTGACTAGCAACTTATTTTCATTTTCGTTAAAACTTTTTGATTAGAGGTGTTCCAAATCTTACTAAAAGTATAGTAAAATTTCTCTAATGTTCCAGAGAAATTATGCAGAATTTTTTATACGATTGAGGTGTAAAAAATCAAATGTTTGTACTTCAACGCGTAATTCTGCAATTTTCTCTACCTCAGACATTTTGCAACTTGTTTTTAATGACTAATTTGATAAATTTAAACTTAGTTTCGCCTAAAATATGGTAAATAAGCTTTAAACAATTAACTTTAGAGTTGAAATAAATTATTAAAAGTATGTGTGTGTGTGTGTTTTTTATTAAAAGAAAAAATGTATAAATTAAATAGGTGACATGTTTTAAAAAAGCTAAAGTTCTAACGCGTTTAACATTCGGCACTCATGTAAACTCGACATTCAAAAAACCAAACTAAAGAAATAACAAACATTCACTCTGGGAAATAACCTATAACCTCCCTATATCATGATATAGCATAGCAAAAGTTTACTTCGAAGCATTGTCCAACCTGCCTGTCAACAAACTGCCCTATCACAATAATCAAAAGGTTAAGTCAAAGAAGAAACACCTCAGGAGATAGAAAAGAAACCAGAAACAACCCTAGACTCTAGTATCTTCCCCCTAGTTTTCTAAGGTCCTTCGAATCCCACAAACATTCCTATAAGTTGCCACAATGCCTTCCCTTCCCATTTTGCTGCCTATTCTGTGGCTGAACTCCACTTAAATCCTAATTAAAGTTTACGCTCACCCCTTCAATTAAAATATACCTTTTAATCCGTTTTGGTGCAACTTCGACGCCTCGTCACCCCTATTACCTGATCAGCCGAACGGATACGCAAGGATACTTACATGCGCTGCTTTTTGTACGTTTTTAAAATAAATGATACCTACAAAATAGGTAAAAACTAGGTAAGAGTTTCCAAGTTTAATATTACCTGTACTCTGTTTTAATAAGCATCTGATGTTTAGAATTTTATTCTACAGCACAGCTTACGTTTTGCATTATTTATCAAACTAAAAGAGTTCGCTTCTACTGCAAATTAAAAAATAAATGCTAAGCAGCATAAACAAAGTGTTTGGTACACTAATTTATGTTTTTCATACTATTTTATATTTCAAAACACTTTCCTCATAATTCTGATTGCCGAATTGTCTACTTATCATTAGGAAATTATTAAAAAAACTCGAACTCTTACCACGTTTTACCTCAATATTTAAATCAACTTCATGATCAAGATCCTTCTAGATTTTTTTCATATTGTTTTTGGTCAAAATATACTTGTATTCGACGTAACAGACCGGATAAAGCAAGGTAATTTTAATATTTTAACTCATCATTTTAAAAATAGTACCAATCTTTCGTAGAATTAGGTTAAACTTTGCATTGCCCCTTAAAAAAACGCGTTTGTATCTAGCTGGGGCCCCCTTTAACGGGAGCCCCAGCTGTAGTTAAATGCCTGTTTAAAAAAAAATTAAATAACAAAAATTATTTTGTTTCGGAGCCCCTTTTAAAGAGAGGCTCCACGCAAAATTATAATTTAATTATTAGCTGTTCAGGGACTCCTTAAACAAGAGCCCCAGCCGTAGAAAATGCCTGTTTAAGGCAAAATAAATGCGCATGATGGGGCTTTTCTTAAATGTGCCTCACGAAAAAATACGTGTTTAGTCCAGCTGCTCAGGGGCCCCCTTAATCGGGAGCCCCAGCGATAGATGTATGCCTGTTTTATTAAAATATTTGTACATACCTTATTTTTTGATGTGCCTGTTGTATTCTGCTGCCCGTTTTGCCTGATGCCCGTTGGAGATAAAATTGCCGTTGCTTGTGTTTTGCCTTTTGAATGCCTGGATGTCCCTTGCCTGCCTCTACCTTGCCCGATGTCCTGCTGCCTTATAAATGCCTGCATGTCGTTTTGCCTGCTTAATAATGATTGAATGCCTTGATGAGTGTTTGTCTGCCTGAATTAATGAATCTTGATGTCTGATGCCTGATGAATGTTGTCTATTTGATGCTTGCTGTTGATTTCTATGTTAAATGTCCTCTTATCCTAGTCTTGTAGTACTTAAGCGGTCTAGGACGACCGGACCACCTACGGCCTGGAAGCAGCATTCCGCTCCTGAAAAATTAAAATAAAATTGTATTATAATCATATTGAAAAGCTTAAAATTCAATTTAGGAACTGTAAATCTTATTTCAGAAACCCCAACTTTAATTTAGAAGATGTAAACATCAATTCTGAAAAATCACAATTAAATTCATTTTTACCTTTAAAGGGCGATTTATACAACGTAACGTTTACTTTACTTCGGCGTAACTTCACTTCCACTTAACTTTACAAATTTGCCTAATTTACAGATTGCAAAGTTACGTGAAATTGGGATCAGTTAAGCGCATGTGTCTGAACTCGCAACTTCTGACAATTTATACCTGGACTGTAATTACGGAATATCGCCTCGTAAAACCTACATAAGAAGACCTGTATCGTATATGAAGCGATATTCCGGAATCACTACCCTTGACAATAAGGGCGAATATCTCATTTTTGTAAATTTTGCGCATGATGGCCAAGCTCGGGTCTCGAGTTAGTACGACTTTAAGCTAAATGAATCAGCAAAGAAGCGCTAAAGTGAAGTATAAATTTGCCAATACATTCCCATGTATTTTATTTAATTTTCGATTAAGTTACGCCGAAGTAAAGCGGAAGTAAGTGAAAGTTACGTGGTATAAATCGGCCTATACGAATTAAAGATTACATCTTCTAAATTAAGATTTGCGGTTTCTGAAATGAGATTTACACTTCCTTAAAGATGTAGTTATCCTTTTCTATGGTTATAACTTGAGTACACTCGATTTCACAAGAATGAGGTACACCGTCACAATTTGTCAAATTTTGTAAGGTAAATTTGGCATTAATTTCTTAATTTTTGGCTATTTCATCCCTATATTTACAAAATGTGGCAAAGCAACGAAACCACCATCGGAAATATAATTAAATTATGGCAAAATTAAGGACAAATTTAATTAAACAAATTTGACACAACTTTGACAGTGTACCACTTTTAGGTGAATTCAACGTTACTTTAAAAAACTCAATGTTAAAAGTAGATTATACATTTTATCGCGCATTAGTACCTACCTCTGAGTAAAGTAATTTTAAGAGTCTGGTAAGTAAATGTAGCTTCTTGAGCTTCGGAGGTGAACCTCAGCTTCCCAGACTTCATAACAAAGGTCTCCTTACGGTCCTGAAAGAAAATGTTAATTATACTATCTCAATTTAAAGACAACACTACATAGAGTTAATTTTTGCCTTTTGGGTACGAACTTAAAGAATTAAACCGAAAGTACGTCATATTAGACCAACGCGCTTTACATCTGCATCTTCCTTGAGCTCTCTTTTTATGATTATTTTATTTATACGTTAAATTAGAGGTTTATGCCAAAATTTGAAGCATTTTATTGCGAATTATACTGAAAATCACCCGTTGGCAACAACCTGAGCTGAAATATCCCGTTGTCAAGCACTGACAGCGAATTGATTTACCTAGATTGAAGTCAAAGTTATAATTTTTTGTTAATTTTGTCAAAAATTGTTCTTTTGGTTAGTCGTATTTAGTATTTAAATTAAATTAATATGATTTTTTTGGGTAAGTAGTATTTATAAATGAAATAATCGTGTCGAATAGCCCTCGTGCTCTTGATAAATTTTCGAGTCTAAAAGAACTCGTGCTTGTTGAATACGCAATGTCCCTTAAAAGTAAGGGTGATTTCTTTGAATTATTAGACAACACTCTTACTTTTGCGGGACATTACTATGCAACAAGCACTCGTTCATTAAATAATCGAAAATTCATAGAGCACACGTGCTATTACTACTGAAAATCACACGTTGCCAAGGACGACGTGTGATTTTTAATCTTGTCAATTTGAAGTTTAAATTAAAATTAAAATGCATTAAAAGTGCAATAAATTTTGATAAAAAGTTTTTCAGTCACGAAATAATCTTCCGAATATCATACAAGGAAAGAATTTTGCACGACAATCTTTAAGTTTAATTTACTTAAACTTCGTTGGCATAAAGCAATTTTATTCGTCACATTAATAGAATTGCTATGCAACGAAGTTTTCGTCAAAAATTTATGATTGTCGGCAATTTTCTTTCCTCTAATGATATTACCTACGAAAATAATTTTTTAAGTCTGGCAGTCTGAAAAATAACAATGGACTATACATTTTTATACTTACGATGGCAGGCCAATTAAGATGGGGTCTAAATGTCCTGTTGGTGTTAATTTTAATTATATCATGGCCATGACCCATGCTGCTGATGGTAGCTCCTCCTTCAGCTGCTCTTGTAGTCCTTATTGGTCTACTTACAACTCTAATTCCCAGAATTCCTTCTATAACAAAGTAAAGAAACTTGAAATATGGTACATCAAAAAATCTAGTAGTGCGTAAATGACAATATTAAACTTCTAACAGGTTCAAAACTTTAAAAACTTATTTTTTAAACATTTTTTACACAGTGATAATATTCAGTTTTGAAATGCAGACATGTTAATGAAAAAAAGTACTTACGTATTGGTTCCACGTACTCTTCATTGGGTTGCAACCAGGCATCCAAGTTTAAGCCTACGACAAAATGTATAATTGTTAAAAAACAAATAATGAAAATAATTTAATAGACACGGTCAAGCGCTGCGTCACAGATCCACATTAAGTAACTGTCTGGCAAATTGGAATTTTTATTTTGTCACTTTTTCAAAACAATATTTCATGAAAATACACTCAACGGCAAAATTATTAGATCACCTAGGAAATTCGCTTTAAAATTTTTCCTGACGGATTTTTTTGATTGAATTTTATTTTTTTAATAAACTGCAAGAATGCTTGTTTCATTAACATAAATTTGAAATTAATATCCCAGTTATTTCTTTTGATAAAAAAAATTAAAAGCTTCGATGTTTTTATTGAGTTTTCAGATGAGAGTAAATCTTGTCTTTACCGGCTTTAATAAAAAAAATTATGGTAAAAATTAAAAAAAACTAAGCTCAGTGGTCAAGTTAGACCGTCTCTATCTGAGAAAAATTTGTAACACTGGTAACACTATGGCAAATAGGCAAAGTTAACGATATTTCTCAAAACGGATTGGTGTGGCCCAATTTAGGGTTTCACAGATTTTAAGACGACATTATGAGACAGTTATCCATTAATGAAGATCAGTTCAGGATGGTAGAAGCGTTACTGATGTCATGCAGGATCCTTACGTTGTTTAGAAGTTTTTTCAAATCGCGCGTAAGCTGCTTTCCAACTCCATAACTTGGTCAGGCAGACTTATGACATCCAATTAAGCAATGATAAGGTAAGAGCACATTCAATAGAACAAAATTTAACTTTAAAAATTACAGCTGGTTGATCAACTTTGGCCGTAGCCCATCAACAACCGCGTCTTCAATTTGCAAAGATACACGTCATTAGTAAAGAGGCTGTGTGGGCTGATTGGGGCCGTAATGAGTGAAAATTTTTACTGTTTCATTCAGATACGAGCGTACAAGTTTATCATTAAGTTTAAAAACTTTATATCCAACTTAATTTTGTTTATAGCCCAAGTCATGGTTCAAGAGGTTTTACTTTTTGGGAAGGCATTTCTTTAGGAGGAGATACCGTCAAAATTGGTGGACCGGCTAAAATTTTTAAAGTCAAATTTTGTTCTCTTGAACGTGCTCTTACCATATCACTGCTTAGTTGGATATCATAAGTCTGCCTGACCAAGTTATGGAGCTGGGAAGCAGTTTTCGCGCGATTTGAAAAAACTTCTAAACAACGTAGGGATCCTGCTTGACATCAGTAACGCTTCTACCATCCTGAACTGATCTTCATGAATGGATAACTGTCTCCTAATGTCGTCTTAAAATCTGTGAAACCTCAAATTGGGCCACACCAATCCATTTTGAGAAATATCGTTGACTTTGCCTATTTGCCATAGTGTTACCAGTGTTACAAATTTTTCTCAGATAGAGACGGTCTAACTTGACCACTGAGCTTAGTTTTTTTAATTTTTACCATAATTTTTTTTATTAAAGCCGGTAAAGACAAGATTAACTCTCATCTGAAAACTCAATAAAAACATCGAAGCTTTTAATTTTTTTTATCAAAAGAAATAACTGGGATATTAATTTCAAATTTATGTTAATGAAACAAGCATTCTTGCAGTTTATTAAAAAAATAAAATTCAATCAAAAAAATCTGTCAGGAAAAATTTTGAAGCGAATTTCTTAGGTGATCTAATAATTTTGCCGTTGAGTGTACAAGGATTTCTCAGAAAACCTTTGGTAAAATGTGCTATAATGTCTTACATTCGATATTTCGTTTAGTTAAGGTTATTGTAAAGCTTCGAAAATTACAGTTTATTTGTTGCGCACCCACCGAGTTGTGAACTTTAAACGCAAATTGCTTGAGAAAGCAACCATATTAAGAGGTCTCGTAAGCACCACTGCAAAGTTAACAGTTTATTCTATTACCTATAACAAACATACCCCTTGAAATGGTTGCATTTTCAAGCAATTCGCGTTTAAAGTTGACATCTAGGTGGCACATCATTATTTTCAAAAAATAAATTATTTTTAAATACTTGCAGTAAAAAAATTATGCTGGGAATCTTAATATATCGTACATAAGATATTAAAGAACATTTTTAAACCAATGGTACAGAAAAAATATTTTTATTTACGTAATGTTTTAAAAAGACCAATGTTGAAAACATAGAATAAGAAAAATATGAGCCATTTCTTTGGTCCGTAACTTTGCCTAAAGAAAATTCACAGATAGTATTTTATTTTGATGCACTTCTATGAACTGGGACGTAGGACTTGACCGAATCTATTGGAGTTCGCTTATCTCGTTACTAGTTTTCTATTTTTCAATACTATCCATTCACTTAAAAAAAAACCGAGTAGGCGAGCCATAGGGTGATAGATTTTTCCTGTATATTGTTATTAATTTCACTTGTGTTTGGTGGATTTGTAAGAAAAGTCAAAAAACTTAAAAAATGCATTTAAAAACATGTTCAGGGCATCTTAATCAAAAATAATGGTTTAAACAAATACTGAAATACAGAAGAATTTATTTTTTTATTAAATTACTTAATAATGCCCTAATCATTAAAACATTTAAAAGTTTACACAAAATAGGAATTATTCATGTAAGTACTCATTGTTACAAAAATTGTTACAATTTTCTTCATAAATTCTCACATCTCAAGCAAAAATTGCTTCGTTTTTCCAATTTTTACGCCTGTTTTATGTAACTGTCATATTAATTTTGGCATTTTTGAATTTTGAATGACATTAAGGGTATAGTCCGTAAGTCATTTTGGTAAACCAAAGAGACAGTTGCAACAATCATTTTCTATGACAACAAATTGTGTAACTAGTCGTTTTCTGTCACTTTGGTTTACCAAAATGACTTACGGACTATACCCTAAATTAAAAATGCCAACTTTGTAGAAAATTCAACTTTTCAAAGAATAAAGTTCTAATTTTCATAGGTGACTGCGTTTTTCTTTAAACATGAAAGGATAGTACTAAGGTACTAATAGTTTTCAGTGCCCTAGGTTATTTTTTACAAAAAACACAACACAGTTTTTAGACGAAACTCACAAAAGATGTACCTAAACAAAATAGCCGTACAAAAAACTACATTTGGAATCATAAGCCAGAAGAATGAAGAGTATTAGTACAAAAATTGGTTGGGTAAAGCTAGGATATCTGTCATACCACCCGTCGTTTTAGATGCTAACTGACATTACTTCTGAATTTTATATTTTTATCAAATATAAAGCTTATATACCAAAAAACAACAAACTGCCGGTTTAAAACATTCTAAGTACCATCTAAAAGGTTTTGTAAAACATTTAGAGAGTGCTTCACATCTTTAATTCTTTATAATTAGGTAAAAAAGGAAATTATGACTCATTTACAAAAGGATTTCCGTGAATTTTTAAAATAATACGGATTTTTTTGAATGCACTGATTTTTCATTAAAAGTACCATTGTAAATGAGTCATTTTGCCATATTTTACTTAATTATGAAGAATTGAAGTTGTATAACACTCCTTTAATGTTATACAAACCTTTTAGCTGGTACGTAGAATGTTTTAAACCGGAATTTTGTTGTATTTGGTATATTAGCTTTATATTTGATAAACATATAAAATTCGGAAGTAATGTAAGTTAGCATCTGGAACAACGGGTGGTATGACAGATCTCCTAGGTTACGCTCCATAAAAATACGATGTACTTACGGGGTCTTATTCTCCGTGCCCGACGCTGCCTGGGCTGCTCAGCAGGCACATACCTATCGGGACGATGCCTTTCCCTCGACCCCCGACGTGGTGGTGGACGTTGCGGAGGTGTAGGTACCCTTGGTGGCGTTCTTGGAGGCGTTGGTGCAGGTCCCGATCCTCCGGGTGTTGATGGGGGAGATTCTCCGGGTGGGTCCATCGGCGGGGACGGTGCTGGTGGCAGCGGTGTACTTTGCCCACTCTCATCGATCTGGAATAACAATAACAAAGTTTTGTTATTTCCCTGAGACTAAAACGGGAACTACTATCCATTCACATTAAAAAAAAAAAACAAAGTTGGCGAGCCTTAGGGTGACAGATTTTATTCTGTATATTGTTATTAATGTTACTTGTGTTTGCTGGTTATGTAAGAAAAGTAAAAAAAATTAAAAAATGCATTTAAAAACATGTTTAAGGCATCTGACTCAAAAATAATGGTCTCAACATATACCGAAGTATTTATATTTTTATTAAATTACTTTATAATGCAATAATCATTAAACTACTTAAAAGTTTACACAAAATAGGAATTATTTATGTAAGTACTACTTAGGAAGCCCTTTTAGGTATCATAGGATAAATTAGCACTTTAACAAAAATTTCTACAATTTTCTTAATAAATTCCCACATCTCAAGCAATAATTGCTTCGTTTTTCTATTTTTACGCTTGTTTTATGTAACTGTCATATTATTTTTAGCATTTTTCAATTTTGAATGTCAGTAAATTTGAAATGTAATGCAAACTTTGTGGAAAATTCAAATTTTCAAAGAAAAAGGATCTAGTTTTCATAAGTGACTCTGGTTTTTTTAAAAAGTGTATTGATAGTAAGTCATATCCGTTGAGCTCCTGTCATTTTTATTTAATAGCACATTTACATGAGGGCCTCATCGTATATTTAAACTAAATGTAGTTTTACAAACTAGATAAATAGGAGTACAAACGTATTATGGTTTCATTTAATCGGTTATTTCTTTGTGTCGAAAATCTGACTTGAGTCTTTATAATATTATTGTCTTTTGAAGTCAGATTTTCGACACAAAGAAATAACCGATTTAAATGAATCCATAATAAGGTTGTAGCCCTATTTTTCTAGTTTTTAAAACAACATTTAGTTTTAATATACGATGAAGCCCTCATGTAGATGTGCTATTTAGTAGAATGGACGGAAGTTCAACGAAGATGATTTATATAAGCTTCTAGGAGCACATATCTTTGAACCTAAATCTGAATCTTTAGTCTTAAGCAAAAAATGACTAAACATCAAACTAAAAAAGTTAAAATATTATTTTTATTTATTAAATTCGCGGACAGAAGGATTGCTCAACTTAAAATAGAAACAGTACTTAACAATAATTGTTATCAATGAATGTAAATGGATATTTGATGATTTCTGTGGCGAATGTTTAAAAAGCAAAGATTCTCTCCAAACCACACTTTATTTAGAAAAATCGGAATATGTATTTCGACAGTTAAGCTGTCATCTTCAGCAGACGATAGAATTCTATCTTCTGCTAAAGTGTGGTTTGGAGAGAATATTTGTTATATATTAATGAATGTAAACAGTGGCGTATTTAAAATTTGTGGGGCCCCCCCGCAAAAAAATTATGGGGCCCTAAAAATGGCGCCGCAGGCAATTTTTTTTGAATTTTTACTGATTTTAAACGCTAAAACACCATTTTTGTAGTTATTTTTTTTTAGTTCGGGGCCCCTAAAAAATTCTAAATGCCCGGGGCCCCCCCGCATTGCGGGGTCTGCGGGGGTACTAAATACGCCACTGAATGTAAACTTACATTTCGTCTCTTGCTTGGTGGTTGCTCGGAGTCCTCTAAGGGTCTTTTTGTACCAGTTCTAGCCGGTGGAGCTGGTGCCGGCGGATCTACCCTCATTCGTTTTGCTGCGGGTGGTGGTGGTGGAACCATGAGCCTTTTTGGTACTCGCTTAGGAGCTGGGGGTGGTACCATGAGCCTTTTTGGTACTCGCTTAGGAGCTGGGGGTGGTACCATGAGCCTTTTGGGCACCCTCTTTGGTGGTTTTGGTGCAGCGACTTGTGGGGGAGTTGTCCTCGCTTTCTTTGTTGGGGGAGGTATTGGCCGTGTTGTTACTGTTGGGGGTGGCGTTGGCGGTGGGGATACATCGGACGAATGTGATGACAAGTCCCAATACTCGTCACGTCGTTGTTGCCATTCTCTGGCCTTTCTTATCTGAAAAACATGCAAAGTTTCAAATTAAAGTTGTTGTTTTAACGTACTTTCTGAAAATACACAGAATTTCCTAAAAATAGCGCATAAACGCGATGGTACGTTGTTGGGAAACGTCTAGGGATCCTTAAAAAATTGTTAAAAGAAATCTACATCAAATACCCTTGTAGATATTAGGTCCCAAAGTGCAAAACTTTGAACGCTTATATCTTGAAGATAACAGCACATATTAACCAAGGAAATGGCTAAATACAAAGGCACAATCTATCTAAAATTATTTTACCATTTGTTTACTTTTTAAATGGTCAAATTACATTTTAATTTTACATAAATTTCATGAAATGAAGCTGACAACAATGTCAATATGATCTTATGCAAAAATATATGCTCAAGACTCTAGATGAATTTTTAAGATGTATTTTACAAACTGTGTTGCCGAACTTATGCAACTTTGTTCGCATTTTTCTCGATGAATATAACAAATGGATTTTTTTTGACAATTTTCTAGGGATCCCTAAGAATGCCCTAAGAGCGTACCATCGCGTTTATGCGTCAGTTTTTGGACATTCTGATGTATGTATGAAAGAGGTATTTGTTGTGCCGGTATAGAATGTGATCTATAACCGTTATGTAGTACAGCGTGTGCTCTACTCTTTAGTCTACCTAAATTGGTTTCTATAGGGAGTACGTTTTTTTGAATTTAGATTATGAAATCATTAGATAATCTTACCTTTTCCATGAAGTTGGTTTTTTTAAATTATAGGGCTTTAGGCAGACTTTTATAAAAGCAATGTGGGAAATTTTTTCACTGGGGGACACTAGGCTGGTTAAGTTTTGCTGCTAAAATAAAAATAGTGCATGTTAGCAGCAAAACTTTACTTACCTAACCTAGTGTCCCCCAGTGAAAAAATGTCCAGCAGTGCTTTCTTAAAATTTAGTCTGAAGTTCTGAAATTTAAAAAACAACAGAAACAAACTAGAGAAAAATTAAGAAACTCTGTATTATAAGTAATTTTGCAAAATCAACTAAATTGGGATTAGTCTTTTGTACGATTTAATCATTTTCATTGGAAAGGTAAGATTATTATAATGATTTTGTAATCTAAATTGAAAGAAACATACTCCCTAGAAACAAATTTTAAAATTTAGGTAGACGAAAGGGTTGAGTACCTGATGTCACTTACATAACGACTGTAGATCACACCCTATACCGGCATCCAATGTGATTTATACATTCTGTACAAGACAAAATGTCTTATAAACGTTTCATATCCTATCCTTCGTGGTGTACTTATAAAAGACCATATTGTTTGAATTAAAAATGTTAATGTTAAATATAGTTACCCAGTATTCCGCCCTAGTTTCCTTCGGGGGAGGCGCTTTTTCCTTCCCCTTGCCCTTGGCCTTGCCCTTGGCCTTGCCCTTGTTTCGGGTGGTTGGTGGTCTTTCCGGTTCTTCGTCGGGGCTTGCAGCTCGCTAAAGCAACGAAAATTAATGAAATTTAAAACTGGTTAAATAATGTACACACATTAAAACAATGTATAGGGGACAAAATCTTTTTCTTAAATTTTTGGTTGGTGATTTGAAACTTAGTTAGTTTTACCATTGCAATATTTTCTTGCAATGCCTCTGAATCATTACCAATCATTTTTAGCGAAAAAATTTAATTAATAAAGCAGAAATAAACAGGGATAACTTCGCCTGAAATTTATCTAATTTTTAAAAAAATTTAAGCAACAGTTGCGAACAAGCAAAAAAATAACGCCCGTCCCACCATGCCGGTTCGCGATTTTTGAGCAAAAGAGAATATTTGCAGTTATGAATTGGCCATTAGCTCAGTCACCAGATTTAAATCCGAAAGTGCATGCTCAAGGGAACTTAACTTAACAAATTAAACCATTTGAGGATAGAGAGCAGCTTTCTTAGTACGTTTTAGTGCAGGGGAGCAAATTGGACCAAGAAATGATTGGCAACCGTATTCTAAGCATGCGAAGAAGATGTAAAAGCGTTATTAACAGTAGAGGAAAGCATACTAACTACTGAAGGATCGCATTACTTTATTTCTGGTTCGCAACTGTTGTTTAAATTTATTTTAAAATAACTGTTTATTTTTTCTTTATTAATTTAATTTAACGCTGAAAATGGTTGGTAATTATTCAGAGGCATTGCAAGAAAATACTGCAATGGTAAAAACAACTAAATTTCAAATCATCAACCAAAAATTTAAGAAAAAGATGTTGTCCCCTAGATTGTTTTGATGTATGTATCTTAATTTTTATCCGATTTTAAAAAACTTGGTGTCATTAGAATAGTAATAAATACTTATTGTTTTTTTTAAATCGTTTTTGCGAATTTAAGAAAGAAAAGTAGTTGTTGTTTTTGTATAGTTACCCCTTCTTTAAACTTTTATTTTTGCTAAACTAGAGCTACAAAACAAAATGTGCCAAACAATAAGTATTTTAAAAAGGGCTAACATTAGTTAAAATTTTAACACAATTGCTCTAATAATAACTTTAAAAACTGCGGTCTAAGTTGTACACAAGTTTGCATAAGAGAAAATGAGCAGTCGGGTAATTTTAAAAACAGTGAAATAAATTAAAAAAACACACGTTGGACTTGTAGCCCAATTATTCGAATTAAAATTTGCAGGTTCCTTAGAAAAAAATCTCAACCAAAATCTGCTTATCCAGGATTGTAGGCACTACCCCCAGGAATATGAAAGTGAAAAATTCCCACAAAATTTCCGTGACGTTTAGCGCCCATCTTGCATAGAAGTGAGGAGTTAGTTTTTTTTAATACCTAAACTATTCGGCAGTTTTGAAAAAAGTTTTAAAAATTTTTAGAAACATCATTTTAATAAGAATACAATCATTTTTAAAAAAATATTAAATCACCAATATTAACGATTCTATAGCTCTTTGAAAATCACCTTATTTCATCATAATCATCTATCTTAGCATTGAATACAGTCATAGAGTCCTGAAGCATAGATTGCAGCGTTCTCTGTAGGACCAAATTAGATCAATTTCAAAGTGGTATAGAATCGTTAACAGTGGTAATACATTATTTTTTTTAAAAAGGATTGTATTCTTATTAAAATAATGTTCCTAAAAATTTAATAAAACTTTTTTTAAAAGTGCTAAATAGTTTAGGTATTAACAAAAAACTAACTCCTCACTTCTATGCAAGATGGGGGCTAAACCTAAACGTAACGTAAATTTTGTGGAAATTTCTAACTTTTATGTTCCTGGGGGTAGTGGCTACAAATCTGCATAAGCAGATCTTGCTTGGGATTTTTTTCTGGGGGAATTATTAGAATGATTGGGCTATTACGTTTATAACGAAAGACTTACCTTCCTCGGCCTTGTTGAAGGCCCTGCCTCCACTACAGGTGCTTCTACCTGCCGAGTAGTGGCGCTGCCGGATGGCAACGCCACGGCCTGCCGCGTCGTAGTGATGGCCTCACCGGGGTCCATCACTGCGGCCTCTTCCCGACGCCCCATCGTGGTGACGGCTAGGTCCCTAGCCGCCACGGCGTCGTGCTCCCGTTGTCTGGAGCGGGTCATGATTAGTAGTGGGGCTGCCACTGCCCCACCATGACCCTTCTTCCTTCCTCCACCTTCATCTTTTCCATGACGACCCATGACAACTGAAACCATTACGCGAATACTTAGAATAGTAGAATATAATAAATAAGAATGAATTATGTTTTATTATATTTGTATTGAAATATGGCATCGGTACTTATCCATTTTTTTTTAGTATACTTTACGACGTATACCTAAGCACACGAAGGTCGAAGATGCTAAAATTACTAACCAAAATTAGAAATTCAAAACATTAGGCAAACTGAGTTGATAAAATGTCATAAATAGAGTTGGAGTACCACCAATACTGATTGCTTAGTGAGTTGAGTTTCTAGTTTGGGGAGTAATTTTATTACGAAGCCACCAAAATCATAAACCTAAAGTTGGAACGAGAGTTGGAATATCAAATCACTTGACAAATTGGTGCTATCTATTTTAGAATGCCTGGAAAAATTGACAGATATTGTCGCCTTATAGAGTGGCGCCATGCATCATTCGATCTTTGTCATACAGATTATGTCATACAATTAAAGTGTTAAAGCAAAGTGACAACAATTACAACTTACAATTACAATAGACGACAGAATCTGTATGACAGAGATGGAATGATGCATGGCGCCACTCTATAAAGCGAAAATATGTTTCAATTCTTCCAGGCACTCTACTTTATTTATGACATCCAAATAGAATAGCATCAACTTATTTGCCTCGTTATTTGAGTTCTTCTTTAGGTTTATAATTTTAGTTGCTTCGTTTTCGTATGCACTGTGCTGAACCTAAATGTGTGACAAACATTACAAAAATCCATCCGGTAAACTTTACATTTTGCCGCTAAGTGCCTTGCAGGAAACATACAAGGCACTTTGCGGCTGTACAGAAATGCATGGACCAGGCGGACCGGGTTTAAAAGCAACAAGTATTAAGCTTTTGCATTGGAGTAGAATGCCTACCAATAGACGTAAAATGTAGATATAAACGAGCGGAATCGGTTTATAAAATGGTTGTTGCGCGATACCGAGGTAAGTGAATGAAGTTGAAATTAAATTCTGACTGAATAGAACTTTTTCGACCCAAAATATTTACATTAATATGAGAAGAGATTATTGGAATAGCTTTAAATTGTTTAGAATCAAAGAGTCGAAACCTAAATTACAAACACTTGTTTTTAAAAATAAAGAAAAATTATTAATCTCTCGTTGTGTGATAGGTGCAAATGATAAATTTTAAACTTTACCTACTAACCACTGAAGGTGTAATAAATATTCAAAGGTACTAACTAATGGGCATATTGGGCACTAGATAAAAACATGGGTCCTAATTTTGTAATACTGGATAGATATTGACGAAATATTGTAGAGCTAGGTACTTACGTTGAAAATAATTTGCAAAAAAAAACTACTAATCGTTTAGCACTGTTAGAATTCACCAATCTTTGCTACCTTGAAAGAATTGACTTATCAACGCGGTAAAAATAAAGAGCTTCACGGTGTGGTACTGTAAAAAAAGATCCGTTTTTTGCTGCTTTTGATATCGAGGAGTTTCGATTAAGACCGATAACACGCGCGAAGTGCCGTGCGGCGACAACAATCAAATAAAATACGTGCTTTATTCATGCAATTAAGCAATCTAAATAAAAAGAATCGCCACTACATAATGGGCATTTAATAAAACCATGTCCTAAGTTGGTACTATATTAAGCAAAAATTTAAAAAGTATTGTATAGGTACTTACACCGAAAAATAATAGCAATAAATAATGATCCACTTGACAGTATTTTTCTGTGCACATCACTTAACAGCACTTTTGTTTCACTGCTTGGCGGTAATTCAAGAAAAAACTACACCTAATAGGTATTCTTCCATTTATTCAAATTTCATAATTTTTAAGACAAATTAATTGCACGAAAGTAAACGCTCAAACTGCTTAAAATGTGTAATGAATAACTTGTTTTATGTAATAGTTAATCTGCCAAACACTACATGCTTTTACTATGATAGAAAATTCGTTTGTATGAAAGTAAAAAATCTAAAATTGTCTTTATTTATTAAAAATTAACTTAAACTACATTGAGACAAGAAATAAGCACTTTTCCTGTTAAAAAGGCAACAATTTGAAGACATGTAAAACAAAACACCAGCTAGGTCTAAAAAAATTAATAAAAGTGAAAATGTACGCGTTTAAGGCACTTAATGTTCAACAAATATTTGTTTGTTACTTTTATTATTGAGAATTGGTTGTAAAGAAGGCAAACCAACAATTGTTAAAAGCAATTCTTAAGTTATGCAATGCAAATCAGAAAAGAGGCACTTAACGAATCTATAGGTTCAAATAACTTTGCCACAGGTATTGAATAAAGATTAAGAAATTTATTTGGGTACTAACATTTGAAAAATAAAAAAAATCCGCGTAATAATTGTCTATTCACACAATTAATTGCATTTTTAGTTCACTGCCTGGCGGTATTTCAAATAAAAACCAAAGTTAGTGGGTAATCAGTTTCGTATTAAAATTTGTTTATTTTGACGACAATTAAAATAGTCTTAAAAGAACAGCGGCTTCATAATTTAGTTATAATTCCTATTGCTGCATGTATCTATACGAAAAAATCATTAAAAAAAGAATTACCGCGTCCTAATTGCTCAATAGAATCAGAAAAAAAATTGCACGAAAGTAAACGCTCAAACTGCTTAAGAGGTGTAATATTTTGACTTGATTTTGGTAATAGTTAATCTGCCAAACCCTACTTGTTTTTACTATGATAAAAAAATTCATTTGGACGACAGTAAAAAATCTAAAATTGTCTTTGTTAACTTAAAATTAATTCAAACTATATTGAGACAAAGTAATTGTTCAAGAAGTAAAATAATACAATGGCTATACTAATTTATTAGGTCTAATCGGCTAATATTCTGTAAAAAAGGCAACAATTTGAAGACATGTAAAACAAAACCGCTGCTAGTTCTAAAAAAAATTGTTTACGTGAAAATCTACTCGTTTAAGGCACTTAATATTTAACAAATATTTTTTTGCTACTTTTCTTATTGAGAATTGGCTGTAAAGAAAGCAAACCAACAATTGTTAAAAGCAATTCTTAAGTTATGCAATGCAAATCAGAAAAGAGGCACTTAACGAATCTATAGGTTCAAATAACTTTGCCACAGGTATTGAATAAAGATTTAGGAATTTATTTGGGTACTAACATTTGAAAAATAAAAAAAATCCGCGTAATAATTGTCTATTCACACGCCTAATTGCATTTTTATTTCACTGCCCGCTGGTATTTCAAATAAAAACCAAAGTTAGTGGGTAATTTGTCGTGTATTAAAATTTGTTTATTTTGACGGCAATTAAAATAGTCTTAAAAGAACAGCGGCTTCATAATTTAGATATAATTCCTATTGCTGCATGTATCTATACGAAAAAAACATTAAAAAAAGAATTACCGCGTCCTAATTGCTCAATAGAATCAGAAAAAAAATTGCACGAAAGTAAACGCTCAAACTGCTTAAGAGGTGTAATATTTTGACTTGATTTTGGTAATAGTTAATCTGCCAAACCCTACTTGTTTTTACTATGATAAAAAAATTCATTTGGACGACAGTAAAAAATCTAAAATTGTCTTTGTTAACTTAAAATTAATTCAAACTATATTGAGACAAAGTAATTGTTCAAGAAGTAAAATAATACAATGGCTATACTAATTTATTAGGTCTAATCGGCTAATATTCTGTAAAAAAGGCAACAATTTGAAGACATGTAAAACAAAACCGCAGCTAAGTCTAAAAAAAATTGTTTACGTGAAAGTGTACTCGTTTTTAGGCACTTAATGTTCAACAAATAATTTTTTGTTACTTTTATTATTGAGAATTGGCTGTAAAGAAGGCAAACTAACAATTGTTAAAACAAATACTCAAATTTATGCAATGCAAATCAGAAAACAGGCACTAAACGAATCTAGGTCCAAATAACTTTGCAACAGGTATTGAATAAAGATTTAGGAATTTATTTGGGTACTAACATTTGAAAAATAAAAAAAATCCGCGTAATAATTGTCTATTCACACGCCTAATTGCATTTTTATTTCACTGCCCACTGGTATTTCAAATAAAAACCAAAGTTAGTGGGTAATTTGTCGTGTATTTAAATTTGTTAATTTTTACGACAATTAAAATAGTTTTAAAAGCATAGCGCCTTCATAATTTAGATATAGTTTATATTGATGCATGTATCTATACGAAAAAAAAACATTAAAAAGTAAATTACCGCGTTCTAATTGCTCAATAAAATCGGAAAAAAAAAGTGCACGGAAGTAAAGGCTCAAATTGCTTAAGAGGTGTAATATTTTAACTTGATTTAGGTAATGATTCATCTGCCCAATTCTACTTGCTTTTGCTATGATAAAAAATTCATTTGGACGACAGTAAGAAATCTAAAATTGTCTTTGTTAATTAAAAATGAATTCAAACTACATGAGACAAAGGAATTGTTCAAGAAATAAAATAATAACAATGGCTAGCCTAATTTATTAACTCCAGTCGACTAGACAAAAAAAAATTTGACCACTCGCGCGTTAAAAAACTAAAAATTTCTAAGACGGCTTTAAATTATACCAAAAATAAATTATATTTAGGTACTCACCGAGAATCTCGCAGAAAAATACCGTAATCCTTGTAATAATTGTACACACACTTAATTTCACTTTTTTTTTCATGCCCGGGAGTAATTCAAATAAGAAATAAAATAATACAATGGCTAAAATAATTTATTAGGACCAATCGGTATGACAAAAATGAATTTGAGCAATTTCTTTGTTAAAAAAATAAAAATTGTATTAATAGCCTTTACATTATTTAAATAATTAATTAATAATAAGGTACTTACAAGAAATACGAAAAGCAAAAAACTGTTTGACGATAAACGCACAAGAGAACAAAAGAATCAGCAACACAAGTGACTACTGAAACAAGAATGAAATGATTTCACGCGCCACGCAAACTACCCGCTTGTAAACGTTACAGCGTTGCCATATTTCATTTTTTTAAATTTATGTATTTTGTTAAAAATAAAATACTAATCTAACACGGGCATACACAAGCAGCATATCAAACGAAAGCAAATAAAAATACCATTCTAATAAGCCTAAGCAGAACAATATCCGTGCTAAAAAAAATTAAATTAATTAAAAAACGTTTAATTAACGAGTTGTTACGGGTAAAAAATAAAAAGCAGCTACAATTAAATATTTTATTTAATTTTAAATCTTTGTACAGTGCCTTTTATAATTTTTAGTGCTAAAAAATTGCAATTTACATCAACATTTTCATATTTGGTATTAAATATGCTCTAGTTGCTAGCTAATTTTCTAGACGGCCCCTAAATCAAAGGTAAGCATTTTGTAGAGTATTAAGAAGCCCTAGAAAACAAATCCGAAGTCAGATTTATCCCAAGATCTTTAAAAATATTGAATAACACGTTTGCAATTGCCTTTAAAAAGGTATAACATTTAAAAACTAAGAGATTTTAACATTTGAGTTCCAAATTCAGATTCAGCTGCTTGTTTTGCATGAGCACGCAAGTTTTCATTGCTAATAAGCCATATTTGGGATTTTTATTCCGCAACAAAAAATTGGTTTTTTGTTTTATAGTGGTTTTAAAAACTCATAGTAGTCCGAGAAAATCTTACAAAAAATCCCTATTTCTCAGAAATTTTTCGGGCAGCACAATTTTTGTGGAAAAGTGTAGTATTTTATATCCGGAATCATAATAACCATGTGCGCACTCATGCGCATATTAGCATTTTGTGCTAGAGCCCCCCAAAGAGCCCCCTTAATTCGGAATACTACATCATGGTGGATCTTCACCAAATTTTGCAAATAGACACCAAATAAGGTTCTAAAGTAATATTCATACAAAAAATTATTCCAAAAAATTCCTTCACCCCCTAAATGGCCCCAAAATGGGTAATATTTACCACGTTCATTTTACACCAAATTTTACGAACAGATGCAAAATTAAGTTCTTAAAACCCTTTTAAAAAAATATTAAAAAAAAAAAAAAATTTGCCCCTTCTGGGGGCTATTTTTTATGGGGGGTGAAGAAAATTTTTTACAGAAAAAGTTTTTTAAAAATGTTCTTTAGAACCTTATTATGAACCTATTTTCAAAATTTGGTGTAAATCCAACGTGATAAATATTACTCATTTGGGGGGTGAAGAAATTTTTTTGCGAAAAAAATGTTTACGAAAATCATTTTAGAACCTTGTTTAGTGTCTATTTCAAAAATTTGGTGTAAATCCTCCATGATCTAGTATTATCAATTAAAGGGGGCTCTTTGGGGGGCTCTAGCACAAAATGCTAATATGCGCATGAGTGCGCACATGGTAATTATGTTTCTAGATATCATATACTACAAATTCTCATAAAAATTGTGCTGCCCGGAAAATTTGTTGACCAAATGTAAGATTTTCTCGGACTATAGTTCCAAAATCAACTTATAAAGCTAGTTGCATGCAAACTTTTAAAAAGTTTTGAACTTTTTTAGCTGCATCTATCTTTTAAGTGCTGAACTAGGCTAATGTAAAATAATCTAGTGTAGATCCGAAACCCAACAAGGCCACAAAATCATCTCATCGCAATTCACCGACGACCCAACTCATCGACGATCCAACTCGTCGACTACCAAAAGTTGTTTTGGCTACTTCTCACTAGATGGCGCAAAAGTCAAAGCTGCACTGTTTGAACTACAGTATATATTTTAGTAGATCATTTGATTAGATTGTTATAGGTTATGTCGTATTTTCAAATAGGAAATGTGCGTGCTTTTGGAAACGATTGTTTATAGTTTAGGGTCTCTAAACTTTATCTTCCTCAAATGGAATTAAATACTCCGAAAACAAGTAAAACATCAGAGACAAATGAGCTTTGTTCCAATGGTTTTGGTACAGAAAAATTAGAAAAGCATCACCTTAGTTACACGTTAAGTTTTGATATTGGGGGTGACGAAGACAAGGCTGATTTGGTAAGGTCGTTTTTACACATATCAGGTAATACATCGCTAAACACTTCTACTGATATACCCATAGTGAATGAAGAAGATCAGGAATTAAAAGTATCACAGTTAAACGGAGTAAATCGCATTTCCCGCTCACTTGATACAGTTCAAGAAATGGAGAGTCCAAATCAAGCAACATGTAGTGACATGTCGTTAAAAATAGATAAAAGCATCAGCCCCAAGAAAAAAAGTCCTAAAATTAAATTAGAGGGGGAGAATACACAGCTTGAAAGTTTTTTAGACAAATGGCTTAATAAAAATCTTACACAGAAAAGTCCCCCTTGTGCAGAAGAAAATGAAACAATTAAAAGTAAAAACGATGCAGTTCCTGCAAGCCAAGTGGACCTTTTTCCAGACGCGGACATTGCGGAAACTCCTAAAAAAAAGAAAAAGGAAAAAAACATTGCTCAACTTATTACTGAACAAAACTTGGAAATAAATAGCCCCAAAAAAGGTAAACGACGTGCCGACTTAAGTAAAGAGTTTTCTGAAGTACCAGTTAAAAAGAAGAAAAAGCACCGCGAACCTGATTGCCACAACATTTTGCAAAATGAAAGTAGTGTACCCGAAGCCAAAAAGAAATACAAAAATGGGTCAGAAATATTAGAAATTGTTGCTTCCGAAGTGGGCCCAATTGAAGAATGGCCAAAAGTTAATAGTTCAGAGCAAAATGCTCCTAATAATAAAAGCATAATAATACAAGAAAGCCCCAAGAAAAAAATGCCTAAAATTAAATTAAAGGGAGACAATACACAGCTCGAAAGTTATTTAGACAAATGGCTTGATGATAATCGTACCCAAGAAAGCCCCCTTGTACAAAATCCCTTTTCTGGTAAACACAAAATTAAAACAGAAGAAACGCGACACAAAAAAGTTCCTCCTAGCCAAGTTGATCTTAACGTAGATAAAAAGCAAAAATCTAAAAAAAGGAAAAACATTACTGAATTAACAACTGAGCAAAATTTGGAGCAAAATAGTTTGAAAAAAGACACATCCCACGACATTGAAGATTTAACTAAAGAAGTTTCTGAAATACCAATAAAAAAGAAAAAGAATCGTGAAGACAATATTTTGCAAAATAAACCACATGAAAAAGAAGATGCACTTAAAAAGACAAAAAAACATAAAAATAAATTGAACCACTTAGAAAATAATTCCCCTAATGAAGAAACCATCTTGCTAAATGATACTTCAGTACAGAAAACGCTAAATAATGAAGACATTACAATAGAAGAAAATTCGGAAGATAGCTTTGTGAAAAAGAAACGCAAACACAAAAAAATTAAAACGGAAAAAAATAAACTAGATGCTGACATTTCTGAAAACCAAGATCTCTTTTTAGAACAAGAATCGCCTAAGAAAAAAAAGAAACACAAAGAAAAATCTCGAGAAACAATTGTTTTGGAATCAAATCCTGAGAAAAATTTAGCTGAAGAAAATTTAGGCAATATCGTTTTAGAGTTACCAAAGAAAAAACGGAAAAAACAACGAGATTTGGACTTACTACAAAATCGGGAAAATTTAGAGAAAAACGAAATTGACAAAAAGAAAAAAACAAGTCACTTAGAATCCATGGAAAACTTAAATGTCTCTTCCATTGAAGAAAAATTGGAAAGTTCAATAATGGAAATTGTAGACAGCAGCACAGAAACTAAATCTACAAAGAAAAAAAAGAAAAAGCATAAAGAGGTTCAATCCGACGACTTATCACAGCTTCCAAAAACAAATTCACAAAATTCCAAAGTCCAAAATATTGAATCAAATGATGTAAATAAATACTTGGAAATTATAGATACTACCCCAGAAACTAAACCAACTAGAAGGAAAAAGAAAAAGCATGAAAGTCCTGAAGCTCAAATAGAAAACTTTACATCGTCTTTTAATCTTACACCTTTGTTAACAAAAAATGACACCACTCCCAGAAAAAACAACGCATCATCAAATTTACCTTCGATAACGCATACCCCAGAATCCGAGTCACTAAGAAGAATAAACCGATCGTTAGAAGTTGTTTCAAAAGCCACCGACAAAAAAAACACAAAAAATGATTCCGCTGATTCTGTAATATCGGACGAGACTGATTTTCTAAATGATTTAGACGGCAACTTGCAACGAATTCATAATCAAAATGAAAGAAAGAAAATTTTAGAAAAAAGAGGAAATAAATCTGAGGAAATTAAGTTGGAAGATAAATATAAGAATAGTATGGGAAAATACGAAATGGCAGATATAGAACATTTTCTTGATGATCATTTAGCCGATTCTAAGGGTAAGTTTTTTGGCGAATTCTGTTGGGGTAATTGAAAACTGCTTTAAAAACTTTGTTTTTGGAGTATTTTTTTTTGTAATGTTTTATGAAATTAAAAGTTTTAGTTTTAGGACAGTATTTAATTGGTATTTTGTCTTAATTTTATTGAGTTTTATTTTTATTTGAATTTTAAAATACTGTCTGTTTTGCGGGTTTTTAATTTTAAATTTTTATAAAAACTTGGGGTATTATGAACAAGCAACTTTTTTGTTATTCTTAAAATAATGGGCAAAAAAACATTGTGCATTCAACTAAAGACATTTATTGCACCCAAATGAGTTTAAAAACAACAAAAACTTAATTTTTAATTTTTGTAAGATAAACCATTTTCCATTTTCGAGTGTAGGTACGGAATGAAAAATATTTAAAACAAACTGTCCTAGAAATTAAAAAAAATTTGAATAAAGTTCAATAAAACTAATGCTTTAAATTGGCCAATAATAAGCGCATTCATTTGCCTTAACGTAAAAAATAATTCGGAAAAAAAACACTGCATCTTTTTTTTATGCATAGGTAACCTCCAGAACTAACAAAAACTATCATTACCAATATGTTTACAAACACTAGATGTCCAAATATTTAATAAATTAAGAATATGCAAAACGTAAACTTCAAAAAGAAAGACTACATGTTTGCAAATCAATGCATTTTATTACACATTCTGACTTGAGGTCATTTTAAAGAGTCGTCTTTAGCATTGCACTTACGATCGTTTATGCATCATTTTTAATGATAGGATAATTAACGACACTTAAATTTTTATGTACTTATAAGACATCTAATTTTAAATTTTCTTGGGTTGTTTTCAATTAGCGCTGTTAACAATTACCCCAACCGATCCTAATCATTTTTTTTTTCTAGATTCAAGCATTTCAGTAAATAATACACCCGAAAAAGAAACCTACGATGATAGTGACACAAGTGATGGTAAGACTTTTCGCAAAACCCAAAAGGAAATATTTAATTTTATATTAATTTTTTTTAGTGTCCATTATCGACAAAAATAAGTACTCAATTAGAAGACCGAGTTTTGACTTAAGTTCCTCTTTTGAAAAAGAAAATTTATCCGCAACAAATTTACAATTATTAGAGAGTAAAGTCTTGGAAAAGAGAAGCAAAAGAGTGTTTCTCAGTGACCAAAAACCTTCAAGTGTAAAGCAGCTAAAAATCAAACGCCAAAAAGAGCTAATCGAATCCGCTAAGGTTGTAAAAAGCACCGTTGGTTTACTTAAAAATGCATACAGCAAAAAGTTTATTCCTACACCTTCACAAGCAGAGGTAAAATTGCGATTTGCGAGCCAATTTATAAAATTAAAAATTTTCCATTTTTTTTAGCAATTAGCAGAGTTATACATTTTGGTGGATTGGCAGCTACCTCCTTTACATCATGTTGGATTTGCTTCAAGGTTAAAAATAACAGATAAGGAGAAACTTGACGCTTTGGGAGTCGAAATGAAGACTGGAAGATTTTCTGTGGCTGAGGATAAAACCATTCGGAAAAACTGGAGCGATTTTTGCAGGGTACGTTAACACTAACAGTATTTTTTAAAACAAAACTTGCAGCAATCGTTGCTAGAAGAACTAACTAAATTAATATGTTTTAATTTTTAAGGATAGAGATTTAAATTCACAGATTCGTACTCGTATAAGTCATCTCCGTTGAGTTCCCGTCAATTCTAATAAGTAGCACATCTACATGAGAACACAATCGTATATTAAAACTAATTGTAGTCTTAAAAACTACAGAAATAGGGCTACAAACGTATTATGGTTTCATTTAAATCGCTTATTTCTTTGTGTCGAAAATCTGACTTCAAAAAGCATAAATATTGTATGATTTTTGAAGTCAGATTTTCGACACCAAGAAATAACCGATTTAAATAAAACTGTAATAAGTTTGTAGCTCTATTTTTTTAGTTTTCAAAGTATAATTTAGTGATGTTAATTTACCGGTCAAAAACGTAGTTAGCCAAATTGACCGGTTTTTTTACCGGTAAAAAATCCGATCAAAAATGATTTATTTTTTTATTTCAAAAATTGATGTATTTTGCCTAGGGGATTCTAAAATGACCAAATACTTGTAATTTTTTGCCCACATTTACCAAAATTTGTAAAAAACCTTAAAAAATCAAAATGTTGCTATACATTTGTCTGCATTGGTAATTACATATAAAACTAAGATAACCTTCGCAAACTAATTTCAATAACTTAATTTCTCATTCGTCGATTTTTTTATTATTTTTATTTTAGGTTTTTAAACAAATAAAAGTATAACTCACAGAACCCCCCTTAAAAAAAAATCAAAAATTGACATTTGACAGCCATTTCTTCTTCTTACAATTGTTTTAGCTTTAGAATCATTTTTAGCCAAATTGACCGGTCAAAATCATTTTTGACCGGTAAAAAAACCGGTTAAAAATCCGGTAAAAAATCCGGTAAAAAAACCTTCTCACAACACTAGTATAATTTATATTTAATATACGATGGGGCCCTTATGTAGATGTGCTGTTTAGTAAAATTGACGGGAACTAAACGGAGATGACTTATACGAACAACTAGGAGCACAGATCTTCGAATCTGTGAATTTGAATCTCTAGCCTTAATTATATACTTTTTTAAAGTTTTTTTTAATTTTTAGACGCATGACTGGCCAGAAAAAGATGTTGAACCCTTCTTTGCTTTTGAATTTGCAGATAAAAGGCGATTTCTTTCGGCAAGTGCACGATTAGCATTTGTTCAATATTTGTCAAAGGATATAAACGATAGATTGCCTTATTCCGTTTATAAAAGATTCAAGAAAATATTTGCTGAAGCTCCTGAAGATTTCAACAAAGGACGGTAAGAATTTTTATCTATACAGAGTGTCCCAAAATTGGCACATCACTTGTATGGAACGTTGTTGGGGCATGTCTAGGGATTCCTAGAAAATTGTTAAAAAAACCCATGTGTTATATTCATTGAGGAAAATGCGAACAAAGTTGCATAAATTCGGCAACACAGTCTAGAATAATACAATTAAAAATCCCATCTATGAGCCTTGAATACACTTTTGCATTAGATATTATTGACATTGTTGTCAGCTTCATTTCATGAAAATTGTGTAAAATTAAATTGATTTTAAAAATGCAATTCGACCCTTTAAAAGATAAACAAATGGTGAAATTGTTTAAGATAGACTGTAGCTTTGTATTAAACCTTTTTCGTTAATATGTGCTGTTATCTTCAAGGTATGAGCGTTTAAAGTTTTGCATTTTGGAACCTCATATCTCCAAGGGTATATGAGATGGATTTTTTTTAACATTTTTCTAGGAATCCTTAAATATGCTCCAATAACGTATCGTCGAGTTTATGCACAAATTTTTGGACATCTTTTATGTATTTGTATTTTGCAAATTCATTTATTTATTTCTTTTTTTATCAGGTTTACAGAAGTAGAAGATGAAATTATTCTAGCCCACATGAAAGACTCAGATAGAAAAAACAAATTTCACGAAATCGGCCTTATTTTAAAACGGAGTAACAACGCCGTTTTAAAAAGATGGAACACATTAAGCAAAATGAAACGTGATTCAAGTGACGATTTTAATTTTAAACGGTTAAAATGGACACATGGTATGTTTGAACTATTCCTTACAAATTTAATGGAAGTCACCCTATCAATTGATGTAAAAGAACTGAAAAATAAGGAGATTACTCCTGAGGAGTGGGAGCAATTAGCCCAAAAAATGGACATGTCGAAAGAGAGATTAAAATGGACTTGGTATAGACGAATTTATACACCCTTATTTTATAAGGGTGAAAGAAACGTGACTAATATCAAAGAGAAAATTTTTAACATGTAAGTGACTGATTATTAGATTATTCTTAAAATAATATTAATAAATGTTATTTTATTGAAAATAAAAATTAACAATTGGGCCATTGACCGAAGTCTTTCAGCTAGGAAACAGATTACTCTTAAATAAAACATATTTTCATTATTATACTCTTCGCAGACAAAGTCGAAGAGTATATTACGATTGGTCGGACCTTCTCTAAAATCGTTAATATTCGTCCTAGAGCAAAAATATTTTACATATTCGTTCGTTTTATGACTTTTTAAGACTTTTATTTTTTGTCCGTCTGTTTGTAACGAAATTTGTGACCACCATAACTCAAGAACGGTTTATCGGATCGACTTGAGATTTAACACAAAAATCAATCCCATTTAGAGGAAGAGCCCTATTGTTTTTGGAAAAAATCAAGTAATAAATAGAGGGTTAAAAACAGCTCCAAAGTAGAAAAAAATTCATATTTTCGTTAATATCAACTTTACGAAAAGAATTATTCTTAATAAAATTAAAGATTGTATTTTTCCCTATAAAAAAGCATTTAATAATTATTTTGTATCCCCACCCGTTTACAAAAAAAATAAGTTTTACGTTGTTTTCAATAAAATAGAAAATGCACCTTTTCATCTACTGCGAAGAGTATCATATAGAATGTCTAACAATTATATAGAAATAAAAAAAATAGTCCTAAAAAATGAGTTATCTGCGAAGTTTAACTTTTTAAATGATCTATCCCACTCACTGATCTAACCCGCTCTTGTTTTAGACTTTCATCAAATGAAAAGTATGATGATATTAGAACAATAGATTGGCAAGAAATAGTCGATGAACATTTTCCTGGAATGCATCGAGCCAGATTAAGCGAAATATTTCATGAACTCATATACGATTTTGTTCCCGAAGAAAAAAGAACAAGTTTAAAAAGTATGTTTTCCAAAAATTAAAAACTCCAATTTAACTTATATTTTCTTGTTTTCAGAAATTTTAAAATACATCAGACGATATGAAGGAAAATTCGCGTCCAAGGCTACAAAAAATATTCAAAAATTTAAGTTTAAAAACGGAACGCTTACTATAACATAATTTTATGTTTATTTTTATTAATTATTAGGTTTTAATTTTGATTTATATTGTTAACCTATAATGACTGTTTTTGGCATTGTATTGTTGCTTAAATAACTGCACTGTATGTTCAAGAATACATTTTTTATTGTTATTTTATTTTCTTATTTTGTCTTTTTTTAAATTATTACCTCCATTATTACAAAAGCACTCGATTTGAATTTAGCGCCACGATAAAAGTAGATCTCTACCACGTGTCGGTAATGCAGACATTTTTAACCCATCTGACGTTTCTAACCTAAATTTTGAAAACTCCTTTTATGGCAATGATTCATTCAGTAATTTTAGCTGTATTTTAATAGAATTAACAATTTTAACACGTTTTTATACATAATTAACAATGCAGGTAAGTTTTAACCTTTTTTCATTGGTAAAATTGCATCTAAAAGTGATTTTTTTTAAGAATCCAAATGATGATACAGAATGGAATGATGTTTTACGAGCAAAAGGAATCATACCTCCCAAAAAGGAGGCCGAAATAACAGAAGATCAGATTCTTTCCATGCTAGAGGAGACCATTGACAAGAAAACTAAAGGTTTTAAACAAAATTTCAGCTTGCAAGAGAAAATTTATATCTTTTATCGTAGAAGGAAAAAATTTGGAAGATTTGGACTTGGACGGTTTAGATGAGCTTGAAGACTCTGAAGATGAAGATGTTTTACTCCAATATAGACAGAAACGCATTGCAGAAATGAGGCTATTGGCTGAAAAAGCAAAATTTGGATTTGTTGGAGAAATTTCGGGTAAAGATTATGTAAACGAAGTAAACAAAGCTGGAGACGAAATTTATGTGGTTCTACATCTTTACAAGCAAGGGTAAGTCTTTTACTGACTTTTAAAATCATTTCTAAAGCCTAATTTTGCTTCAGAATTCCACTGTGCGCTCTAATAAACCAACACATGCAAAATATTGCACACAAGTTTCCTTCAGTCAAATTTTTAAAATCGATCTCTACAACCACGATACCAAACTACCCAGACAAAAATCTACCGACTATTTTTGTGTACTATGAAGGGGAGCTCAAGAAACAAATCGTGGGGCCGCTGGAATTTAGAGGGCCCAACCTAACTCAAGATGGTAAGTGAAAAAAAATAAAATTTGTATAAACTTTTCATTATTGTTTTTTCTTTTGCAGAATTTGAATACCTTTTGGGTAAAACTGGTGCTATTAAAACAAACATTACTGAAGACCCACGGCCACAAATTAAGGACAAATTAATGTCGGATCTCCAGGATTCAAACGATTGGCAATTATAACAAAAACAAACTTTTATAAGCTCAAAAACTATTTATTTATCATACAAACAATTGCATTTTTATTGTAATTTTAATACTAATAAGTATATAAATTGTGTACTTAATTATATTGTAATAATTTATTCATAAGAAATAAAAATACGCCTAAGAAAGCACGAGTTTTTAGAAATTGCAATTTTATTTCCATAAGAAATGAACTTAAAACGCAGGTTGCGCCATCTATTAGACAGGTTAACAACTTTGGTCATTTGAACTACTACCTGTCATAGATGTGGAAAAATGACAAAACAGTTGGTTGTCTATGACATTTGTTTATTGTTTAAATTTACGAATTTAAAAAACTAGTAAAACACGTTATATTAACAACAACTACGCCCCGCATCCCGAAAATATTAACCCACAAACTCTTTTACACATCATACTCACTAATAAACCCAGTTATTTCATGCCAAAACCAGGTAAATTCGTGTTTTTCCCAAACATAACCTACAAGCCTTCGAATTAAAAGCCCAAAATGGTTCGTTTTAACGCCCTAAAGGGGCTGTATGATGTTGAGAAGACAATAGGATGTGGCGGATTTGCCAAAGTAAAGCTGGCGACACATTTAGCAACTGGTGAGAAGGTTGCTATTAAAATTATGAACAAAGAACTGCTAGGGGAAGATCTACCAAGAGTGAAGCAGGAGTTAAAGGCTCTTAAAACCTTGTCCCATGAGCATATATGTAAATTATATCAGGTAAGTCATCAACAATAAGGCTGTGATGGAATTAATGTGGTTTTTTGGCAGGTTATTGAGACCGAGACGCATTTTTTCCTTGTAATGGAATATTGCTCAGGGGGCGAACTGTTTGATCACATTGTAGAGAAAAATCGACTCAACGAGACTGAAAGTAGAATGTTTTTCAAGCAAATAGTGTCTGCTGTTGCGTATTTGCACAGTTTGGGGTACGCACATAGAGATTTAAAGCCAGTAAGTAAAAAATGCATATTTTACTAAAATTGCGTTCTAAAACAGTGTTTTAAGGAAAATGTGCTGTTGGACAAGGATCAAAACCTAAAGCTTATAGATTTTGGGCTTTGTGCAAGACCTGAGGGGGGGATGAACAGCCCCCTTTTTACTTCATGTGGCTCTCCGACCTACGCGGCTCCCGAATTGGTGCTTGGTAAAAAGTATTTGGGGCCGGAGGTCGATGTTTGGGCAATGGGGGTTTTGCTTTACGCCCTTTTGGCTGGTTTTTTGCCATTTGATGATACCAGTATTGATAGTCTGTACAAAAAGATTCTGGTAAGTTACAAACATTTTTGTGAAAGTTTTTTTTTTTTAATTTTTTTTTAAAATCTTGATTAACTTGACAATTTTCGGATTTAATCTGGCCAAAATATCTTGGGCTTTCGTAAAATTTCAATCTGCAGAGCATATTCAATCAAATTTTCACCCATTGGTATTTTATTTAAGGTCCAATTTAATCCCAATCGATTATAAAGTCTGGTATTTTCCCAAGATAACATTTTCTTAATTTGGGCTTTAGTTCTGCGATTTAACAACAAGCTAGGACATAAAGAGCATCCAAAAGTGCAACACAAACAAAGACAACCGAAAATGACCCATTTAAACGTGACCTTGACCTGACCTTCCAAAATTGCGTTTATACTTTCAACAGTTTCCTTTAGAAAAAAAAATCATTATTTTATTTTTATTGCTTTCTAAGAGTTTTTTTTACCTTAAATTCTTCAGGGGCCACTCTTGAGTGAAGTTTAAGAGGTAAATCTGTCGAAAAACGGTTGTGCAGTCCAAATATAACAATGTTCCCATTTCCCTTCACCAATGTTGGTTCCGTTGCTAAATACGTAGTGCATTCGGCATCGACTTGTGTTTCATTAGAATTGGCAAAAAAACCGTTGCTTCTTGATGAATTCGCAACATTCTGAAGAAAGTTTCTTCGCATTTTTTTTTTACAGACGTGTAGTGCCAAATTTTGATGTCTATCTTTAGTAAATTTATCATAGAATGAATCATAGATCCGTTTAGTGTTTAATTTTCGATTTTTGCAAGAATTGCTGATTTTTAAATATCTTGGCGTACGCATTTTTTAAACATTGCATTTTTTTTTTCAGAGCGGAAAATATGAAGAGCCAAATTTCATGTCGAAAGAAAGCAGGGCTTTAATTCGGCAAATGTTACAAGTAGATCCCAAAAAAAGAATAACAGTAAATCAGCTTTTATGTCATCCTTGGTTAACTATGAAAATTTTGGAACCAGTTCAGTTTCAAAGCGAATATTCGAAACATTACGATGAAGAAATAGTTCCAATGATGGCAAAAATGTACAATGCTTCGCCAGAAAACATGTGGAATCATTTAAAAAGATGGAAATACGATTATCATACAGCAACATATTTGCTTTTACTGGCCAAGAAAAAAAGGGGACTCCCTCTTAAGTTACTTGGGATAAATGTTAAAGTCCCCCTTCGAATTCGATTGGTTAGTGTTTTAAAAATCAATTTACTTCTTTTCATTAAAAAAAAACTCTTTTACAGGAGGACGCACAGAAAACTCCGCTTAAGACAAGAAACAAAAACACAGAATCATCCATCGAAAAGTCAGCCCTCTTAAAAAACGAGTTATGTCCCCCAAATGTTCCTTTACTGAAGACAAAAAAATTATTTCTGCCGGATGCTGGTACACCCGGTTTAACGCCCAAAAAAGATATCAGCAATTTAAGTTTTCCGAAAACGCCGAAGAATAACATCGAGCTCACTGTTATGAGCCCATGTGGGGCATTTTTGGAACCTTCACAAAAAGTTGGAGCTAGAAAAACGCAAAAGAGAGTTAGGAGTCCTACATTGGATGCTGAAGCTTCACCAGGTGAGTTTTTTTTTTAAACGGATAAAACCTTCGTATGGCCCGATTTTAAGAACAATTTTAAGTTACAAAATAAATAATTTTTTCTACTTCCACCTTTAAAATGACACTTATCGCACGACTTGATTATTCAAAAAAAAAACTCCTTTTGCTATGTCTTGCAAGCCCTGGGTAAAATGGCACTTTACCCACGGGTTGAAGTTGCAACAAGTTCTTTACCCACGGGCCGAAGTTAGCGTTACTCGCAGAAAATATCACATGACATTTTTTGTATTTATTTTAGTTGCCAAAAATATATAATTTGGTGTCTTCTTTTAATAAAAATGCATTCTAATTAAAGTTACAGTGAAAAATTAAGTATTTGTTTACATTTCTTAAAAATTAAAGCCATTGCAAATGTTGTTAGTGTTAGTTTTTACGGGTGTCAACAAATCCGCTAAAAAAACGAGTCGAAGCTAAAACCGTGAGTTGTTTTTGGAGTATTTTTATAATTTAAAACAGTATTTAGTGCAGCAGAGGCAGGATTTGGATTTAACATAACCGTTTATTGAATATTACAACATGTATCTTCATTTCTATGTTAAAAATGTTTTTTCAAACCTAACTTTTCTTTTAGTCGCAATTTTTTCTTCTAAAAAGTCCGGTATTGTTTGATTTTGGGGTCGTAAAAAAAATATAGTTCGTAACTCGTTTATAAAACTACTATTATTATCAAACTATAAAAATTTACAGTATGGTAATAAGTAATATTATTCTTTTTATTTTGTTCTTTTTGAAAATAAAACGAATTTTTTAAATTTGCGCTATACTGCATATTTCAGATTAGGGGTTGGCTTTTCCAGCGCGCACCGTTCTTGCCAACATAACGACCATATGCAAGTAGTAACATTAAGACAAAGTAAAGAAATATCTCTCCCTTGGGACCACTTCTTACTCAGCCAGGGCGTAATATTTTCCAGTAGGACTTTCTTATTAGTGTTAGCTAGATAGAGAAGTTGTAAGCTAATTTAAAGAGTTCCATGTCGTAAAGAACAAGGTAACAACCCTTGAAAGAAGTCCTTCT
Organism: Cartodere bifasciata; assembly: GCA_963920755.1. Classification (NCBI taxonomy): domain Eukaryota; kingdom Metazoa; phylum Arthropoda; class Insecta; order Coleoptera; family Latridiidae; genus Cartodere; species Cartodere bifasciata. The sequence goes on along the minus strand of OY987194.1, from coordinate 27,212,932 downwards.
TCTTCATGGACACTGATCTACTACGCGCTAGATTGTATCTCAACAGCAAGAGCCCATTACAACATGGAATTACTTTGGCGATTTCAGTTTAAAGTTTTAAGTACTTGGCTTAAGATTTGGACATTGGATTTATGGGAGTTTGCTGCCACTTTTGCTATTTTTATTACCTTTAAGTTTGGCGTAGTGGATTCTTGTTAGAACTTTGTCAAACTGTAATAAGCAGATGGAAAAACAATAAATGGAAAGTTAACTCCCTAATAAATTTGGAATAAAACCGAAAATAATAAACATGCTTTTAATAATGTACTTAAATCTTATATTCACCGGCTTCGATTTTCCGCAAAGAAGATATTTAAAAGAGATTTGAAATATGTTTTATTAGTTTCCAAGTTAAAAAGCAAATCAACAATTTGTTAAAGATCCTAATAAATTTATTTAGGCTAAATTACAAAAAACTAGAGATGTGCCAGTGGTATTTGACCAATACAAGATTTTAACTAGGTAATTACCGTCATTTGATCACCCAAATTTGGGGAAATTGGTCAAATTCTCGGTCAAAGTCTAAATATTTTTTAATGTTTTTGTCTTAATTTTGCTATTTCCTTTTACATAAAATTGGCTTAGTGGGATTTATGCGTAAAAATATAGTATTTAGATGACCATAATTTAATTTTTCATATGACATCACCAAGGATTCTCTTTAAAAGTTTTTAAGAATTTGGCCAGAGATTTTGACCATACCAAAATGATTTGGTCATAAGCACATTTCTACAAAAAACTGAAAAGTAGTAATGACCCGAAACGTTTGCCTTTGTTTCAGTCCCAAATAAGAAACCGTCAGTAGCTATAGACCCTATTACACCGTCAACACCAGATCAGTAAGTATTTTCTCATTTTTTTTTTGATTTTTCTATCTAAATCTTAAAAAATTGCTTCCATGCTGATAAAATGCACCGTTTTTTCTAATTTAAAATAAACAAAACTTTTAAAAAGTATAACTATATTTTTTGTGTCGATTTCACCTATTAAAAATCGAAGGGTAGGTGGCAATAATGCAAAGGGTTAAACACGATCCTAAGGGTGGGTAATACCTCGCGTGATACTAATCTGAATAAACTAACTAGATACAATAAAGGGTAATTGAAGCAGTAAAGTGTTAAGTATACGAGTACTAAGGGTAGTAAATACACCCTTTTAGCGTCGGGAATAGGGGTGGGGGGAGTGTTTGGTCAGGCATACATACATTCTAGGTACAACGATGTTATTTAACGATACTGATTGTTGTAAACATGGGTTTACGCCTCGCTAATTGTATATTGCCGTGTCACAACACCTACCCATTTAGATTGTGGATTTGTTACAAATTGGGGGCACAGATAATTAGAAAGGCGCGTGTTTTGCCACTGTGGCCTAGGACAAACGTTTAAATTATAAAGGAGCGCATCTTATTAGGAAATATGCTATTCGCAGCCTGCTGAATTACGTAAAAAATGGCTAAATCACTCTCCTTCAGTGGGTCACCCTGTAGTTTGTAAATTAATTCTCCTCATTTTATTTTTCCAGCAAATAAATTAATGATAATCGTAGAAAACAAATCTGCAACTGTATTTTTTCCAAGTGCTTTTATTTTTTTGCTAGTTTTCCAAAGTTGGCCAATTTTTAAAAATATTTAAAAATGCTGTGCAGAATCTCTTTTGTCTTTGATTTTACTAAAACTTTACTTTGTAGGTTGATTTTTTGTTATAGAATGAGAATCTACATTTAGGTTTTTTCTAAAAAAAATATTTCGAAAATTCATTTTGATAAAAATTGGGTTTTGCGTTAGAAGTTGCCTTTGGAAGCTCATAGGAATTAAACCAAAGGCGTTGGAGAAATTTGTTTTACATAAGTATTGGTGACATTTATTGCGGACAAAAATTACTTGTGGCCGTAATAATTTAAAAACTGAGAAAATTTAAACCCCTTGCTACAAAATAATTTAATTTTTAAAAATTTAGATTTGTCTGAAACTATGTTATTACGTTAACTGGAGATTATCAAAAACAAATCTGCAATTGCATTTTTTTCTAGTGCTTTCGTTTTCTTCTTAGAGTTTTTTAAAGTTGGCCAAATTGTAAAATAGCTCTACCAAATTTTTTTTGGCTTTGATTGTAATGAAACTTATTTTGTAAATTGCTTTTTTATTGTATACTAACAATCTGCATTTAGATATTAAAAACAAATTTAGAAATTAAAAAAAAAATATTTTGAAAATTAGATCATGATTTTTTTTGCAGAAAAGTAACTTCTGAAAATACAGGATCAGCAAGACGTGTCCTTGGAAGTATAGAAAGGTCCTTGCATAAAGTTCGACATGTCCTAACTCCTAGAAAAATGACATCGTCTTCGGATAGTGCTTTGCAACCCTTGCTTCTTACTGGAAGGGTATTTATTCTTTTACTTACCTTTTAAACTTTATCAAAAACTGTATCAAAAACAGACAAACTTTAATTTTTGTTTTATTTTCTAAGGATCTTTGCAATGTATCCACAACGCAATACAACGACCCCGAATTTGTAATTAACGAATTAACAAAAGCTTTACAAAAGAAAGGGATAAACTGCAATAGAAAAGGGTGAGTCCTTTTTTTATTTTCATTCTACAAAATTGTGTGTGGGAATTTTAAAAATTCCTCAATCCAATTTTCGTTTTATTTTTTTTGTTTGGTAATTTAATATTCTGTTCGATTCTATTAGTAGGTATAACGTTTTTTTCTAGTTTGTATTTAGATAGTTGTAAACTCAGGTAGCTAAAACCATCTAATTTGGGCACATTATCACGTCGCTGTTTGATTTGATGTAGTGTTATTAAATCGACCGGAAATCTGGGCGCCCGCAAAAATACGTGATCTCCAAACATTACACTTTGTGTTTGAAGGAAAATACACTGATTCACTCGTGATTTGTATTAAACACCCTCAAATGTATTCGTATGATATTATAAATACATTTCAAAAATAGGTACAAATGAACAGTATAAAATAAAAGATGTTTAATTTCTAAGACATAAGTGATGTTGGATTTTTTCACGTCCATTTTAATTCTTCTGGTAAAGCATTTACTTCCCGACCGAGAAAAACCCTGGAAAGAACTGAGGCGTACCAGTGTTAGTCAAAATTGTGGTGGTACAATAAATCACAGCTAAAAAGTTACAGCTGTTTCAGGGTTGATATCCAATTCAAAGTTTATGGAGTTAATTGGTGTATTTCTTCAAAACCACCTTAAATTTAGTGTTTGGACATTCTTCTACAATATGTTTAATCGATTCTGGCAATGCACCACATTTACATAGCGGGCTAGGTATTGCGTTCCATTTATAAAGCATATCATTGCAACGTCCGTAACACGTTCTAAGTCGATTAACAATACTCCAAACTTTTCTGGGCTGATCAAACCCTGGAACTATCTTTTTTGGATCTTCAATTAATTATTTGTTGGTTAAATCATCAATTTCTTGCCACTTATTTTTCCAATCAAGTAACAGAAAAGGTCTGATGAATAAAATCCTCTTGCCATATGGGCTTCCTTGATTTAAGTCTGTTTGGTGGAAGCATCTGCAAATCAATATATTTTTGACTTAATTTGTTTGTTACATAATCCAAAAAAATAGTAGTTTGTTGTTAAAGGTTTAAGGCTCCTTATCTAATTTATGTGAGTATCCGCACTAACCTGCTTCATAAGTCAAAGCAAAACTCCATAACCGATATTTCAACAAAGTAAAATGGTTATTATTCTGTATTAGTAATGAAACCGAATGCCCTAAGGACCTAGTCTGCTGAAGACAAATTGCCAACACATTTAAATTTCTTATATTCTTATATTTCCTAGCATAATTCAATATTTCATGGGTTGTGTTTGAAAAATGTTGGGAAACTAGACGAGTTAATTATTGAATGATGTATTACACGATTATGTATGTAAAGCAAAGCAAAAATAGGTGCCTACGTTAAACGGGTGAATTTTTAAACAATAAACAGACGGGAAAGTTTTAAGAATAATTTTATGCATTGAGTAAACAGGGTGTTCGCGTATAGTTTGCTTTTTTTGATATGGCAAATAGCTGGGAAAAATCCAAGACATGGCCTTTTACAATTACGTGTTTTTAGTCAACCTGCTTAGAGGCCAATATTTCCGAAGGGGGGCACTTTTTCAAAAAAACTGTTTTTACCGAAAGTCTTTTTTTCCAGATATTTGCCATATAAAAAAAAGCAAACTATGCGCAGACACCTTGATATTTATTTAAATCCCGGAAAGTGTAAAAATTAGAAAAATATAATGCCAAGATAAAAGGTGCAACAGTAGAACGAGTGAATAAAAAAAAACAGTCCTTTTGTTGGAATACTAGAGTGTCGTGAATTCAAAGACTATCAGGGATCTCGTTTTATTAGCAAACAGACTAAATGAAGGCAAAATTTTTGATCTGTTTGCAATGATCTTCTAGTCCGTTCCTTGGTCTAACTCATGCATGTTTTTCAATAAATCAGTAAAAAGTCATCAGTTTAACATCTGCAAAGATGAAACTATACCGGGCGGCTGTACGATCAAAAGAAAATGTCACCAGATTCGTGCGTGTCTCTCCGGTCGAGATTTGCCTGTTAAAACGTAGAAAATACATCGTGATGGCATTCAATAATTACAGTGACGTTGCCGAGATCTTTTTAAATTCGTTATGAGGTGCCAACTAACTCGCAAAAACTAACTATTTAACCGATGCATGCCTTATCTGGTACATTAAAAGTGTTCTTCGTGCTAAATAACGAGATTTTTGTGGACTTTCCGTTTGGGTTTAATTAGCTCGTAAATTTGAATGCAAAAATTGTTTTGCAAGCCGCAATTGTGTTTACTAATTGACAGAGATCGAGTATAAATTTCGTTCAGGCAAATATTCGAAAAATCATGTTCGACAACAATGAGGTATTTTGACCCTGGGCTGAGATTTAAAATCAAAATAAATTACTTAGTACATAACATAAATGTATGGCATTGGGTCTTGTATACAGGGTATAATAACTATTTTCTAGTGGTTTGAGATGTAATTAATTTGCAATAAATAATCCAATTATTTAAAGTCTGATTTAGAAAATCTCAACATTAGGAATTCTTGGGGACATTAGATAAGCGATTGCCTCGTTTCTGAAATATGGAGCCCCAAATATTTTTGTTTTTTTCTTCAATGGGCATTTTGCATAATTTTATAGAAAGCCTATCTATTTTTTAAAGTACATTTTAGCTTTTTGGCTTCCCATATTCGCCCCTGAGTGTCAAAAAAATGGCGCATAAACGCGATGGTACGCCCTTTGGACATTTTCAGAGATCCCTGAAAAATTGTCAAAAAAAATCCATCTTTAATATTCATCAAGGAAAATGCGAACAAAGTTGCATAAGTTCTGCAACACAGTTTGTAAAATACATCTTTAAAACTCATCTAGATTCTTGAGCATACATTTTTGCATTAGATCAAATTGTTCTCAGCTTCATTTCATAAAATTTACCCATTTCTTTCGTTAATATGTGATGTTATCTTCAATATATAAGCCTTTAAAGTTTCGCACTTTGGGGACTCATATCTCTCAAGGTATATGAGATAGATTTTTTATAACAATTTTCTGGGGCTCCTTAGACATGTCCCAACAACGTACCATAACGTTTATGCACGATTTTTTGGACACCCTGTATATTTTGGGACAAGCTACCATCATTTTTGTAATTGTATTTTATCAAATTTTTCAGCTTTCGCCTTCGAGGAAAACTGGATCCAAATCCAATGCAAAGACTGGGTGGATGTTCCTTCGAGTTGGAAATATGCTTCCTCCCCACATTGGGGTCTCTTTCATCCCTAAAAAACGCATCCACGCCCACCAAATCAATCCTTAAGAACGGCCCACTAAATTCACCTGTTTCTGCAAATTCTGTAAAGTCAAGTATTTCAGCCAAGTTGGAATTATCATCATTGGAAAATGCGTATCAAAGTTACGTTGGAATTAGACGAAAACGTTTGAAGGGGGATTCATGGTGCTATAAAAAGGTATGTGAGCAAGTTTTGGCACTTACTTCGACAGATTTGAGTAAAGGAGTAACAGAATCATCGGTTTAAAATTTGGTGATTTTTTGATATATTTTAGCGTTTTTTATTTTACATGTTTATTCGAATTATTTAGTTGTGGTTGTACAATTATTTAGACAGAATAAAATAACTAATTTCTTGCGTAATATTGTACCATTTTTGGGTTACAGCCCCCTTTGTATAAATATTCTGCTTTTTTTAAATTTAATTTACCATTTTGTCATTTTAGTTCCATTTTTTGTACATAACTAAATTTTGAGATCTTTATTTTTTGTTCTAAAAGCTTTTTAAATACATTATAAGTTATCAAAATTAATTTATAATGAAAATTTTGGTCGTAAAATTGTTTAAGAAACAAAATAATAAAATAGTGCATTATAAGTTAATTAGACTCACTCTATATAAGATATTTTGTATTTTTTATACACATAAAAATAAAATAAATTTATTTGGTTAACTTGACCTTTTTTTTAATACCTACCTAGAACCTAATTACGCAACCAAAATTTGTCACATTGCAATTTAGTAATAATATAAAAATTAAAAAAATTTGTAATCAACAAGCAGTAATTTCAACCACAAATTTACAAATAAATATAAAAATTGGTCATTCATCAGGAACACAAAAACATTAATTATGGTTTCCTGTGATAAAGAGAAAGGGCTCATAATTTTTATTGCCTAAATTTTTTTAAACAACCGTATCGGCCTATCTACAAGTTTTTAATAATCATGGTGATTAACTATAATTACTTTAAATTTAAAACGCATAAATATTTTTGTCGTTGGGCCATGTTAAGTTATACAGGGTTGATGACTTCATAAAAAGGCGGCAGGTAAATATCCAGGGTGTCCATGAAAAGTGGTATTCTAAGGTTTTAAGAAATGCCATTTTCTGAAACAATAAAAATTTCGAAATTTTTATTAGGTCACGATAAATAATTTTTTGGTTTTGCAGAAAATGTACAACAGCCAGATTTTTTATATGTGTTGGAATATTTATTTAGAAAGCTAAATCCACAAAATGCACACAAACAAGAGTTTAGGGTTGGCGTAGTAGCCCCCCAAAAAATCCCTTTAGCAACATTAGATCACGATGGATAGGCACCAAATTTTACAAATAGTTTCTAAATAAGGTTGTAAAAAAAATTTTTGGAAAATTATTTTTCTAAAAAAATTCTTTCTCCCCCTAAATGACCACCGAAAAGTAATATTTAATCATGTTGAATAAATTTTGTAAACAGGTGCAGAATAAGGTTCTAAACAACTTATATTTATTACTTTTTTTCTAAAAAAAATCGCTTTTCATTTAAGAAGAGGGAATTTTTTCAAAAAGAAAGTATAATTTTTAAAGTTTAAAGCAAAGTACATTCAAAAGGATAAAATATTACTCTTCCGCCATTTAGGGGAAGAATAAATTTTGTTGGGGGATAATTTTTTCAAAAATCCTTTTAAAATCTTATTTAGCTCCTATTTGTAAAATTGGTGCAGATCCATCATGATCTAATGTGGCAAATTAAAGGAGGACTTTTGAGGGGTTACCACGCCAACCCTAAACTTTTATTTGTGTGCATTTTGTGGATTTAGTTTTCTGAATAGATGTTCTAAAACAGATAAAAAATCTAATCTAAGAATTGTATTTTTACTGATCTTGGCAAAAAAAAGGTTATACATTGTGATAAAGACTCTGTTAAAGTCCCAAATTTTTGTGTCAATGAATCGAGTGATATTACTTTTTACAGAGAATTTGGGTTTTCAAAATATTTTTTAAGTTAATTAAGAAATTATATTCTCTGACCAAATTTTTAATAAATGATTTTTCAGTTTGTCTGGCTTAAAAGGCACAATATTATCAATTTTCAATTATTAATTTTTATTTCTTTAAAGGGGCTCCATGTATAAACCGTTAAGCAATACCATATGTGAATATACACCAATTATATTTTAATTCCCGCTAAAAGCGAACACTTGTGCTGAGCTGCCTTGCACCCAACTAACCTAATGTAAAGGTCGGTCATTGTAACTTCTTTCCATAATCATATGGGGTGGTTCGTTCGACGTCTCGTTAAGTACAGGTAAAGTAGAAACTACAGGTGGATTCCTAACGCATAACCGTTTATATTTATAACATACCTATTAAAGAAAAGAACAACGACCCTGTTTCCGTGTTGTGTCAGTTATATAATTGTTAATTGACTACTGAAAAATTGAATTAGGAGTTTGGCGCCCAACCAAACTACCGGTTTCTAAAAAGTTATTGTTATTAAACAATATATTTTAATCAGACACAATTTTTAAACCTAGAGATTCAAATTCACAGTTTTGATGTTCTGTGCTTCTAGAAGCTCGTATAAGTCATCTCCGTTGAGCTCCAGCCTATTCTACCAAATAGCACATCTACATGAGGGCCCCATCCTATATTAAAACTAAATGTAGTTTTGAAAACTACAAAAATGGGGCCACAAACGTGTTATGGTTTCATTTAAATCGGTTATTTCTTTGTGTCGAAAATCTGACTTCAAAAATCATTATACTATTTTTTTTTTGCGACTACAGATACATTTTTTGATTTATGTACATTACGTGGTCTATGCCAAACCATAATACGTTAATTTACCATGGTTTCTTTAGGCTTGTAAATGATTAAAATTGCAACTTACATTTTTCCCTAATATTAATGTGCTCGTTCAAAGATTTCAATGTAGAGAGAAAAACACCAAAAGTACTATTTTACCATATTTTTAGTACCACTTCTATGTATCACAAACATTATCCTAAATATTCTTAATCATAGTTATTAATGTAGTATTCCGTAGTTTTACATATTTTGTTGTAATTTCTAAAATAACTAACATTCAAGGAGATGACTTTTACGAACTTTTGAGTGCACAGAACATCCCATTTCTGTGGTAGGGAGGCAAAACGGGATAAGTATTTTTGACATTTAAAAAAAAAGGTGTTTTTCGGACACCGAATTTTAATGGGAACATTTAGATATTTACAATTTGGATCAGCTGTATACGAACTTCGAAACCTATTTTTTAAGCTAGCTTCTCACTATTGCATTAATATTGTTTAATATTTGCAAGAAAATCATTTTTATAGTGACATGTACAAATGACAGTTTTATACTTATCCTCTTTTGCCTATTTACCACAGATTTATTACTTTGAATCTATAGCCTTAAGGTGGAATGATTAGAAATGTTGCTACTGAATATTGAATTGGGCCAATTGGGGAATGATATTCGAAATCCGATTTGATGTAATCTCAGACCTAAGTGCTTGAGAAATTCTATGGGAAATGTAACTATTAAACCTACCCGTCGAGGAGTGAATTGCGTACCTATAAGTACTGCTAAGATGGTGTCGGCAAAGTAAATAGAGGATATTTAGAGGTCTTTACTGATACCAAATGATAGCATTGTCTCCAACTCCAATCATTCTTGTTTTACGACCATTTATTTATCTGATTTCGGTTTAACTCTATGGAGCATCGAATTCCGCATTCACTTACCTATAAAATCACTATAATTCTGCCCTAAATAATATACAGCAGTACCGAGAATAGCGCTACAGCATAAACAAAAAATGGACACACTTTTAAGGACCATAAAGCATGTTTTTATTTTCTTCAAATATGAATTATTGGGAAATTAAAACTTACCCTTAGTCAACCTGTTGAAAGTACTTAAAAAAACACCCTTTCTTTTAACGGCCCTTTCGTTTTTTATCGTAGATCAGGTGTCACGTGACAGGTGTTTATAAATTATAGCACGTGGCGATCGATGTCAGTTGTTTTTTCTATTATCACTTGTTTTAAGCAACTGTTTTTGATAACGTTATGACTGCTGTTTGTTGTCAAAGTACGATAACTAAATTCTAAGGCTTTTTAAGCAGCCAATTTTATGTCAGCAGACTTTTCAAAAGATAGGGGTGCAAAATAATGAAATTTAAATTTTTGGTAGTACCGATGGCAAAAAATGGCATGGAACCCTCCTCAGGATTTTAGTTGTGAAATCTTTAAAGGTACCTATACCAAAAAGAACCTGACCTATTAAATTATCTTGTCGAATATGATTTTTCTCTCCAAATAGGTAGTACTAGAGAGCCTTGATGATTTTGACAATTATTGTCGCCTTATAGAGTGACGACATGCATCATTCTTTCTCTGTCATACAGATAACGTCATCAACGTTATAGCCAAAGTGACAACAATTACAAGTTACAATCACAATCAATGACGTTATCTGTATGACAGAGAAAGAATGATGCATGTCGTCACTCGATAAGGCGACAATAACTGTCAAAATCATCAAGGCACTCTAGGTAGTACCAAATCGCAAGATTTTTTTCCAAGTTTATAACGTTACGTTTTTTATTTTTAATGACCCTTAATAAGTTTTTTAAATCCATAAAAATATGTTCCATATCTTAGATAATCAAGCACATGCCTTGCGTGTTTTCCATCTGGTAGTACGTCCGTCAGTACCGCCGCGACTTCTATGTTTTACGCGCTAAGGAAATTCCAGCAGTTCCCTTCCTTGGCGGGAATCTATGCTAGATACAACGAAGGGTAAGATCTCCCCTACCAAATCAGCTGGTAAGACGTTACAAGTACTTAATAGTTTAACGGTTCTTCCGCATGTTCCTTAGAAAGTACAGGATGTCATTAACATTCAAATTAAAATTATAGCGTTGCTCAGTTTTTCCTAGTCTGACTATGTAGTCCTGACTTTTATTATTTTTTAATAGGATACTACAAAAAATTAAATAAAAAAAGAAGTACTGTAATGGTACTGTTTTAGACCATCAATAGGGTAGATATTTATTTTATTAAATATGTTCATTAGTTTAAAAAAGAATTAAAATATTTAATTTGCTTTCAAACTAGGTGGTACTTAAATACCTTAAAGATTTATGAGTACTTAACTTTTTCGGAACAACCTGTATAATTTGGTGTAATGATGATTAATAGCGAATCGATACTGTTATGATTATTAGAAATTATGGGTAATTACCAACATGGTACTCTAAGTACCCTACCCAGCAGTACCCATAGTTACGTACAAGTAGCAATTATAGTGAAATTATTTAGAAGTAACAAATTACAAAATGCAATGTTCGTGTGCAATATGAAAAATACAGTACTGCTTCTACTATTAGGATCAGGAAGGGTTACATATCATCCAAAATTAGGTACTGCCGACAGAAGTGGATCGTAAATCGCAAACTAACGACAGGATTTTTGATATTATCTGAGATGCAGCGAAAACGAAAAGATATCGGCCTGTTTAGAGGCATTACTTAGGTAAGCAACAGTACAGGACGTTCACAAAAACCAGTGCTGGTTTTTTACAAATCCACTGCAATACAAACGGTCAACTCCTACATCACAGATCCACATTAAAAAACTGTCTGTGAAATGGAATTTTGATTCTGTCAGATTTAGCCTTTTTTTTAGAACAATATTTTGTGAAAATAAAAGACTTTCTTATGGAATCTTTGGTATGAAAATGTGCTATAATGTCTTAAATTCGATATTTCAAGTTTAGTTCATTGTAAAACTCTATAATATATAGTTTATGTGTTAATGTTGTGCACCCTCCGAGATGTGAATTTTAAACGCAAATTGCTTGAGAAAGCAACCATATCAAGAGGTCTCGTAAGTACCATTGTAAAATTAACATTTTTTTCTATTACCTAGAACAAACCAAACCCCTTGATATGGTTGGGTTCTCAAGCAATTTGCGTTTAAAGCTGACATCTTGGTAGGTGATCATCATCATCAGATTAGTAAGGTATTTTTTAATTCTTGCGGTAGTTTTTCGGGTAATTTTAAATTAAAATATTGTAAATAAGATATAAAGGAACACTTTTACACCAATGGGACCTAAAAAACTCTTTTATTTTTCTTTAAATAATGTTTTAAAAAGACCAATTTTGAAAACACAGAATAAGAAAAAAATTACCATTTTCTTTGGTCCGTAATGTTGGTTGCCTAAAAAAATTTCACAGATAGTATTTTAATGCACTTCTGTGAACTGTTACGTGTTACGCTTGACGGTGTCTATCGATATTTTTTTTTTCGAAGATTTACGAATTCTACTGACCCTTTTAAAAGTAGCTACATTTAAATTTTCCAAAACATGTCAAATTTTGAAAATAGAGATTACTTCTTAAGTGTCCTAAATGTAAAACAGTACCGCTTTAAACCCACCCAAGTCTCGTCCTAAATAAAGGACGGTACCGCTCAAAAAATTCATCGAATTTTGATTAGATCTATTGTGGTCCTGGATCCACCCTGGATTCACCCTGTATCTTAAGGTACATTTCAAAAAAGTAAGTAAAGGTACAGACATACATATCGGTAAGAATAATAGTTGGTACCTAGGTTGGTATATGTAAATCAGGACTGACACCTCGCCAGCAAGTGCTATCTTATCTGCAACAATTATTCGTAGTTTACTGCTTTGGAAAGGGCATTAGTTGTTGCAGAGCAAAGCTCACCGGCGATGCTGATCATGCAGCTTACAACTGATTATTATTACTGTATTGTAGACTGATCGCGGTATCTACCTTTATACAGTATGTCCTAAATTTTATGCAAAAAAAGCTTATTAAGCTCTTAATAATCTGTTAATAGTAGAGTCAATCCGTATTTGGACATCGTCAAAACTGGGGCTAGGGCCACCCGGCCACCATTGTTATGTTTAGCAGTTTAAAAATATTTTTTATATTTTCGATCTACAGGGTGTCCAAAAAATGGCGCATAAACGCGATGGTACGTTGATGGGGCATGTCTAGGGAGCCCCAGAAAATTGTTAAAAAAAATCTATCTCATATACCCTCGGAGATATGTTGCCCGAGTGCGAAACTTTAAATGCTTATATCCTGAATATATCAGCACATATTAACAAAACAAATGGTTTAATACAAAGCTATAATATATCTTAAACCATTCAACCATTTGTTTATTTATTAAATGGTCGAACTACATTCGTATAATCAATTTAATTTTACAAAATGTTTATGAAATGAAGCTGACAACAACGTCAATAAAATCGAATGCAAAAGTGTATGATCAAGATTCATAGATGGGATTTTTAGACTTATAGATGGAATTTTGAGATGTATTTTCCTAGACTGTGTTGCCGAATTTATGCAACTTTGTTCGCATTTTGCTCGATGAATATAACAGATGGATTTTTTTGACAATTTCCTATGGATCCCTGAGAATGCACCAAGAGCATACCATTGCGTTTATGCGCCATATTTTGGACACCCTGTATAATAAGCACATTATGAAACCCGAAATTTGTTTTTTTAAGATTGCTGAATTGCTTCATCATTAAACCCAAAATTTTATTTTATTAGGTTGGTTTTCCAGAAGCAGAAAGATGAATTGTTCCCTTGCAAGGTATTTATTATTTACAAATTTTACTACTATAAACTATCGGGGGGCATAGTTTTTTTGTAGAGGAAATAACTAAAAGAATTGGTGAACCTTAGCAACGGTTACATTTTCTCAAAAACGCTTATTCATTCAGTATTAAGTGATTAAAGTTTTTTAATGTCATTATTCAATATGTCTGACCTAAATTTACTTTTCACTTCAAAATGTCAATGTTGTCAATCCAATAAAAATAAAAAAAAATTTTAAGTTAAGTTGATAATTCAAATTTAATTAAAAATGCTTTCTAATAAATTAAATGAAGCAAATTATAAAAAATATCGTGCGATCCACAAAATTTGACGTCGACTCCTGCCATGCATTTGTAAAATTTCAATTTTGTTTATTGTTAAAACATTATTGATTGTCATATTTTTGACGTTCCACAGCCAGAGTCGACGTCAAATTTTGTGAATCGCACGTTAGTATAAAAAATTCGTTTTGTAATGCGTTTTTTTTAAATTGTCCTGGACGCGTGCTAAAAAAAGTTTCTTATAAAACTCTATGTTTTAATAAACTATTGTGAACATTTTTTTCCCATTACAAAAAGCTGTAAAAACTTTCCTTGTATTTTTAGACCCGCGATATTATGGTAGTTCACTATATCTGAAATATTAAGGACATCCTATATATTTTGCCGGTTACATTACCACCTGATGGGATCTCTCTTCTAGTACTGCTGGTACAGATTTAAAACTATTGCCTTTCTGGGTGTATATTATGACTGACACTATAAATACTCTTTATTTTACAATCTTACCTACCGCCTTTAGAAATTTTTTTAATCCATGATCAGAAAGAATGCCTTATTTAAATGATCTTTTCCAGTTTAATCTATCTATACGATATTTTTTTTTAACCCGCCAAAAAGTCTCTTTCATACATACCTATCTTTTGTCTTTCTTAGCAGCAAAAATCGAATAGTTCAAGAGCTTTTAAACTGGTGTATCTAATTTCTACGATTTTTCAGTTCATAAAAACAACAATCATAATCATAAGTTAATTTCCTTAAAGGAAATGAAGGGTGAGGTAGCAGACAGGTATAGTCTATTGTACGGGGTGTTCTGCACTATCAGTCAACAGTAACACTACTTCCTGTAGGGCACGTGCGATACGCCATCTATGTTAATACTTAGCCACTTCTTTTAAATAGAACATCCTGAGCTGAGCATCTTCAAGTTGACGCCTACGAAAAATGGATAGTAATGTTCAATAAAAAAACCGACGCTGGAGGTTAAAACTGGAATGATTCCTTTAATCAATAGGTATTAAGGACGAAGCATTAGTAAAATTTCTAAGGCAAAAGTCCCCTCAACCTTTAAAAATAATAATAAACAAATAAATTCTACAGAAGTTTCAAAAATTTTCTAAATTACTAAGTTTAACCCATTACATATTTTTAGTCTATCTGCCATTATTTCCGAAGGAGGCATTTTTTCAAAAAACTATTTTTACCAAATGTCTTGGTTACACCCTGTAAAGTTTTTTTTTATTCTTTCTGTTATTTGTTTTGCCAAAAATCCTGTACCTACAGCCAACTGTAAACAAATGTATTTAAATACGGGCAAAAATCGTAAAATATTCTTTTGACGGTGAAACGGAATAGGAAATAGCTAGGAATAAATTGGTCGCGGTTCTGAACTTGAAAAGCAGGTGGTTTTTTGTAGCATTTATTATTCTAATTTAAGAATTTCCTGTTGGACAACCCCCTAGTTTAGCCCCACCAAAAGAAACATTCCCACACTTTTTAATCAATTAAAAAAAAATTTATAATTTAGGCTAAACTAACGTACAAATAAAAACTATTTTGTAAACAGTGTAAAAAACATGTACTTCGTAAGGATGCCATTTTCCTTGTACCCTTTTACGTAAATGCAATGATCTTGACTTGTATTACACCTTTTGTATTGTATTATAAAAACCTTGATTTTGGTAAATTAAAATTGCACAAATTTCTCTAAAACTTAAATTAAAACAAACAAGCACTAAGTACCTAATGCTAAAAGCATTTTTAGAAACAAAGTTTAAATTACAGTTGTAACAAGCTAACAAGAAGTTACAAACTTCTGAATTAAACAATTTGTTGTTAAAGCAAAGTATACGAGATAGGCAGAAGGCTTTAAGAATCGTTTACAGTGAATGCGAAATTAAGGTAACAAAATTAGCTTTAACAAGTATCAGAATCCACTCTGTTTTAAAAGTACTGTACGAAAAGAAAAATTGCTGCATCCAAAAAAGGTATTTTTTTTTTCTAAGTTGTTTTTTGGAAAGTTTTTAAGCCATCCTTAGTTTTTTGCAAGCTTAAGTTTATTAAAAACCGTCTTATTTTATGAAATGAAAAAACACATAATTTATCCATTAGCCTTTTAGCGGCAATAACAATCCTAAATGTTTAAGATCTTTTTTTTTGGGTTAGGATAGGGTAATTGTAAATAATACTTTGGGCATGTTGAACAGTCATTCAGCATCTTAGCAGTAGAAGAAATTCCCACGAATGACCTCCGACCTGTATCTGTCTACCAAGGTGTTTAACCATTACTTCACATCATGAGAAAATTAATAAGAAAATCTACATAACTTGCTGTCAACTGCAACTTTTAATTATTATCAGCGACCAAGTACCGTGAGTTAGTAGAGCTCGGTTTTCACGAGATCTAATTTATGTTATATGGAAGTAATACTGTAGGGCAATGATTGAGGACATTTCATATCAATTTAAACCCTGGTATTGTTAATAAAAATTGCATGTAATTTCTTTACCTTTAAGAATTTTGTAAGTTGGTTTATTTTTTTGAATATTTCAATTCAAGTGAAAACTTTTTTTATACCTAAAATTTCTGGGAAACTGTACCTTTTTTGTATAATCTTCCAAAAACTCTCTTAATGTACCTCATATTATTAATTACAAAATTCTTAGAGGTAAAGAATTTAAATGCAGTTCTTTTTAACACTACCAATGTTAAATCCATTTTAAAAGGGGCCCCAAATTTTAAAAATTTTTATTATCTTTATTGATTGTACAAATTTCAGGATGGTTTGACAAAACATTTGGTAAATATTTACGATTACGTGTTTTTAGTATACTGCTTAAAGGTCATTATTTCCAAAGGGGGTCCCTTTTTAAAAAAACAGTTTTTACCGAATATCTTGGATTTTTCCCAGCTATTAACCATATCAATAAAAGGAAACTATACGCGAATACCCTGTATACTATAGGGAACTTCTTACAAAACAAATAAATTTTATTTTACTTATCTTCAAATGGGTACTACTCAATTATAACTTTTTATAACGCATTTACCACTTATCTAACGAATTTCTTATTGTCTTGACACAGAAAATATAAAGGGTGGTTATCCAAGGATGACTAAGAGAAGACAGTTGGTTTCCTTAAAAATTATACTTACTTATTTTTGCACCTGCGTTTACGCTTTGTAAACTTGGTAAAAAATACAATGTCTTTAAATAATTTTTAGTTTTTCTAATAACTTACCTATTTAATACTTAAATTCAACTAAAGATATCGTGGATTAAACAGTTCAGCTTCTTTCAATGACACATTTATTTTTCTATGTATGAAAATAATATGGCGAATGCGCCGGGTAACATTTTTATTTTTAAATGTATCTATGATAGAAAGAGGATAAAATAAACTTCTTAGTTATAATCATTCGTGTTCCATGGCACTAAAAGCACATACTAAGAAACGAGATAACGTAAGCATTATCTATATTAACTTTATAACTGATAAATAGCATAAATTCTACACCAGAAAAAAAGTCGCTAAGATACTGAGTAATTCAACCGTCCGAACGTCGAACCAAGTTAATTGGCAGTAAACTACTATTTATAAGCTATCTTAAATTAATATTATTGAAAACTTATAATAGTTGTATCCAATGCATGGTACGGCAGGGTTACATTTTTTGTGACCTTAGACGTGTAATGAATTTTCTGCTTCCTGTCCGCAGCAGCCTTTAATCTATGTATTAGCGAAGAGTATTTTAAAAATTCTTGCTCGTTTTATGCATTCGTGGGAAATTTATCGTTCTAAAATCGGTTTTTTGTCCAAAGAAATGTAGAGGAATTGGACCAAAAATTGTTGCTTAATCTTTTCCAAATAGATTTTTAAACGTCAACCCAATGGTCGTCGGGACAAACTCGTTTTAAGTAAATTGATTTTTTATTTTCAACAAACCTTAGCAATTTTTGCAAACTCTTAAATTGCAGTATTGAAATTAAGATAAGGTATCTAGATCACGCACATCAGTGACAAATAGTCTGGATTGCGATGAATAGGCCACTTTTACAAAGAAGAAAGAACCAATGAGCAGAATGGATGTGTACGTCAGTTAAACTTATAATCAGACATTTTAATCTCAAACTAGTTGAACTTTGAGCACGACCATCATTTGTCTCTTTACTATAATAGCAAATTTACCTAGACACCACAAAGAAAACTGTTTTGCAAAAAATGTTCAACACTTTTTAAAAAAAGGTAAATTAAATGCTAAGAGCGGTTTACCAAGAAGAATGAAATTAACTATCCCGCGCGGGATTTATTATATTACGTAAATTAAATTTAAAATTTCCGCGCGGTTATATACGAATATTCATACGAACTTTATGAGTTTATGAATAAAACAACAACATATTAATTAAATACAGTTAAAATTATTTTAAGCAGCAAAAAGGCATACAAATAAAGATATAATCGTGCATATTTTAATTTAGAAAAACGCAAATGCAAAAGGACCGTTCCGGTCCTTAAATGCGGCGGTCATTATACTTTTAACTATGTCTTTACAACAGGGGAAGTTTAAAATTAGAATTCTGACCAAATTGTGCATATTTTAAACTTTTTATATCACTTAATTTAAATCAAGAGCTATAAAAATAGCAACGTTCTTTCCCCATGATGTTTAACTTTTTTTTTCACCAAGAAATAAACCTCTGATATAAAGCAATTATCAGAAAATTATTTAACATTAATCATAGGTTGTAGTTTCTATTGAAACGAACGTATTAATTAATGCGATTGAGATAGGAACGCTAAAAGAATAATTAGGATTTTTACTACCGCTTCATATGGTACTGGCGTATACAGGGTACCAAACAAATGTTCAACAACTTTAGAGTACTTGGGAGCATTTTGTGAGGCATCCTGTGCAATACAGACTCAGCATGCACTTTACAACACAACTTCGTACTTACCAAATTAAAAGTACCTAACAGCAGTACTGATGGTATGTTTCAAAGGTATTTATAGGTAGAACCAATAACCTAAGGAGAGTGTAATTGTTTTTCCACATGCATGTACCTAATCTATTAATCCTAATCATTTATAAAATATTCAATACCTCTGAAGTACTGCCTAGGTACTTCCGTCACGAATTTTGAAGTATTTGAATTATCTCTCAACGCGCTAGCTCCTTGGGAAGAAAGTTTTTAGTTAGAAAACTCTCATTTTAAGACATCAATACAAATGCCTTTCGGGTAGGTTTTTCTTTGGCCTAAAAGCTTTACATTTTTAATATTCCTACAGACCTATTAATTTTAATGAAAATAAAAGTCAAGAGTTTTAAGAGGATGTAAGGGGGCACCTGTAAGCGGAAGTCCAGCGTCACACTACACGATTTTTCTCAATGGTTTTACTGCCGCCGGACAAGGTAGATGTCCAACCCTTCTTCCCAACAGGAAAGAATATTTTTATGTGTGTATGTGTGTTATTAGCCTAATAAGAACAGGAAGTTTGTACGAGTAACATTTTATCCAAATCTGACGGCTCAGTCTTGCTTAATGTTTGGTCTTTTTTAACTTTTATTTTAACTTTAAAGCTCTTGAAATCTCGTTGGAACGAATCTATACGTTGGGTCTATTTGGGTGCCAGATTTGGATTTAGCAGATCGTTTTACACTCGGTTTTACATAACAGCTATAGCTGTGCCATTAATATATCAATGGCACTCATTTGTGAAAATATTATTGGTGGTCCTGCCAATTAAATAACTAAAATTTTTGACTCAGGAATTGTTTTTTTTTATAGCCCCGTAAAATATTACATTTGACCAAGAAGTTTTTCGGGCAGCACAATTTTTGTGGGGAAATGTAGTATTAGATACCTGGAAACATAATTACCGTGTGCGCCCTCATGCTCATATTAGCATTTTATGCTAGAGCCCCCCAAAGAGTCCCCTTTCATTCGTAATACTAGATCAGGGTGTATCAAGACCAAATTTTGAAAATAGACACTAAACAAGGTTCTAAAATGATTTTCGTAAACATTTTTCTGCTAAAAAAATCCTTCACCCCCTTAATAGCCCCAAAATTAGAAATATTTATCATGTTTGATTTAGACCAAATTTTGCAAGCAGATGCAAAATTAGATTATAAAAAACATCTTTCTGAAATGTTTTTGCTTCTTTGGGGGCCACTTTTTTAAGGAGGATAAAAAACATTTTTAGAGAATTTTTGTTTTTAAAATGTTCTTTAAAACATTATGAATCTATTTGAAAAATTTGGTGTAAATCCAACATGTTAAATATTACTCTTTTTGGGGCCATTTAGCGGGTGAAGAAATTTAGTTTGGAATCTATTTTCAAAATTTGGTCTAGATCCACCCTAATCCAGTATTACGAATGAAAGGGGTCTCTTTGGGGAGCTCTAGCACAAAATGCTAATATGCGCATGCGTGCACCCATAGTAATTATGTTTTTAGATATCAAACACTACATTTTCCCACAAAAATTGTGCTGCTCGAAAAATTTCTGAAATACAAGAATTTATTGTAAGATTTTATCGAACTACAAGTGCATTCGCTTTTTTGCTAAGCTTCTTTAATTTTTCCAAAGTTTGAAAAAAAGTGGTGATTAGCAACAAATGTTTTTTTAGAGTTTTTAACCTGATAAAGTATAAAATCTTTCATTTACGTTGATGCAAAAAGGGAAATAGGAATGCGTCAGCATTTTAACATTTCCAGAATGGAACTTTTCGTTCATTGACATACGAATCTGACATCAAGTCTTAGCGGGTGTTATTAAACGAATTAGTGTACCTAAACCTAGGCGAACAATAATAATAAAAGGTCCATAAACTCTCGGTGGCGTGGTAATTCACCGGCACGAGCCAAGATGCGGAACTCCACGCATATCCTGTACCTATCACGTGCCATACTGCGCCCCCTAACCCCCCTGGGCCCCCATATCTTATAATGTGTTCTTCTCGAGTGCGCTGCAACTACTTAAGAACTCCGCTAATTCATTTTTGGGCACTGATGCGAAATAAATATTCATTCTTAAAGTTAAGAGTGTGTTGCTCTAGAATAATCTCGCGATGTTGTTACCAAGACACGAAGAAGTTTTTTCCTTGAATTAGCGAACAGTTGTTGCTTAATAAGCGTTATTATCATTAAAGCAATTTAATTGTTAATTTTTTTTTAATTGTGTAACTCCGTAATTATTGTTTATAATATCTTGATGGTATCTCTGGGAAGGCACGCGTCCTTAATGTTTGTGTGTTTTTGCTATGATTGTTATAATTTTACTCAATATTACGATTTTTCAAAACACATCATTATAGCAAAGAAGTTTTGAAAGAAATATAAAAATATACAGGGTGTCCAAAAAATGGCGCATAAACGCGATGGTACGTTGTTAAAGCATGTCTAAGGACCGCCAGAAAATTCTTAAAAAAATCTCATATACCTTTAGAGATATAAGGCCTCAAAATGCGAAATTTTAAACGCTTATAATCTTAAAGATAATAGCACATATTAACGAAAAAAATGGCTAAATCTATCTAAAATTATTATTCCATTTTTTAATCTTTTAAATGGTCAAATTACATTTACCAATTTAATTTTACAAAAAATCTATGAAATGAAGCTAACAACAATGTCAATATAATCTAAATGCAAAAATGCATGCTCAATTATCTAGATGAGCTTTTGAGATGTATTTAACAAACTGTGTTGCTGAACTTATGCAATTTTGTTCGCATTTTTCTCGATGAATACAATGGATTTTTTTTGAAAATTTTCTAGGAATTCTTAAGAATGTCCCAAGAGCGTAGCATTGCGTTTATGTGCCATTTTTTGGACACTCTGTATAAATATGTGTCTGATTTTGTAGGACGTTCCATTCATAAAAAAAAATATTTTTTTTATCACCTGTATATTATAGGTCTTACAGAATTTTTGTCTGTGGATTTAAATAGTTTTGGAACTGCTAGACTTAAAAGGGTTTTTAAATTTTTGAAAAAGCTTAATAATAACTAAGAAAAGTAGAGGGGGGAATTCATAGAGACTTTGTACAACAGATAATACATTCAATAAGAAAAAACACATTTTTATTTAAGCCTAGGTATATTTTTAGATACTTAGCTGTACTAAATTTACCTATTTATTTTGCCTTTTTTTGACTTATAACTATAATTATTGGTCAGTAATCTTGTCCAGTTCATCGTAGGCGTTTTTGGGTTTTTTAGTTGTAAGCACCACACTACAAACCACAGTAAGGAAGCAGAGGAATAAAAATTTAACAAGCATTTTTAAAATGATTAACTGTGAGTTAAAAAATACTTGAGTGAAGGAAAAAGCAATTTTAATATTTTTTACGACAGGAGCAAATATAATATATTAAATTTTTAATACTTAAAGGAAAATAGCTGGAGCAGGACAAAAACAAAATCAATTAGACTATTCGCCGACGTTTTAATTTATTGATTAAAATCTTTGACAAGGCTGTAACAAGAGAGAATTTCTTACAATAGAGCCCTTATTTAAAATGTTGATTTAATAAAATTGCATAAGTTACAATAAAATTAACGCTTTTTTATCTTATAGATAAATCTTACCTCTAGTCTGAAGTTACAGTAGTTAAACGAGAGTATAAAGCTATATCATCAAAAAATATCACAAAATGGTGCCATTTTTGTGATTTCTATTTTCTAGCATCTAAAAACATTTAAATTTTATAGAACTGATTTGATTAAATTAATAATTTGACTTCCATTATAAAAATCTCCTATTATTGAGTTCAACATTATGTTGGATTATCACAGTAAAAAATTAACATTATTGATATTAATAAATACTCTGCATTTAAAACCATATCCATTTACAAAACTTTGTGATGGTTTTCCACATGGATTAGATCGATAGTGACGTAAAGCTACGTGCACCCTTGATCGCTCTTAAGTGACCGAGTGCCGCCGGGACGTCATTATCAGAGTGAAGGAGATACAGTTCCGCGGATGGCCGGTGATCCGCAATATTCATCAGACTGATGCACCCTCGACCCTGACCTACCACAAGAACCACCCGTGTGCTTCCAATAGAAAAAACTACTTACTGTAGTGATTTTTACACTACAACACCCACACTTTACAGTGAATAACTAATTGGAAGGTAACGCTTTTGGTAAATATGGAATTTATGCAGAATCGCATAGGTTCCAAGATACGTTCACTAAATAGTAAATATGGTCTATTTTGATAGCAGACGCTAGTTTAAGTAAGCCTTAAGGGATCCTTCAAAAATGTGTTTATCTAAGAGGCGTGCTATAGAAATTTGATATACACGGGGCAAATGCCCTGCTATAGTATGCGCCGGGCATATACGAACTGACCGCGTCATAAAATTTAATGAGAGGTACTTATGTCGGGCTGGCCGCATTTTTCTGCATAGGTCATGGTGGAGCTGGCCGCGGCACTTTTTTTACCTGCACCCATGTTTAGTAGGTAGAAAAGGAGCTGTGGCGGAAGTTTTGTCGAAAGATGAGTTTGGTGACAAAAGCACATTTGTTTAAATTATCTTTTTAGCAGCAAAACCTACCCTAATCTACCTAACCTAGTGTCCCCTAGTGGAAAAATGTCCCCTACTGCTTTTAAAAATGTCTGTCGGTAACGATAAAACTTAAAAACATATGCATTGAGTACTTCCAAAGTTTCTGGCTTGTTTTAATGATAATAAAAGTCTGTGTATTATCCAAAGGATTCTATGTTTTATAATTTTCTAATATCATAACTCAATAAAACATCCGATACATGAAAATAAATCTAAGTAAAAGGAAGTTAATGAGTCGCGGCCAGTACGACCAAACCAGAAAAATCGCGCGGCCAGTTCGACCAAGCACCCTGCAATAAGGCGCGGCCAGCTAGTAGTCTTTTCAGGTAGATGCGGCCAGTTAGTATTCTTCCTGTGCGCCGCGGGCGAAAACTTTTCGAGGGATGCCTCGCCGTGGTAAGATCGAAACAATAAAAATACAAATTTTGATTGCCAAGGGAGGGGCAGTTTAATACGCAGAAATTGTCAGTTTTGTGTTTTAGGTCCATGGTAATCAATAAAGAAAAAAAAACATTTTTATTTAAGCATGTATTTTTAGAGATTTACAAAATTACCATTATTTATTTAATTTATTATTGGTTTAGGGGTAGTTAAGATCAGTTAACTCGTCAAGTTTGTCATAGAAGGTGACAGCTGGTTTTCTTGGTTTTGGTTTTGACCAACAAAATATAATAACCAATAATAAAAATTTCACAAACTGAAACATTTTTAAAATGAATATCGCATTTTAGGTGGATTCCTACTTTTATTTTTTCTTAAATGCAAAAATTTTTAAAAGTGGGTTTTACACTTGCCTAATAAAATAAATCGATTACTATTATACTTTTTGCATACAAATGTCAAAAGGTTTATTAACCTTGATTGAACATTTTCCAAAATCGTTAATATCTACATGAAACAATTTTTTAATTAAAAAATATTAAAAAATTTTAAATAAAAAAAAATTGTTTTTAGTTTACAAGTGCAATGTAAAAAGTAGTCCATAAAATGTTGTTTCTATAAAAAAAAACTTTAAAAAATTAATCTCTGCAAAGAGAATTTTCTAACCCCTTTTTAAGTAACCCCACTTACTGATCTAACTCACTTTTTAGCTATAAAAATATAGGTACCTAAATAAAAATTATTGGATAACAACTTTATTATTTTTTTGAGGAGCAAAATTAATTTATTTTTTATCGTGTGATGAAATATTTCATTTTTTTTTTGCTTGAATTCGTACAAAAATTGGTTGGGGTTACCTAGGAAATGTGTCATACCACCCGTCGTTCAAGATGCTAACTGACATTATTTCTATTTTTTATATTTTTATCAAATCTAACGCTAATATACCAAGAAGCAACAAACGGTTTAAAACATTCAATGTACTGTCTAAAAGGTTTGTATAACATTTTAGAGAGTGTTTTGCATCCTTTATAATTAGGTAAAAAAGGAAATTATGACTCATTTACAAAATTTCCATGAATGTTTAAAATAATTCGCATTTTTTTGGATGCACGGATTTTGCATTAAAACTACCTATGTAAATGAGTCATTATGCCCTTTTTCACCTAATTATGAAGAATTAAAGATGCAAAACGCTCTCTAAATGTTATACAAACCTTTTAGACGGTACATTGAATGTTTTAAACAGGCAGTTTGTTGTTTTTTGGTATATTAGCGTTATATTTAATAAAAATATAAAATTCAGAAGTATAGCCCAATCATTCTATTTAAAATTTGTAGGTTCCTCGGAAAAAAATCCCAACCAAGATCTGCTTATGCAGGATTGTAGGCACTATCCCCAGGAACATAAAAGTGAAAAATTCCCACAAAATTTCCGTGACGTTTAGCCCCCATCTTGCATAGAAGTGAGGAGTTAGTTTTTTGTTAATACCTAAACATTATTTTAATAAGAATACAATTATTTAAAAAAAAATAATGTATCACTAATATTAACGATTCTATAGCTCTTTGAAGATTGAAAATCACCTTATTTCATCATAATCGTCTATCTTAGTCATGGAGTCCTGAAGCATAGATTGCAGCGTTCTCTGTAGGACCAAATTAGCACATTTTCAAAGTGCTATAAAATCGTTCACATTGGTGATTTATTATTTTTTTAAAAATGAATGTATTATTACTAAAATAATTTTCCTAAAAATTTCTAAAACTTTTTTCAAAAGTGCCGAATAGTTTAGGTATTAACAAAAAACTAACTCCTTACTTCTATGCAAGATGGGGGCTAAACGTCACGGAAATTTTGTGGGAATTTTTCAATTTTATGTTCCTGGGGGTGGTGACTACAAACCTGCATAAGCAAATCCTGGTTGGGATTTTTTTCTGGGGGCATTATTGGAATGATTGGGCTAGTAATGTCACTTAGCGTCTGGAACGACGGGTGGTATGACAGATCTCCTAGATAACGCCAACAATTTGTGTACGAATACGTTCCATTTAGTGGCGTCAAACTAGCATGAAAAACCTTAAAATCTCTAACTTTGGGGAAACTCAATGGATTGACTTCATTTTTTTTGTAAAACGTTCAGAATTAAATATAAATCACTAATAAAAACTAAAATGGCGCCGCTAGTTCTTCCTGAATTTTTTATACTCTTCGCAAACTATATCTCGCTTATTATTAAGTCCACAGAAAAAATCATTCTTATAAAAATTAAAGAGAATAAAATTTTGTAATAAAAAAAACATTGCCCGCCCCCCTCCGAGCTCTGCCCCCTTATAACCCCCCAAATTTTAAGTAATTTTTTTTATGCTTATTTTTTATGAAACAGAATCAAAATTCATTATTTACCAAATTAAAAAAAGAATTTGGTATAAATGTTTAATAATAAGCGCGATACAAATTTTTCCAAGTTGGGGGGGCATAGTGGGGGAGCATTTTTAGTTTAATTTAGTAAATAATGAAGGTTTTTTCTGTTTCTCAAAAAATAAGCATGAAAAAAAAATATTTAAAATTTGGGGGACTATAAGGGGGCGGAGCTTGGAGGGGGGTGGGCAATATTGTTTTTATTACAAAATTTTATTCTCTTTAATTTTCATAAGAATGATTTTTTCTGTAGATTTAATAATAAGCAAGTTACAGTTTGCGAAGAGTATAAAAAATTCAGGAAGGACTAGCGGCGCAATTTTAGTTTTTATTAGTGATTTAAATTTATTTCTGTATGTTTTGCAAAAAAAATAAAGTCAATCCATTGAGTTTTCCCAAAGTTAGAGGTGAAATGCTAGTTTGACGCGACTAATTCTAGCAAAAAAAATTAAAATTTAAAACTAGGTCTACAAATGTTAAAATTACTGTTTGAAGCATCATCTTTATAAACGTTGTTAATTTCAAAAATTAGGAATGCTTATATTAATTTTATTTATTGTGCCTTCAAAACCATCTCCATTAACAAATCATTGTTATGGTTTTCCACATGGATTAAATCGATAGTGACGTAAAGCTACATGCACCCTTGATCGCTCTTAAGTGACCGAGTGCAGCTGGGACGTCATTATCAGAGTGAAGGAGATACAGTTCCGCGGATGGCCGGTGATCCGCAATATTCATCAGACTGATGCACCCTCGACCCTGACCTACCACAAGAACCACCCGTGTGCTTCCAACAGAAAAAACTACTTACTGTGTGATTTTTACACTACAACACCCACACTTTACAGTGAATAACTAATTGGAAAGTAACGCTTTTGGTGCGTATGGAATTTATGCAGAACCGCATAGGTTTCAACAAGATAGGTTCACTGAATATCGTCCTTTATGGAGGTAATTTAAATGAGTCTTACGGTATCTTCCAAAAAATACTATTACCGACGGAGTAAACAAGTTCTTTACCCACAAGCCGAAGTTACCGTCTATTTTTCAAGTATGCCTCTACAGGGTGTTACCAAATAACTAGAAAAAAATTCAGGGGGTAATTCCTGAACCCATTTTAAGAAAAAAAGTTCATATAAACATGTGTCCGAAAATCCTTCGTTTCTGAGATACAGGGTGTCTAAGTTTTTCAAAAAAAATTTTAATCTTTACTCTTTAGATTACTAAAAAGCTAAACCAGATATTTATTTAAAATAATAATAAAAAAAAGAAATTAATTAACCCTTCATTGTTAACTATGTTTTATTTTCATTAACATAAAAAAGCCAAACTTAAGAAAGAAATTTTGTTGCCTTTGGGCAATGAATTTTTTTCTCGAAAACGGTTAGTTTTATGAAAAAAGAACAGGACATTAATTTCAAAGATCATATTCTAGGACTTCTAATTATTTTATGAAAATACTAAAAAAGTAACACACAAAAAAGTTGGGGGTGAACAACACCCATGGTACCCCCAAATGTGCCCCTTCCAATTATAATTTTTATTTTTTTTCTACCGCACTTTATGTCTAATGGTAAAAAAATTACCCGTGCTAAGTTTTAAATAAATATCTGGTTTAGTTACTTGGTAATCTTAAAAAAAAGTTTTTTTTTAAAAACTTTGGCACCCCGTATCTTAGAAAAGAAGGATTTTCGGACACAGGTTTATATGAACTTTTTTACCTAAAATTTGTCCAGGAATTACCCCCTGAATTTTTTCTTACTTATTTGGTAACACCCTTTATATTGTCGACTGGTTCCCTCATTCAAAAAGCAATTTCTATTCTTGCTGCGTTTTAAATATCGTAAATAATACTTCAAATAATTACCTACAAAAAAACCAGCTTCATTCAGACGTCCTTTTTCCTTCAAAAAAAACAAGATGTCTTGACCGCTCAATGAAATTTTAACCAAGTAGATCATTCATCATTGTTTTTAATACCAATTTATGGATATAAATATGCAGTTTTGTCATTGTGAGTTGAAGGAATACCCTTGCGATTTAATAAATTAATCCAGCTAGCGTAGAATCATAGTTTTTTAGGCTCTTAAACAATATTTTATTGGATGAATAAGCGGAGGTATTGGTAGTGAGCTTGACATCTAAATCGTTTAAGTATTCTTGTAGAAAATGTTATGCAGGAATTCAAAAAAGGCTTTCTTTACAAAAGATTTGAGTGCAAATCATTGGAAACTAATAACAATGTATCAGGTTGACCACCTACAAGATCACGCTTTAGAACTGGTTATTAGCTTTGTATCAACATATCCGAGAGAGAGCAGGATCAGAAATAATTCTCACACCATGATTTTGCATTTGGAGCAATTTTGAGTCAAAAAAAAATACTAAAATTGCTTAAAATGTTTAGCAAAAAAGTTTTGTTGTCTTTGATTTTAATAAAACTTACTTTGTGTGGGAAGGGGTTTAAATACAGAATTTTGGCAATTTAGAAGCACTATTTTTTGCATTTTAAATTGCCAAAATTCCGTATTTAAACGCTTTTAATGATGGACAAAATATGTCAACTTGTGCTTTCTTTATTTATGTTGCTGGCAAGCACAATTTTTAATTAAAATTAACTCTTATAAACCCACTGAGCAGTGACTAGAAAGTGCTGTTTTTTCTTGGTTTTGGGCAACCAACATTACATAACCACTGTTTCTATGCTTCGCGACATTCCCCTTAAATTATTATGCGTAAAATTTAGAAATTCACTGTAACAAAATTTTCAATTTATTATAATTTAAAGCTGTCTAAAAATAGTCCTGGTAAATCTACATCTCCATCAAACTTGAGACTGAAAATTAAATTTCTTGATATGTGTGAAATATGCTCAAAGCCTACTTCGAACCTGCACATTAGTCGGACATAATTCATCATTAATATGACTCTTTGATTACTACCTGAGATTAGTTAATAAATTACCAACCATTAGAAACAAAAGGCCAAGTACCTTAACTGTATTTTAAAAATGGTAAAGTTAATATTGACAGAATGGTAGGTACCTACCGGGAGGTTTAGAGGTATACTACAATGAAGTAATGTCTTATAATAATGATTTTAATAGTTAGAATCTAGTAGGTTGCATTATCTTCGCTCTGGCAGTCATTTGTTTCGAAGCATGACGCCACGAGCCAAGCATAGTTCACCTGCATTGTCTTTATCACAACATCTTAGATGAGCCACTTTTTTTTTTTATTTAAGTACTGACGTGTTTTTTACAGTTTGTTTGGAGCTAATTTTCTTTAGGTGGAGGAATCCAATTGTATTGTTGGTTAAACTTCTAGAAGAAACGCGATTTTCACTGAGCTTTTGGTTTTAATGCTTTCAAAGACAATTTCAAACGCTATTTACCATTTTTTTTTCAGTGCTTTGATTACAAAATAAATTTTTTACATAAACATATTTTTTTAAATGCTAATTCGTACTTTAAGACAATTAAAAAATGTAATAATAATAATAATAATGTTTGTAACCCTATATTCAAGTAGCCAGGCTACTCCAAAGCCTAAGGCTGTCTGGATTAAGAACAAGGGGGACCTATAGCTTAACGTGGGTTCCGAACCACGAGGTTACGAGCCTTTCGACTAGTACTTGGGTGGTCACCCATCCAAGTACTAACCTAGCCAGACGTTGCTTGACTTCAGTGATCGTGTCATCACTGTCCAAGCGGCCTGGCCGCTCGCTCCCATGTACAAAATAAGTTTCATTAAAATCGGCAACAAATTTTTATGCATCATTTTCGAACATTTCAAAAATTTGAACAATTTGAAAAAGCTCTAGCAAAACATCCGATTTTTTCGAAGTGCTTTCGTTTTTTTGTTATAACTTTTTATAGTTGGTCAAATTCTAAAAAATATCAAAAATGTTCATCGGAATTTTTTGTGTACTTAACTTTTATGAAATTTGTTTTGTTAATTGCTTTTATGCTGTAGATTATAAACCAACATTTACATTTTCTAAAGATTTTTTTTTAAATTAGAGAAATTAAAAAAGACTGTATGCGCGTTAAAAGTGGCCGTTAAAAGCTCATAGCAGTAAAACTAAAAGCTTTGTAAATATCATTATTGTAACATATTCGGATTTAACAGCTCGTTTTACATAAAGTGAGATTACATTGGTGAGATTTTTTGTGTTGTATTTATGTTGCTGGTAAGCACAATTTTTAATTAAAATTAACTCTTATAAACCCACTAAGCAATGACCAGAAAATGTTGTTTTTTGCTGATTTTAGGCAACCAACATTACATAACGACAGTTTCTATGCTTCGCGACTTTCCCCTTTAAGGAATAATTGTTTGTACATGTGCACTTTTTTACCTAAAATCGACCATAAGAGACTTTTTCCCAAAGTTAAAAATTCTTATGCACCGTAAATTTTTCGTTTTGCGAAACAGAAGAGATTTTTATATTTTTCTTTTGCTGTTTGGAGATCCTACGGACTTATTAAATTTGTTCAGCGAGGTTAGTAGCGCAATTTACAACTAAACTAACCAAAAACCACTATTTTTTGTATTTTCCCACAATAAACCAAAAGGTTTACCGAAAGGTTAAAAATAAAAATTTATATGTCCGACAAAGCACAATGAGGCATATCAGATTATCTAAGCATTAAAAACGTGTTACCAACTATAAAAACAAAACTCTACACCTAAAAGATCCCAGCCGACAACATCAGTCTAGTTTTTTAGACCGGTTTAATTTTCTGGTAAATTTGAAATTGCTACTGATGGAATATTTTCGGAGAGCTGCCCATAGAATAATATTTCGCTTGTTTTTGGAGGAGCTTTTTTTGCGAAATTGGCGCATACGGGATACGTTATTGGGACATTGGAATTCCTGGAAAATTGCTAAAAGAAATCCATCTGTTCATGAATGAAGTTTTGCACTTTGAGTCCTCATATCTCCGAGGGTATATAAGATGGACTTTTTTAACATTTTTCTAGGGATCCCTAGACATGCCCCAATAACGTACCGTTCCTTTTATGCCCCTATTTTTGGACACCCTGTATAATAGCCAGTGACTACCAAATAAAGCTATAAATATTTGTAATCCACCATCTTTTAATCTCCCCTTCCCATAATACACATTTTGTTGCAAAATTAAAACCCCAAGGCCGGCCACTCAATTAAGGATCCTCAAAACAAAACAAAAAAATTGCTACTTCATTGTTTTATTGTTGAATTTAAATCGTATCTGTTTTTGGCATCAATAATGAATGGCTTTATAGCATTACAACTTCAACAAATTAATTATCATAAAATTAAAATGAGATCATCAAATATGGAGTTTTATTTTTGTGGCACCTATAATATGACAATTAATTTTAAATATTATAATGCGCTTTGTTTTCTTGTTTCCGTTTTGTAGGAAGAGGATATGAGGTGGAACTGTGAAAATTGGCTGGCTAGATTTTTGACCTGATAATAATTCATTTATTAGTCACCAATAGGGGGTCCAAAAATGGGCGCATAAACGCGACGGTACGTTATTGGTGCATGTCTAGGGATCCCTATAAATTTTTTTGAAAAATCCATCTTTTATTCTTGCAGATAATATGAGATCCCAAAGTGAAAAACTTCAAACGCCCATAGTTTTATTTTTATATATATTTAAATTATCATACCTTGAAGGTAACAACACATATTACCGAAAAAAATTGTTTAATACGAAGCTGCAGTCTATCTTAAGCCATTTAATCATTTGTTTATTCTTTAAATATTCGAATAACATTTTTATAATCAATTTAATTTTACAAAATTTTCATAATGATGATGAGGCTGACAACAATTTCAATTCACTTTTATTGCTGACTAAAGCGATATCGTTAGAGAGTAGCCAAACTGATTTTTGTGACGTCACAAAACTGGATCTTCTAGAAAATAAGGCCTCCAGGATTCAAATAAATAAACATGAGAGTGCGCCGGCCTAATAAAATGAAGTATGCCTTGCTACGAATCACTTTTTGTCTGCCAAAAAATGTGACATTTCTCTTGTTGGAATTGTCAATAAAATCTAATGCAAAAGTGCATGATCAAGACTCACAGATGGGATTTTAAGATGTATTTTCCTAGCCTGTTGTTTGACGAATTTATGCATCTTTGTCTGAATTTTCCTCAATGAATATAACAGATGAATTTTTTCTTAACAATAATTTTCCAGGAATCTAGACATGCCCTAACAACGTACCATCGCGTTTATGCGCTAATTTGACACCTGCATAGTGGAAGGTAGGAAAAAATAAAATTTTCAAAATAATTTAAATTGAACCTAAAATTGTACTACTTGATATTGTCTTTGGCTTTCTGACCCCTTCGACTTGTTCTCTACTTTATAATTAATTATAAGTTCTATGTAAAATTATGCGGTAATGTAATCAAATTATTTAACGGGGAATAATTGATTATCTCTTAAAAAGCAGGTGTATTTGGTAACAAAATGTGATTTGCTTGAAATAATTTCCTTAAAACATGGTTGTTTTTCTCCAGTGAACTATGTCCGGGTCACGTCTTTTGCAGGTGCACGAATTTCTGAAATCAAAACACTTTACCGATTCTTCCCTTCTTGATTAAAGAAGATGACCCGGCATATCGTTTAGCTTATAATCATGTTAAGAATCCATTACAAATTGTTTATTTTCCAATAAGCCATTCCAATTAAATTATTTACTTTAAGTCATTGATGGTGGGCTTTCTTGTGATGAGTGTAATAATTTCTTTATCGTTTTGTGGAGCCGCCGCCGACGACGTTGTTGCAGTGTGTGATAATCGATCTGATTCCAATCCAATAAAAAATCAAGGCAATTTGCTTTTTTAACCACACACCACTTTAATCGAGTTTCTGAAATGGAATTATCGGTTTAACAAATTTACAGAAGCTAGATTTGATTGGTTCGAAGAAGACATGTGAAACTCATTTATTTTGTCGCACTATAGGTATTTATCCAGTCGTCAGGTAATTTTGACCTGAAAATAAAGCAATTTATTTAAGTAGGTTGGGGAGAATAACACTCCTTAAGGCATGGAGCAGTTGTGGTAATTGAAAAACTTAGCGCATTCAGAAACAAACATTTTTCAGATAGATTTTTTTGAATAATTTTCCAGGAAATCCTTTGGCATGCCCTAACAGCGTACCATTGCGTTTATGTGCCTTGAAGTCTTCTTAAGTACAGCAACAATCCTAGACTGATGAATCGAAAGTGGCCAAAACTGATAGCAATCAAGCTAATTTTGCCATAAAAAACGAAGCCTACTTCTGTTATAATATTCCCCGATGAACATCTATGATATCTCATATCAATCTTCGTACCCAGTAGCCGTAAAGTAAGCAGATTTCTCCTAGTTATGCTCATAATGAGTGATCAAATAGTGGCGTGTGCCAAGATTATTTTGATATCAGCAGCGTGCAACTTACTTATTTTAATTATTCTACATTACATTATTGTTAGATCCCGTTAGATAAATAAGAATTTATTTTCTTTTGTTTTCACATCGTAAAGCGCTCTAATTCATCGTTAGCTTCTTAGGAATTATCTGATCATCTTCTTGACGTTTGTTGGGCGCCAAAAAGAGAAGTTCGTTTTTGATTGAATGACGTGCAAGCAAAGTTATTTTAAATACGCTGCCTCACCTTTTTTTACCGGTAACAATAAAATTACTCTACTTCCCTTATTGTAATGGGCTGACACTTCCGTTCTGTCTTAGATAGTTGGAAGGGGAGCCTTCTTATTCATCTATACAGAAGGAACAATGAAGTTAGTTTCTTTAGACAGTAATTACACCTTGAATTAATTTTTAATTTATCTTGAATTTAAAGTAACGAACAAAACGATTTTTGGAAAATTGGAAAAGTTTTCAGTGGAAACTTAAAATGTTTGAAATTTTAGTAGTAATGTTCGAGAGATTCAACAACCTGTAGAAAACTTGTTCCCATAAACGTTTAATTATATGCACCACTAAGTTAAATGTTCATTTAGCGTAACATACGGGGTGAATTTTAACTGAAATTTTAAACTTTTATTGCTTTAAGAGAATTATTTTATACTTTTCCGTAAGTATTAAATAAAGGTAAAATTAATTCAAGAAGCAAAACAGGCTGTCCCCAAATTGGTGCAGCCATTACCTGTAACGCTGTTAGTTGGGGTATGCATAGGGATTCCCAGAAAATTGTTAAAAAATCCATTTCTGAGTGTCCAAAAATTGGCGCATAAACGCGATCGTATGTTATTGGGGTAGGGATTTCTGGAAAATTGTCTAAAAAAATTCATCTGTTATATTCAAAATGGAAAATGCGAATAATGTTGCATAAATTCGGTAACACAGTCTAGGAAAATACATCTAAAAATCCCATCTATGAGTCTTGATCATACACTTTTGCATTAGAGTTTATTGACATTGTTGTCAGTTTTATTTTATGATTATAAAAATGTAATTCGACCATTTAAAAAATAAACAAATGGTGAAATGGTTTAAGATAGACTGTATCTTATGTATTTTTCGTTAATATGTGCTGTTATATTAAAGATATAAGCGTTTAAAGTTTCGCACTTTGGGGCAACATATCTCCGGGGGTATATGAGATAGATTTCTTTAACGATTTTCTGGGGCTCCCTAGACATGCCCCAACAACGTAACGTCGCGTTTATGCGTCATTTTGGACACCCTGTATAATGATTGTCCATATGGCATCCCAAAAAGAACATTATTTCGTATTCGCACTTTTTTGAATTGTTAACAACTTTTTTCTTTTATTAAATATTTTTATGTGTCACATACCAAAACCTATACCTATTTTGGCTTTGAAGTTAAGAAA
The DNA here is from genome assembly GCA_963920755.1 of Cartodere bifasciata. Lineage (NCBI taxonomy): Eukaryota > Metazoa > Arthropoda > Insecta > Coleoptera > Latridiidae > Cartodere > Cartodere bifasciata. The sequence goes on along the minus strand of OY987194.1, from coordinate 27,177,878 downwards.
AACATTATTGGTACTGCTAGCAGCGGTACCGTGGAAAAAATCGTCTCCTAAATAAAATTTCGCATGAAATCTAACCCTATAAATCTAGCGTAGACTTAAGTTTCTTTTGCAACTATCGTATGTTTGAATGAATGAGAATCAGTTGAGAATGAAGATGCCAGTGTAGACTTACACACATTCTATAGACAATTGCCATCGTCGGTGTTAGTTTTGCGGTGCGTCACGTAATTTTGCGGTAAACCTGTGCAACAACTATCCATCCGCCACATCCGGCCTTTTGCAGAGCCATCTATTTCACTGCAGCTAACCACATCCTACCTATATACCCCATTTTTTCATCTAAATTTCAAATTCACACAAAATTTAAACTAAGAAAGAGGACACTAGGCATTTTTGAGATCATGATGGCCAATTCCATATATAATCGACCAAAATTCGGCTTCCGAGTTGTTGCATGATTTTAAATCCTTTTGAGGTTTAGTCCAGTGCTTACTTCTGGTAACTCTCTATTAAAAAATTAGCAGTTGCATATTTGCACTCCTTTCCTAATAGTTAGCACCTCAAACTATGGAAAAGGACCAAATTTAGGCCTAGAAAAAGCTATGTGGGAGTGAGTAGACTTTTTTTAGTTTTATGTTAAAATGTTACCAATGACATATACAATAAAAAAAAATAAACGATCTTGTGATTCGGTTATTTGTAAATGTAGCATATTAAAACCGTTGCGTTGCTGCTTCTCAACGAAGTTAAATAATTTTTTTTTCATGCGTGGTGATGACATCACCACTACAACATTTAAAAAAAAATCTACTCACCTACTCACGACCAAATATGACACTAAAAAAAGTTCCCACATAATTTTTTTTAGGGTCATATTTGGTCATTTTACATAGCTGCCTGGTAGAGAAGGAGTGCAAATATGCGGTTCATTTTTTTTTATAAAAAGACACCCTTGTCAATTAAAAACTAATACTAATTTTAATCTTCCAAAAATTCAAAATATGATTTGATCTTGTTTAAATTTAACGTACTCGGTAACATTTTAAATGCATGGCTGTTTCTAAACGAAGTTAAATCACAAACAACATTATTTTTTTATGCATCTCCATAAGCAAATTAAAGTTTTAAAGTTATTAAAAAAAAATCTATCCAGTCCACACATAGCTTTTTTGGACCTAAACATGGTCATTTTGCATAGTTTGAGATACTTACTAGTAGAGAAGGAGTGCAAATATGCCACTCCTGATTTTTTAATAAAAAGAAGTATCCATTGTTAACTAAAAATTACTAGCAATTTTAATCTTCCAAAATCGCAAGGTCGGAAAATTGAATTTTCAGTCTAAGACAAGAAAAATTATGAAAATTCAAAAAATTGTTTTTACCACCTTCTTCATGGGTAAGGATTGTATCTTCCAAATATAAAACAAATTAAATAATAGCAACTATGATTGGTCGATATGGAATGTCCCCAATAAAATGTTAATTTTAGACGAAAATGTTAGTTAAAATGTTTTTTTTGTTTGAAAAGACTTGGGTATCCCTAGTAAAAAACTTAAAGTCATTGTTCCCTATGGATACGTCTACTAATAAGTAACGGAAGCCATGGAGCGGACCAAATATCGCACGGGTGGCTGGCCCGCCTTCTTCAAAGCTACCTAAAGGATTTATTTACAGCACGAGCCTTCCTTCTTGCAGCTTGATGAACTATTGTATTGTCTTGGCCACCTCGCTAAGGACTGTACCTATTCTACTAGATAATTTATAACTAGACTCTTGCTTGGACAACACAGAGACTTTACTGTTTACTTTTCAAGAACCCTACTGTTTGCTAAAGCTTTGCTGGACTTTTACTTGCTAGTTAGGTATATTAGCTAGTTAGTTAGCTAATTTAAAAAAATGTTTTAGAAGGTACGCGTTGGGTTTCTCTAATCGAGATTTTTTTTATCAAAGTCAAAAAGATCATGGGTATACAGGATGACCAAAAATTGGCGCATAAACGTGACGGTACGTTTTTGAGGAATGTCTAGGGATCACTGGAAAAATGTTAAAAAAAATCCATCTCATATACCCTTGGAGATATGAGGTCTCAAAGTGCAAAATTTCAAACGTTCATATATCTTGAAGATAACTGCACATATTAACGAAAAGGGTTTATACAAAGCTTTAGTCTATTTTAAACCATTTCACCATTTGCTTATCATTTAAATGGTCGAATTACATTTTCATAATCAGTTTAATTTTGGAAAATTTTCAACTTAATTATGCAAAATTTTCATGAAATAAAGCTGAAAACAACGTCAGTAAAATTTAATGCAAAAGAGTATGATCAAGACTTATAGATGGGATTTTTATATGTATTTTTCTAGAGTGCCGAATTTATGCAAGTTTGTTCGCATATTTCTTGACAAACATAACAGATGAATTTTTTTTGACAATTTGCTAGGAATTCCTGAGAATGCGCCAAGAGCGTACTATCGCGTTTATGCACCATTTTTTGGACACCCTGTATACCTTCTGAAAAACCGCAACTGCTTCAAGGTCAGAGGAAAAACCATGGAGAAAATAACTTCAGCATACGTGGGTCACAATCTAGTTTTATTACAATCTACAAAAAATTGCCAAAATTACAAAGATTTTAGGGTTTACATCCAATTTAATGCATAAGGAGACAGATTATGTATTTCATAAATATACCGCCTCCAAAATTGGTGTTTAAACAATCCTCTACAATATGTTTAATAATTTCTGGAGATTTACCACATTCACGTATTGTAATAGGTAGTGCATTTAACTTATAGCATATCATTGCAACGTACGTGACACGTTCTAAGACAATTAACAGTACTCCAAATCTTCCTCGGCTGATCAAAACCTGAAACCTCTCGAGTCGGATCTATAATTAATTCCTTAGGACACAACATTTTGCTAATTAAGTAATCACTTATCGGATACTAAAACAGGGCTTTTAAAAAATTGCTCTTGTCATAAGGGCTTCCTCGATTTTAACCGATCGGAAGGCATCCTTTGCAAATCTAGGTTTATAGGAAATTTGTCCAACTCAATATGTATCTGTCCCACTATCTTTAAGCTTTTTGCAGAAATAAATAATTTAATTACGTAAAAACAAAATAACATTACGAATGACCCAATCCCAGGAACCCACGCTTCCATGCGAAGCCAATGTCCGACATTTTCTCATGTGCTTTACTTTTTTTACATAAATAAAACTCTATATTATTAACTCTGTTTATTAGTACCCAAGGCCTATCTTTAACTCTTTATAACGTTAAATTACGTTATGAATTACTGTGGTCAATATTCGTATTTTCAACTTTAAACAAGGCATACTAATGGCTAACTATAGAGTGATATTTATTAAGTAAGTAGATGACATTCTCTTCTGAATAATGAGTAAGATATAGTACTAATTGGGGCTAATTTCATTTTAATGCAAGTTAGTTTTTACGTTTTTGGACCTAGAGGTACTGATTTTAGGTAACTGTTTTATTAATGTCTTTTTTAACGGATTTTAATTCTTACCTAAGGTTTTTTATTTCGTCATTTTGGAACATGTTTAATTTACTTTTTGTATTACTTATTATTTAGGTTTAAGCTTGATTTAGAGATCAATTAACTTAACTCAACGCCACTCAAAGCTACTTTACTCCACTTAACTTGACTTGACTAAATTAAGGCATTTATAGTATAAATTTATACGTTAGTTAATCACAAGCAAATTTAGTAAACGCCATCTATCGGTAAATGTTAGAACCGTCTTATTTCTGTAAATATACAGAAATCCATATGAAATTCTTCGATAATCTTTGTAATTTTAAAAATTTGGTCTAGTAGCCGATAGATGGCTCTGTGAAGAGGCTTACTTAACATAAAATTAGATGAAATTTACCAAAATTAAGAAATAGAACCTTAAGTAAACGTCAAGTTAAGTTAATTGGATCTGTAAATGCGATTTCATCTTTCGTATAATTTATTTCAGTCGCGCTACGTTAATTATAAGTGAAGTTAAGTTAATTCATCTATAATTCAAGCTTTAACCATATATTTGTTATAATTGTTGGAGATGCTTTTTTAGCAAAATTTTGAATGGTCATTAACCTTTAAAAATGAACCAGGGCTTCATAAAACTGAAAGAGGTACAATGAAGCTAATCCGTCGCATCCGCCAATTTTCAACTTAAAAAAAAAGTTCTACATACAGGGTGTCCAAAAAATGGCGCATAAACGCGTTGGTACGCTCTTGGGGCATTCTCAGGAATCCCTAGAAAATTGTCAAAAAAAAATCCATCTGTTTTATTCATCGAGAAAAATGCGAACAAAGTTGCATAAATTCGGCAACACAGTCTAGGAAAATACATCTAAAAATCCAATCTATAAGTCTAAAAATCCCATTTATGTGTCTTGATTATACACTTTTGCACTAGATTTTATTGACGTTGTTGTCAGCTTCATTTTATGAAAATTTTATAAAATTAAATTGATTATAAAAATGTAATTCGACCATTTAATAAATAAACAAATGGTTGAATGGTTTAAGATATACTGTAGCTTTGTATTAAACCATTTGTTTCGTTAATATGTGCTGTTGTATTCAAGATATAAGCATTTAAAGTTTCGCACTTTGGGGCAACATATCTACGAGGGTATATGAGATAGATTTTTTTTAACAATTTTCTGGGGCTCCCTAGACATGCCCTAACAACGTACCATCGCGCTTATGTGCCATTTTTTGGACACCCTGTATAAGGAAGTTTAGGGTTAAAAAGTAAATACCTTGTATCTGTTAAATTCTTGAACAAGGCTTTCGCAGATACGATTGTTAACTCCAACAATGTAGCATAACATGATTGAAATTCCACCCAATCATTTGTTACCAATACAACTAATTTTTACTACCGTAAACATTGTTAATTGTTATAAACAATCTACGTGAGACATATTCGGAATACTTAAACCAAATACCTTGGTGCCTAGTCCGCAAGTTTGAATAGAAATTAATGAACATAGCCTCAAGTCGATTAAGGCACCTAGGTACGACTAACCAAGTTTGTAGGTAGGTACCAAGATATAAATTAAGTACAGAGTTTGTTATAGTCATATTTCTTGTGATTTTTGCGGGCGCGCCCCATTGTTGGCAGGCTGCTCAACGGCACTTTATAAATCATGCATCTGAGGCAGTACCAACACCTAGATGGCTGACCAGAAGTTAATAACATAGTGAAGTGCGTACGGAATAACCTACTGAACTTTAACCCTGAGCTTGAGTATCAACGGTTTATTCTATCATGTATTTACTTTATTAATTTTGTATTTGTATTATAGCTGTTTGTTATCTGTACCTTGAAAGAAGTACTTGTTCTAATTGGTTTTGTACCATAAAAATATTATGTTTATTAAACATAATATGGTAAAGCCACGAACGAATAGCCAGAACGAATAGTACTCTTGGGCTAAGTGTCATAAAAAACGTAGGAAAACACAGAAGTCACTTTAAAAATATGTAGTACCTAGTCACGACAAAACATATTATTTTCAGCCACTGTTTTCCATTTTTAATTCAAACACATTGTTTATGCCACTATTGTTTGTGCTCTTTTATGCGGATTGTGTATCTACATTGTTTCTTTTAGCATCTTTAATCATTTTAAGAACATTCTGTGCCATGCACGCGCTGCGGTACTACATCTATCAGTACCATCTTAAACACTCAATAGATTAAATTAAGATATATTTTTTTGATGACACCTCAATAATACCATCTAATTTAAACAGTCACTCATTTCCATTTAAAGCAGTACCGCAAGTACTGTTCCCACGCTAATACTTTAAATTTTTGTTTGAAAGGATCACAGGAAGTTCTGGATAAAAACCAATAATGACCTTTAGGAGGCTTTCAGTTTAAGTACCACATGGGAACTTACTGGTACTTCTAGTTTTAATTATTATAGGAGTAGCTAAATGCAAATTCTCAATTTTATAACACAATTAATGGAGCTATTTTTATTCATTTCGCAATTTGATATTGTAAGTAAACGTAAATTCTTGCGAACAGGTAAGTACTACCTTAATAGAAAAGGATTTTATTGAGGAAACCATATGTCGTTTTAGCCAAGATCAAAGGATTTTATGGTCTATTATGGGTAATTAATATTAATGGAAGAAAATTTTATTCATATGAAACTAGCATTTTTGCATGTGGACGGCGGTACTTTTAATTGGGTGTAAGTAATATCCACGAATATTTTAATTTAAAACAGGGAAACTACAAAGTATCTCCAGCAGCGAAACCTCATCTACGCCACATTAAGAATCTTGGGTCGGTACTTAGTAGTACCCACTACAGAGTTGCGGCGTGTCGTACACGCTGAGTCAGTCCTTGTAATGAATACGTATATCGTAGTGTCCTTCCATGGCTATAAGGTCCCCTGCGATACAAGTACTGGTGGTCCTCCATACTGAGCCATACTATAACTATAAATACTATTGCTCCAAGCCGGGAGTGACCATTAAGCGGTCAGTACTGCACCTACATTTCATTAGGAACAGTACTTTGATTGTTTTAGCAAATAGCGTTTCTTTTGACAATTCAGGATGTCTCTTAAACACTTGGCAAGTTTAGGTCGTACCAGGAGACCACAAATCAAACAAAATATTAGGTACTACTTCCAAAATGATATTGGATTCTCTTGAAAACTTGCAAGCGCGTGAGTTCCAAACTTGATAAAATGACATGTCACTTAAAAAGATTAAGGTACTTCTACTAGTTCTGCTTATTAAAGAAACTCCAGCATGTAAAATTTAAGATTATAATTTTCAACCTGTTATGTTAAATGTGTCCAATTACCCAAAGTTTTAAAGCGTGCCTGTAATGTTGGTACCATAAAAAGAACTTACAAAGATGGAGCGAATTTTGAGAAAACATTATCGGTCAAATATATTTTTAATATAGGTTCAGCCTTTTTAAAAGTTATTTGGTACTCTCTTCCTCAGATGTTTGTTAGGCAATTGCTTCAAACTAGGACAGCATCTAGTTTGATTGTTAAGTAATTATTGTATCTTTTGACTAAAGAGAGAGATTTCCCGTAGACGTTTGCATTGATGTGACTATTAAAATACTCGTGGACACTATCAGTAATGTCAATCTTGTAATATCTTTTGAACATGGTCCTATATCTAAGAACCAGGTAATGGTACCACAATAGATGTTGCTATAAGAGATCGTGATAAGGTCTAGAAAACTATCGCAAGTAAAAGCATGGGTGGCGACGCTGTGCACGTTTAAAAAACAAGGTACTTTTTAGTAGAATTAAAAAAATTAAAAAAAACAAGTGTTTGTTAAAAGTGACAGGAAGTACGGCCAAGTAATTTGTTCACTTGGGATTTGATGACGATTTACGCTTGGTAGATGTTTCTTCAGTGATTTTTCATAATGGGTAAAAACGTAAAAAAATGCTTATGGTTCCTGTGAGAACCTCGTAGGGCGCAAATCAGTATTTTTATTTCCTGCTATACATTTTTTTAACAAAAATCATCCACCTTAACTTTGAGACAACTTGAAGGCCTAGCGGTTTAGTTTTACTTCTTGCAGACATAGCCCAATCATTCTAATAATGCCCCCAGAAAAAAATCCCAACCAAGATCTGCTTATGCAGGTTTGTAGCCACTACTCCCAGGAACATAAAAGTGAAAAATTCCCACAAAATTTCCGTGACGTTTAGCCCCCATCTTGCATAGAAGTGAGGAGTTAGTTTTTTGTTAATACCTAAACTATTTGACACTTTTAAAAATTTTTAGGAACATTATTTTAATAAGAATACAATCATTTTTAAAAAAATAATAAATCGCTAATATGAACGATTTTATAGCACTTTGAAAATGTGCTAATTTGGTCCTACAGAGAACGCTGCAATCTATGCTTCAGGACTCTATGACTAAGATAGACGAATATGATGAAATAAGGTGATTTTCAAAGAGCTATAGAATCGTTAATATTAGTGATTTATTGTTTTTTTTTTAAATTATTATATTCTTATTAAAATAATATTCCTAAAAAATTTTTAAACTTTTTTCAAAAGTGCCAAATAGTTTAGGTATTAACAAAAAACTAACTGCTCACTTCTATGCAAGATGGGGGCACGTCACGGAAATTTTTAGGGAATTTTTCACTTTTATATTCCTGGGGGTAGTGCCTACAATCCTGCAGAAGCAGATCATGGTTGGGATTTTTTTCTAAGGACTCTACAAATTAGAATAATTGGGCTAACAATGTTTAAGTAAATAACTAAATAAATTTTCATTATTGAAATGAGATCATGTGCCTAAGTGAAACTGATCACCATCCAAAGTAATTTATAGCGAATAGGCAGATACTTAAGTGAACTTTACTAGGTATTTTAATCAGTTCTAAACTCAGATAATAAGATATGGTTTAAAAAGTCAAAATGTCATGTCTAAAAGGAAGGAGTTATTGTTTCTTTTGCCATATAACGTATAAATAAATTATTTCTTGACGGAAACATGAATAATAAATAAGGATTAATGCAATACGTTGTTTTATTGTTGTATTCGTAAATGTACTATCTATTTCGTTGCAAGATTTTGTATTTACCTACTGCTACAACTTCTGCTTATCGCTAATTACTTGATGCAATGATCTTAATTTATGCATCGCTATTTTGATTTGGAATGTCTGCTGTACCAGATAAAGGACTCGAGTCCCTGTAATAGACTCGTTCAGTTGGTTTAGTGCCGCAAACTCTACAATAATAAGTACTGGACCACTAACACAGTTTTCTTATATTTACATTATCTTAAGTTTGACAATAGAAAAAAATACTTACCAATAAGGGAAATTGAGTAAAAAGACAATTTAGAAGGAGATAATGGCAGAAGGAATTTAGTATTTAATTACCGATCGCATCCCATTAGTAAATATTAGAGATGCCATATAAGCAGACTTTAGTAAAGCTTTTGACCCTATCAATCATAACTTTTCAGTGAAAAAAGAAGGAACTTTTCGAAATGTTGCAATAAAAATATCAATATTGTTTTTAATTACAGTTTTTTCTACACAGAACAAACCATAATTTTTTTAAATAAAAAACGAATTTGGGAGTACTTCAGGGCTCTAATTTGAACCCTTTTTTGTTGCATTAATGTACATATAGGTATCCAAAAAATACCGAGTTGTTAGGGCATGTCTAAGGAGCCCCAGAAAATTCTTTAAAAAAATCTATCTCAAATACTTTTATAGATATCAGGCCGAAAAATGCGAAACTTTAAACGCTTATATTATAAAGATAACAACACACATAATATAACGAAAAAATGGTTAAATACAAAGGCACAATCTATCCAAAATTATTTTACCATTTGTTTTTTTTTAAATGGTCAAATTACATTTTTATAATAAATTTAATTTTACAAAAATTTTATAAATGATGCGGACAAAAATGTACAATGGGCCCAATTAAGAGGCCTAAGTGCATCAACCTTGAGTTGACCTCTACTTAAATCCAGATCCAGATGCTGACAACAATTTCAATATGATCTAAATGCAAAAATGTATGCTCAAGAATCTAGATGAGCTTTTAGAATGTATTTTACAAACTGTGTTGCCGAACTAATGCAATTTTGTTTGCATTTTTTTCGATGAATACAACGGATGGATTTTCTGGGGATTCCTGAAAATGTCCCAAGAGCGTACCATCCTGTTTTTACGCCATTTCCTGGACACCCGTAAAGGACAAGATGATCCATATATTTCTAATTCTGTTAAAGTTTTTTGAAATAGTCCTTCATAGATTAATAATAAATTCAAACAAAAAAGGGTTCAATTTAGGAAATCTTACCATCATAATGGGACAAACGGACCGATTTTATTTGACATTTTTTTTCTGAATCATATATCCGATTTTCTTAATTTGTTGCTAAAAGTCCACATATTTCAAATATGGTAAGTTCCAGAGCTTTTTCTTCTTGATTTTAGTTTCTTTGTCTGGTCCAACAGATTTTCCTAGTGACGTCACATCCGCAGTCAAATTGTTATAATGGTAATGAGTGCGGCTATAAACAACACTGCTTGTGTATAATGAGAGTGAATGGATGGTACAGTACTGGCTTTAACCGGAAGAAAGCTCGTGCGGACTGTAGACCAGATTACAGGAAGCTGTCTGTTGACCCCTTTCCGAAACGCATCGTTGACCATCTACTTCATCATGTTCATATTTTATTTTTTAGAGTTGCTGCTTTAAATTTATTTTTGGTATAGTACATAGACGAAAATATCTAATTAAAGAAATTAATAAATCTTCCAGCTTACAGTTGGATGTTTGTTTTATTGCTTTTACTTTCGCCAGGGCCAGGTTTTAAAAAGTTTAATCAAAGCAAATGTTTCATGGTTAAATTATAAATATTATTAACTTTTTTTGCTGACCAAAGCGACCGATAGCGAGTAGCCAAACTAATTTCCGTGACGTCACAAAACTGGACCTTCTAGAAAATAAGGCCTCCAGGATTCAAAAAACTGAACATGAAAGTGCGCCGGCCTGATAAAATGAAGTATGCCTTGCTACGAATCACTTTTTGTCTGCCAAAAAAATATGTCATTTCTCTTGTTGGAATTGTCAATATTTGGTGCATACCTGACTACCATGTTGTCCGAGATAATCCTACAAAAAATCTTTGTTTTTCAGAAATTTTTCGAAAAGCACAATTTTTGTGGAAAAATGTTGTATTTGATATCTAGAAACATAATTACGATGTGCGCCCTCATGCGCATTTTTAGTATTTGGTGCTAGAGCCTCATAAAGAGCCCCCTTTTATTCGTAATACTAAATCATGGTGGATCTAGACCAAATTTTGGAAGTAGACACAGCAAGGTTTGAGAGAGATTTTGATAAAAAAATTCTTCTAAAAAAATGTCTTCACCCCTAAATGACCCCAAAAAGAGTAATATTTGTCATGTTGGATTTACACCAAATTTTGCAAATAGATTTATAATAATGTTTTAAATAAAAAAACAAATTTTACCTTCCATAAAAAGTAGCCTGAGGGGCAAATCGAATGGGCAGATTGTGTACACTAATTCACAATTCTAGGATTTATTAACAAATTCTCAACAAACTCTACAAATTCCTAGCAAATTTTGCAAATTTTGCAAATTCCTAACAAATTCTTCACAAATTCTCAAAAAATTCTTAAAAAATGTACACTAATTCTTTTATTGAATTGCCCCTCCAAATAGCCCCTTAAAGGAACAAAGAAATTGTTTAAAAAACATTTTAGAAAAGGTTTTTTAACATCTAATTTTGCATCTGTTTGCAAAATTTGGTCTAAATCAAACATAATAAATATGTATTTCTCATTTTGGAGTTATTTAGGGGGTGAAGGATTTCGTTAGGAAATTTTTTTTAGAACCCTGTTTGATGTCTATTTCGAAAATTTAGTCTAGATCCAGCATGATTTAGTATTACGAATGAAATGGGGCTCTATGGGGGGCTCTAGTACATAATGCTAATATGTGCAGATGGTAATTATGTTTTGAAGTATTAAATACTACAATTTTTAACAAAAATTGTGCTGCCCGATAAATTTCTTGGCCAAATGTAAGATTTTCTCGGAATAATAAATGCACATAATTTAAAAGCATTGAGCACTTGTGAAAAGAATAAAAACCACACCTTAAGTGATCCAAACGCATTTGATCAATTATTTTGAAGGAATGTCAGGAAACTATTCAAAGACGCAGACCTGTTGCAAGTAAAGCAATTAACATCATTCAAAAACGAGCAGCACCCAGCACGATATTCAGCTTATACTGAGGCTTTTACCATAGATGCTCGGTCAGCAAATCATTTCTGCATACATTATGGAGCAAAGAAAGCTTCTTTAGATTCTAAAACAAGCAATATTAGCTATGAACTCTGTTGGATCTGACTATTACCGCCTGTAATTGTAGAAATACCTATATTAGTGCTAAATAAGTCAATTAAGCTATGTAATAAAAGAAGGAGAGAAATATGTAAAGAATCTTTAAATGGGTTTGTCTAAACCCAGTTTAGGAAGAGTTTACCCTAGGATTGACACCAATTTTTCCGAGAAAAGCGATCTTTAAATCACATAATTTTTTTACCACTATTTTATGAGTAGCATATTTTGTCTAGTTTACAAAAAAGTTGGTGTTTAAAAGACGAAATTATTGAGTGTCAACATAAGTAAGGTAACTCTGCACGAGTCGCCTTGCAAAAAATTGTCGGGCTTTATACATTCATAGTGCCACGCGCGTTGCAGTTAATAATTTATTAACTGGATATTCCATGTTGGGAAACTCATTTAAAACCAAATCTCCCGGCCGGCGTGCATCGCCAACCTGTAACATTATTCTTCAGCTTAATGCTTAATTTTAAGTCACAATTATAAGCTTTGTCTTGTTAAAGTTTTATACCAGTTTAGTTTGTTTTTATTGCGAATATCATTCCTTATATTGAAGCAAGTATTTTGTTTACTATGGTTCTGTACAGTTAGCCTTTAATTTAATTTAATTTTAAGGCGGCTCTACATTTTTTAACGTGCAACACAGGTGCACTGCTTTGTTAAGTATCATCTACAATAAAATGTCCTTTTGTAAATGTAGGTTTGCAATTGAAAATAGCAATTATTGTAAATGTGTCTTGCTAAAGCTAAATTATTAATTACCTACACTATCCCGCGCAAATTGACTTAATTCATGATTTAAATCTCAAATCAGATTCTGTAATAAATTACCTCAAGTCCGACATGTGAGTAATGAATTGCATTTTGAAGTTCTGCAAAATAGTAAGTAACAAGCAGGAACTCTTCAAATAGCCGAGCCAAGTTTCACTTTAAGTCCACCTACAAAGAACAGCTTTCTAGCATTCCTTTAGATTGTCCACGTATGTAATTCTATATTTCATATTAATTCACTTTTAGCAGTGAATTGTTGTACATAAAAATCGAGTTTTACATAAATTAGGTGAGAGTAATATTCACTTTATCGAATGCATATGCAAAGTTTAAGCGTGGTAATAACTATTGAATTGATTTTAAAGCTAAAATATGACCAATTTGTAAAAGGATAAACGCTATTAATACGTCAGGTTTAGTTTATGAAAATACTTTAAGTCAACACTTAACCAAAAAAAAAGATTTCATAAGGAAAAGCATGCTGAATCTGCATAATCACTCATTGATTGACGTTACCAATAATTTAAACCAGTCCTAAAAAACCAATCTTCTTAATTAAGCTTAGAACTACAAGTCTCAAATTTAGGTAAATAAAAATTCTAATTTCTGAAAAACAAGACTTTTAAAAATTGCAGTTAATTATGACTACGTCCTACATCTATGATTAGTTTTTAATTTTCTGCAATGAATATAACAAAATACAAAATTCGCACCAACAAAATAAAAGAAAACCCACAAGTGACCATGAAAAACTTCTCTTATTCACATCATGTCGCAAAAATAAGATACACAGAAAGAAGAATAATTTAACACTGGACTTAACATGATATTCTTGATTTCTATTGTCTAAAACTCATAATTCTTGAGACAATACAACAACCTTGGCTTGGCAACAAGTGAAAACTAATCTACCCCATAGTATTTCCATTTCCTTTATTGTCTTGAAAAGAAAAAAATTGTTAAGAAACCTAAAACTTGAAAAATGATACACTGCCACAGCTAACAGGTATTAAGCTTAAATCAAAGTGGTTTAAATAGCTTTGTGAAGAAGGCTTATTATTTTTTTAACGCAAAATTAAGACATTAGGAATCGATTGGGAAAAATAGGATTCAAAACCGCCTTTAATCAAAATTGCCTTTAGTTTTGTTGCTACCGGGCAATTTTAGAACACCCACATTTCAATTTGGAAGTTATTAGATATAATTTGTTTCGCCCAACCCATATCGATTATTACCATCATCCCAATTAGGTTTCCTTTTCTTCTAGCAATAGATTAGAAATATTATTTTATTTCGTTAAAATCTTTAAACTCAAATTCTCCTAAATATTACAAACGTGTAGGAGAATTGTGCTTTAAATGACATAATCAGATAAAACGACATAGTGCCAATGAAGCCCTCTTATTTGCGTACATCCAATATGCGTACATTCCTAAATACTCTCCAATTCGCGTACATAGTCATTAAGTAAGAGTTAATCCGTTTACCTGCAGTAAGAAAAGAATTATCATTTAATTTGAGATGTTTATGTGCAGAAGTCAGTAATAATATTTTATGCTTTTATTTAGATCAAATAATTTTAAACTACAACTACTTTCTGATAATGTGTTGATACATTTTTTACATAACACCACCGAGAACAACACCTAGTAATATGTCCTTCAGTGTAATGCACACAATTTTGGACGCAGTGCTAGGCACCGACATAGCTAGAGTTTATATTTTCATTTTAGCAGCAAAACTTTACCTAACCTACCTAACCTAATGTCCCCCAGTGCTTTCATAAAAGTCAGTCTAAAACCCTGAAATTCAAAAAAAAATATGCATATTCGACTTTACCCAGGTAAAAAAACTCACTACCTCTAACCTTTCCGTTTTTGACCATTTAGGTACGCAAATTGGGTATGTACGCAAATTGGGTGTACGCAAATAAAAGGACACAGTGCCAATATTGAGTAATTGGTGGATTATCCAAGTACATGGGTAAAATGACGCCAATTCATTTGTAAAATCACAAATTTAATTTTTATTTAAATAATTATTGTTTTTCCTAATTTTGTTTCCAATTAAATAATATTCTCCAAGCACCCCAAATATAAGCACAAATAAATGGAGTTATTTAATCTCAGAGAAAATGTCATTTTTGGATAAATTTCCTTATTGTACAAGTTTGCTTTTTTATCGCCACGCCAGATATCCATTTATAATTTATTGCAAAGCAAAATAAAAATAAGAATTTGTTCATATTCGATTGTAGAAGTGATAGAGTGGGTGTTACGAGGTATAAATTGATAAATGCAACATGTACATTCAATGAACAGAGCTATTATTTATCATTGGTATATAGCTTTCTTTACACTCTTAAATAAAGCATAATCTCAGGTGTGCAGACTCGATATTTCGCTATTAATTATGATCAGCAATTACTACGTTCATTACGTTTTTTTAATCAGTAATTATAATTAGAATTACATCGCATTGGAATTTCAGAGAGAGATCGCTACTTTTTTTAACGCACTGTAAAAAAAGTGACAATATTTTACACATTACATCCGTGTGAAATGTATTGCATAAATTTTGTAATTTTTTTGCATTCCTTGCTGATTTAAAACAATATTAGAATTTCTATTTTTAACATGATTTATTAAAAACTTTAAGATAAGAATAGGAAAATGGACGCCAATTGGACGGTAAAATGTTTGGTACCTGCCTAATTATTTAAATTAATGCAGCATGGTTTATGATTTTGAAAAAATTATTTGTTGAATCCATTTATACAGTTATAGTTGTAATTAATATTAATTAAACAATTTATTGCCATAATCTTTAAACTTTACGAGTTTGACATTAATTGCGGAGATTTTCGAAATTTTCCTGCTCCATAACTAACTATTAAAAGCATACAGGATTTCCAAAAATTGGCGCATAAACAAGACGGTACCTTATTGACGCATTACTAGGAATCTTTAAAAAAATGTTAAAAAAATCCATCTCATACACCCTTGGAGATATAAGGTCCCAAAGTACAAAACTTCGAACGCTTCTACCTTAAGGATAGCAGCACATATTAACGAAAAAAATGTTTTAATACAATGCTACAGTCTTAAATCATTTTATAATTTGTTTGTCTTTTAAATGGTCGAATTACATTTTTATAATCAATTTTACATAATTTTATGAAATGAAGCTGACAACAATGTGAATAAAATCTAATGTAAAAATGTATAAATCCCTAGACATGTCCCAACAACGTACCATTGCGTTTATGCGCCAATTTTTGGACGCCTGGTATGTTAATGAACATTTTAAATCAATTATAATTATTTTTTTTATATCTCAGTTAGAACCATTCATACTTAAAATAAAATCTTTGGTTTTTGTTGTTTATTTTTGTATAACATTTTGTCTCTTGAATAAAAACCCACACAATGCCTTTAATTTTCAATCTGTAGACTGCAGGTGTTAAAAAAATTATTAATTTAGCACCTCATACCTTCCTTATAAGTATTGATAAAATGCAAATACAGCAACGATCTAATTTAATTTATAGTAATTTAAGTAAAATATGATTATTGTTTAATTCAATATCGCAAAGGATTTGCATATTCTTCATTTTATTTAGTAATATATTGCCAATTATGATAGCGAATATAAATATGAACTGGTAAGCTTATAAATTAAGTAATTAGTCCCTTTTTTTGCGTGATTATTTTATGAAAATATGACAGATTTGCATACTGGGTTTTTGCTTCGTTACTGAATTTAAATCGCAAATTAGACCTTGATTCAATTAAACATGTTCTTCGCAAGTTATGGTAAAATATTGATTGTATATTTTGTACACAAACCTGAAAAAGGCATGAAAATCAGATTTGGAAACGGTTTTTGCAACCAGTAATGTTAATTATGACTAGTTGCCAAAAATTTAAAAGCGTGCCTTTTAAGCTTTTGTTACCATAAGCAGAATTTACAAAGAAGGAACATCTGAAAAGATGATTTCTTTTAAACATAATTGGGTTTATTTTTGGCCTGATGCCCGGGCATTACTTACAGTTTTAAGTACTGTTACAGCATGGCCAAAATTGCAAAATTAACATTAAAAAATGCATTCTAACACACTTCTTGTGTATTCAGTTTTAAGCTTAATAAATACTTTTTACGTGCGCTAGCGTTGTTTATAGTGACTGCAGATTTTACTTTTAAATGTTAGATTTAGTACAAAGATTTGCGTAGTACCTGTATGCAAAAAAAGAGTCTAGAAAATACCATATTCAAGTATGGTAAATAGACAAGCTTAGGTACTTTGTATCTTATATCTAAGGCACACTGAAACATGTAAATTATACGTTAAAATGTAGGTAAAGCGTAGTGAACTATAATTAGATATCCACATTTTGCCCAAGAGTGCCTTATGTATTTACTAGGATTTCATTTCTTGGGTAAATAATATACACATTACATTCACACTGGTAATGCAAAGTGACAGTTTCTACATGTTCTTACACAAATAGGTACCGCTTCTGATTTTAATTAGTGATTATTGATCGCACTTTATGGTGCTACTACTTTTTTACACTTCCTACTTACTTTGGAGTTAAATTAATTCTACTTATTGTATCAGTTTTCCCAGTAAACAAATTAATACAAGGGAAAAACTGGCAATAAATTAGAGAATATACAATACCCTTTAAGGCTATGAAAGATAGATTTTTTTGAAAATTTTCCGAGGATCCCTAGGAATGCCCCAACAACGTAACTTTTTTTAGTATTTTTAAAAAAGTTGGTGTAGATACAGATTGTCTAAAAAATGGGGCATAAACGCGATGCCTTAGAATTTTTAGTAATTTGTTAAAAAAAATCCGTCTGTTAAAATCCCATCTATGAATCATACACTTTTGCATTTGCTTTTATTAACATTGTTGTCAGCTTTATTTCATGAAAATTTTGGAAAATTAAGTTTATTATAAATAGAACGAGAGCTGGCAACCAAAAACACACATAATCGAACGTTCTTATGATTTTTTTGCATTGCATTATATTTAATATTTCTTAACTTTTGTCCAATACACTTTCAGCGCTAACAGGTAGCGTTTTTTTTAAACATCATAAGTGGGATATTTTTTTTTTTGAAGAAATAAAATATTATGTGCAAATATGAGCCTTAACACTGCCAGACATTTATAAAGTGAAATTTTTTAATTTTGTGTAATCTGTAGACTTTTAGGCGTAAAATAAGAAATTTTTTGTACAGGGTTTTCTGCCCTTGGAAAGCACATTTGAAAAGCGATTAACCCATCATAATGGGTTGGCAGGGTTATAGCTCGAAGGAGCAAAAATTAATGTTTTTGTACGAAGAAATCGATCTCACTTAAAAAGC